>VZRH01005613.1:479983-544047 GCA_013397555.1 Urocynchramus pylzowi | reverse complement strand
GGAGGGCCTTCGGGGAGGGGATGAGGTGATGGAGAGAGAGAGAGGGAGGGAGGGAGGAAGGAAAGGAAAGGCAAGGCCTTTCGTTTGAAAGGGGTAACTTCTTGTCTGCTTCGGTGCTCTGAAAAATGACACAACGGTAATGCCCTGACAGGAATGCCTTTGGACATTTCCATCACTTGGCAGAAAGCTTGATGTTATTATTTCAGATGTTCTTTGTGATTAAAATGTAGGAAGAGCACTTGCTATTTATGCCCGTGAGTTGTAATTTTTCCGTTGGGGATCCAGTGTTTCTTGTCTTGCCGAGCTTCTCCTGGTAGGAGGATGTGTGATGCTATCTGAAAATACATGTGAATCAAGGAGGCGTGTGTGACAGGTTTAGGGTGCTAACTCTTCGTATTTGTCTCTGGAGATATTCAAAGCCCACCAGGATGTGTTCTTGTGTAACCTGCTCTAGGTGACCCTGCTTTGGCAGAAGGGTTGGACTAGATGATCTGCAGAGGTCCCTTCCAATATCAACAATTCAGTGGTTCTGTCTGTTAGGAGACAACTAACATGGGAAATGGACTGAATCAATGGTCACTCATGACTTCAGCTCTTGGATTTGAGTGGGAATATGTAATCTGTTCTCAGCCTCACTGAGATCTGTGAAACCTGCTCAACTGGGGTGGGGTTCTGCTGGGATTTTCTGGAAAGGTTTTGTTATTGTTGCTGTTGTTGCTGTGTGTTTTAGATTTTTTGTTTTATGTTTTTTCCCCCTGGGATCTAGAAGCTTGCTTAAGAGTAAGCAGATGTTTCTAAGGGAAGAGAGATGTGGTGGTCCAAGACTCTGAAGCTGGCATGGTTCTGTCATGAGGCAGGAAAAAAACAGCAAACAAGCCTTATGCAGCTTGTTTTTTCTTGTGTTCCATGCTGCAATTCAGCCCTACAATAAAATAATGTTTGGTGTTGGCTGGACACTGGATTACATCCTCAATTTGTGCCAAATGCCTTGTTTGCCACATGAAGAATCTGATCGGTCTGGCAATTATTTTCATAACTCCTGTGCATCTCTGTCTGGGGTTTCAGAAAGCCTCACAGTAGCATTTTGTAAAACTTTTTCTGGTGTCTGTGTGAACTCCTAAGAAACATTAGTTTGGTTTGTATGCCTTTGGAAATTAGGCATGAAAATGCTTTGCTGTGCTTGTTTTCTGTTCTGTAAGGTTCTACACACTTTTTAATATCAGAAGTGGTTTTGGTAACTCTCAAATATAACAATACTTTTTTCATTACTATTAGTGGTTTATGTATTTTGCTGTATCACTGAAAAAGGTGATGCAGCACATTAAGTATATTACTCATCAGTAAAACGTATGAGGGGGATGTCTTCACAGCAGTTGCTCAAACTGTAGGGTTGTGAGAATTTGTGTTAAGTTGGTCCATGTGTGAGCAAGACTGCAGTGTCATATAATTAAATGGCAGGTCCTAGTTGTTGTGACGTGTCCTTGTTTTTCTTTGAGACTGGAAGAGATGTCCTGTTCTGGCTCAGGCTACTGCAGCTAACTGTCATTCTCTTCCCATTAAACTGTAGGAGAAACTGTCCTAGCTGTGTGGAAAAGAGCATTTTGAGGGAGATATGGAAAGACGGCCAGCACTAGATTGCATTGCCTCATAGAAGGTAGTTTTCTAACCTCAGCTGTGGTTCCACAGCAGTGGGAATCGGTCTTGTTGCTGATGACAAGGTGAGGGTCTTGCTGCTTGTCCCTCTGTCAGCTGAATTGTTCCTGCAGACTCTCTCCCATCCAGTGTGTCTAATGATTTTTTCTTCTGATTATTTAATATGTCAATTGATGATTTGATTAACTAAACACAGTAGAAAACTTTTGGATGTGCTAGTTTTCTGCACAATTAGTGTGTTCCAATAGCTTACAGAGGGATCTGTGACCCCAGCAGTATCAGTATGTAGCAAATATACATAGCCATAGTCAGGATGACACAGAAGTCTTTACATGTGATCTTTTGGATCTCCTCTCCCTGGAGCTGTATCCTTGGAAGAATCAGGGCTGTCTGTCATATCAGCTGCCGTTGGCTGAGAAAGCACCATTAAAAGGTGTTAAGGAAACTTTTGAAGAGAGGAATATGTTCATATGGGCTTTTCTTTTTACGTATTTTTTTGTCTGTAGTGAGTCCTTTCTTAAAACTAAATATTGTTTTGAGAGGTAGAGATAGTAATTCTTTATGTTTTTCTTACTTGCCTCTTTATTTGCTGAATCCAGAGAAGAATAGTTTTACTTAGTTAATGGCGTCAGTGAAAAAGTGTGGGGGTTCTTTCATCTATCTGCCAGTAATCTTAAACATTTTTTTCTGAATACAGAGTTTTATTGATTCCAGAGAACTGTTTTTCCTTAAGTAAAGAAAAAAGCTATAAGAAATGAATTTTTTTTTTTTTTTTGTGAAATGTGATTGTTACAAGTAAGACCAGAACATTCTGGAAAAAATAAGTCTCATATTCTGTCATTTTGACAAGTTCTAATTAGCCTGAAGTGAGAGATTTATTGTAGGACTGAATAGAAAATGAATGTTGTACAAAAGAAAGGCATTGTTAGAAGTCCTGGCCAAAACCATATGAAAACCAGTTTGGATAAACCCCTGCATTTTCAAGAGCTGATGTTGCAGAGCTGCTTGCCTTTTTTTTCGTCAGTGGATAAACATCCTTATAACTGTTACTTATAGCTGTAGATAGTATTTCCAGTTACAACTGAAATAACTAGTTATGTTAATGTATCATAAGAGGTACTAAGTGGTCACCTAGTTCAGGTTTTTATAATAACTTCTGATACTGAAATTCACTGCTTAGTTTAATTTATGCATATTGCTTGAAATATGACTAGTTTGTCTTGGAAATGGGAAAGAACTACTTTGTTTTAGGTTGCAAATTGCTAAGAATGCACTGCATTTCTACATTTGAAAAATGTGCCTTTTCACATGGAAACTTAGGGCAGTGAGCAGGAAACCAGAAGGTACCTGCCAGACTCAGGGTATTGATCCTGTCCAGAAGATGTCCCTTGTTGAGGTCTAAAGATAGGCATTTTTCTGTTGATTAATTCCCTTTACACAAATAATAGCCTGCTGCTTTATGTGTAAACTTACACCTGTATCTACACTTCTGTGCATTATCCCATTAATGATGACAAAGACCTGTATAAGTATTTGTAGAAAGAATTTCCACATTTTTTTCACCATAAATGCAGTCTTTTGCTGAAACAAGATAAATCACTTCAGCTCTGTATCCCTTTAGTAGGTTGATTAATTTTTTTCTTTTTCTGTCAGTTTCTACCTCAGACTGTTCCTGTTCTCTCTGTCTTTGCATATCTGAAATACTACCTAGAAAGGCAGAATTAATTATATATTTGCTCATTTTGAAAGTGGGATGGGAGAGAGGGAGAGGAAAATACAATTCTGACTTCACTGTGTCAGAAATAACATACAGGCATGAGGAGAAGGGACACGCTTGTAATCAGGAGACTGACTTAAGATTTGCCTGAACTTTCAGGAAAGGAAAAATGCTGAATTTTTGAGGATTAACCATCAAATGGTGTAAAAAAGAAAGATCATGACTTTATGCCCATGTTCTTCATAATACAAGAATAGGAGAGCTGTCAGTGTTTGAAGAGGAAAACTTGAAATTGTTAAAAGAAGAAAGGACTAGGTACAATTATCACATGAAGATTGTTACCAGAGGCGATTGAATCTAGAAGCATAGCAGAATTTTAAGAAGGATGGTAGGAATATCTGGTTTTATAATAACAACTAAAAAAAATTCACCAACAACTGTAAATAGTTTATTTTTTTCCTGAGTCTATAGTTTAAGTAACCTTTTACTGATGTGAGGTGGGAAGAAATATTGCCTGTGGCTGTGGTGTTTTTAATTGCCTACTTAAAAGTTTTCTTCATTTATGTCTGGAGCAGCTGGAACTGGTCATGGTAGGGATAATCCATTCACTCCAAAAACCTGCTGGGAGCTTCTTGCTCCTTCGTCTTCTAAAACATCTTGGTAACTGTTTTCACCTTCAGACACAAATGGGACTACATTTCTGCAGGGCTATACTTTGTTTCTTTAAAACATAGCTTCTGTGAAATTCATGTTTCTCAGAGTTGAGAGTTCGGTAGCATCCTCTGTGTTCTTGGTAGTCTTGTATCTTCATGTGCAACTCCCAGTAGCAAGAATGATTTATAGCAGGAGAGAAGATTTAATGATGCTATAAAATTTCTGTTCAGGTTAGGGTAGTCACCCTATTTTACAAGCTCTTGAGGATAGATTTAAATGGTAATATGTTTTTACTCTTTCCTTTGGTGACATACATCTATTTGTTCCCTATGATTAAGGTTTTTGTTACCACATTTAAATCATTTGACTGAATTTCCTAATCCCTATGTAAGCTGTACAGTTACAATGTGTCTTTGTGGTTCCATAATAGCCAGAATACACCCATGGTTTCAAGTCTGCTGTTGCTGGTCCAGCCAGTGGGTCCAGCATTTAGGCTTATCCGGTGTAGGTTTTCGTTGTTACATCCGAAGTTTCTCGGGATTTTTCCCTCAGAAAAATTGACCTGGAGGATATATTAAATTTTCTGTCTCCTTTTTGGAGTCACTTTTTATGCGTTCAGCTTTCATTAAGCCGTGAATTTTCATTGTAACTCACAGATTCTCAGATATTTATGTAGGCCTTCTGTATTTTGTGGAAATAGCTTTTTTGCAAGATGAATAACAAGAACTGAGTCCTGTTCTTCAGAGAATCTTCTCATCTTTGTTCCATAAGTGTGTTTAATACAGCATTATTTACTGGCACTAATGTCTTTAGAGCTGTATGTGGGAGCTAGGATCACACAGCTTGTACTGCATGTTTTTTTCCCCAGTAATCATGTTATGGGGGAATCTGTTCTTTATTTAATAGGTAAAGTTACTGTTCTTTGCACCCATGCTCTCTGATGGCCTGTTGCCTGTTGCTCATCTTTTCTTCTTACAGCTTTATGAATGGAAGACTTTGCTGTGCTGCTATGGCACCAAACATCACTTTTCCTCTTGTTAAGGTGGAGCAAGGCAATAAATCATGGGGAAGAAATCATCCTTGACTGAAGAGTAATGTCATTGCAAAAGTATCTCTTTCTGTTTACTATAGGAAAAATACTAGCCTTTTGAGGTTTTTGCATACCACTTACTGTGGAATAAGGTAGAGAAAAGAGTGTGAAGTATTTACCAGGTGAACTTTTTTCTCAGAGCACAAAATCTGTAGCATATTTATTGTGTTAACTTGTGAAGTGTGTTTCTACGGTTGTGTTTTTTTTTTTCTTTTGTGTTTGAGGGATAAGTAACAGAATGGAGTAAATTAACTCTGTTACTGTTTAGGTTCTTTATTTATAAACATTTACTACTTATATCATAAAGTGGGATTTTTTTTCTCAGCTTTTCTTCCTGTCTTATATTTTGTTGGGTTATCTTGTCTTCCTCACCATACTGTATGACAGGATTTGGGATCAGGAGAAGAATGCAGTGGTCAGCCCATGGTGACCATTAAAGTGTGTTCCCTATAATTACTCACATTGTGTGTATTCCATAGAGGAAAATAATTTGGTTACTTTTGATGCATTAAAGGTTTATGTTAACTTCAGAATTAAGTTAAATTTCTAAAGTAATACAAGAAATAAGATACAGAAGTTCAAAGTAAGGACTACTAAGCAGTCTTTACATTGTCCAGTAGTGAGAATGTATACAAAATATAATACATGGTCAGTCATGGTGGTGTTTGTGATTTAAAATTGGGAAGTTTTTAAGAAGACATTGGATTTTAATAGTCAATTTTTCATTATGCCTCTGTGGCATAGATAAAACTGTTTAGAGGTGTATGTGCTTTCAGTTTGTATTCCCAGATGTAGGATAGAAGATTTTTGTGTAGCTACAATACATTCCCTGTTATATCTCTTGATCTATTTCAAAAACACAAAAAAGCTTTCAGGTATATGAACAATTTTTTTTCATTGCTTGAAATCTTGTGTGTGTTTTCAGATTTACAACTCATGTATTTTCAGAAGTCTTTTTATGTTTTTGAAGATCCTTCTAACAACCTTTTAAAACATTTGCTTGTAGTTGTACATTCCAAACCTTTAGGTTTTACTGTGACTTGGTATTTGGGGTTTTATTTATATCTCTCTCTATAATGGACTGAATATAGACATAAAACTAGCTATTCCTAGCTATAGTGTTTGGAGCAATTTTTCTTGTGTTTGGGCAGATGTTTCCCTACTTATGTAAGACTGTTAGACACTTTTCATAATTAAGTTAGCTACAGCTAGTTTTGACTACTAGGATGTTAACTTTAGACTGCCTTTCTCTGCCTGCTGCACTGGGGTTCACTTTTAGTTAGATGTCTTGTAGGGAGGTGAAGAAGGGAGGGCAGGGAATTAAAACTGTGATTTAGAGATGTTGTTTAGATAGAGGTTGTCTAAAACTACTATATCCTCAAACCCATTCATATTGTGTATGTTTGGGTACATGTGCTGTTTTCTTTTCCTGCTCTTGTTCCTTTCCTAAAGACATTTACAGTTTTATATTGCTTGTGGGTACAATTTTTAAAAAATTTAATTTAAAGAATGAAACAGTTTGTATTTTCTGTTGTGTTCCAAATATATGTGTAAAAGGGTGATTGTAATGATTTTCCTGCAGCTTTGACTTCTGTAAAGGGATCCTTTGAATTCTGTATTAAGTGTTTAGCCATGAGACAGTGTTGCCTGTGTCTGATAACCTGAAAACATGCTTTGTTCATATCCCCAGAAGGAATCATGATAAGGTCAAATTTGACCTTAGAACATTCACATACCATTGATTTGCTAGAAGTCAGTGAATTCATCTACCATTGTTAAATGCTTTCCTGACGTGGAGCCCCCTGTGGAGGTAGAACAGGGGGCTTGATGTTGGTCTCTTGTGCCATGCTTCTCGCTTCTCAGTGCCTGGTGATTGCTCCAGGGAAATGGTGCAGCCGCGGGCAGTAGTTCTCAGGGAGGGTGTTACAAAGTTGGCTTTGCCATTTCCTCATTAAAAAGTGTTCTGCAAAGCTAATTTTGCTGCATTTGAATTTGGTCATTGCTGAAGATATAAAACCAAGTTTTACATTTGTTAGACAAAAGGCAATAAAGCTGTGTGTAAAAATGCATTAGATTTACCTTTCCTTGATAAGAGTATGAATTTACCAGAGTATGCTTGTGTGCTTTTTTTAATGTGTGTAGTGCATTGAACCGTTTACATGAAAGCACTTACTTAGAAGACTTCTTCTAACTCTACTATTACAGTCTAAATTCAGTTGTTTCTTGTTGCTAGGAACCCAAGTTAATTTTAGAATTGCTTAAAAAGTGTAGGTAACAGCTCTTAAAGACAACTCTGTAAAACTATGTCTAACCAAAACTTTTAATTATGGTTTTCAAAAATGTGAGTTATCAATTAAATTTAAGTAAGCCACTTGATCAATTTTTTCCTTTTGCCTTTTTTTTTTAAATTGGATCTTGTTTAGCAACACTGGATCTGATACTATGTTTTGACTCTTGAAAGATGGATGAGGGATTTTGTTGCTTTAAAAGCTTGAATGTGGTACTAGATTTTTTTTTTTTTTTGCTTTATTCATATCAACATGCTTTCAGAGTAGCTTAGTTTTTATTTAGTGGCAGTTCTTGTTCCATCAGGCATAAGCTGCTTTTGGGTTTCCCAGGCTTCTAAAGGGGACAGTCTACTGCATTTTCTGTCACTGATGTAACACCAGCGCCATGTACAACTAATTGGACAGTCTCAATCAGTAACAAAGTGACTTGTAGATAACAAAAAGTCTTTTACTTTGTTTTCATTTTTGGGAGTATGTGGTAATTCTGTTCACATACTGGAATGTTACTTACTTTCAAGTTATCAGAAATCTCATTGAAGCTGTACCAAGTTTTCTAAATTTGATGTTCTCTTGGCTCTCATCAGGCACTTAAAGATTTGTGTAATCCCAGGTATCAGAAGTGGTTTTTTAGTCTTTTCTGTTAATTACAGAGCTGTGTATTTAGGAATTGCCTTCAGTGGACGAGCACACTGGATGTGTGGGTGGAGGGAGATGGACTGTGGCCTTTGTCTAAAACTTTCTCATTAGAAGCATGGTATGCTGCATACTTGTGCCCTTGCAGAGTTTGGCTCTAGAAATTATGTTGCACATTTTGCAGTCACTAAAATGTATTACCTCTGTTCTGTGACTCAACTACTTACGGAGCTAGAGGAGTATTTCCACCTGACCTATAGAAATGTTTGCACAACAGATCTGTAGAAGTGTTTCATTTATAGAGATGCAGGAATGCATAGTGGTGTGTTAATTAGGATCTCTGGCTGTAGGAAGAGGGCAGTGGAAGTAAATTCAGCTTGAAAAGCGCAGGAACACTTAGGTTTTTAAATACTCAAAATTTCTAATTCCACTTTGGGTTATGTTTTCTTGTATTTCTGTATTTTTATAATTTGAACTTCAGTGTAAATTTTGGCATTTTAGTACAATAGGAATTCAGGTGGTGATGAATAAGTCAATATTTTAATCACGACCAGATGATTTTTAAGTTATGATAAGCTTTCATCTAACACAGAAGGATTAAAATAATGCTGAAAATTTTCTTGTTGGTTTGAACTTTTAGAACCTTGTTTAGCTAAAATGCAAGGTTTAAACTTGCATGAGGATGAAGTCTTCTCACTTTTTTGAACTGGAGCAACAGTTGGCAGCTCTGTAATGAATTAAGTAAAGGTGCATGTTCTTACTAAATATAAGTGAAGTAAAGAGAAAAAAAAAAACCTCCAACAGACGACGAACTGTTTGATGGGATGGGTCATGAAATGCAAAGGGTACAATTTTGGAACTATGTGTAGAAGGTGCTGTTAAAAAATTTCTGTGTGATGCAGGAAGCTGTTGTTTTTAGGCAGGTATGGTTAGCTTCAGAGAAAGTAGAGAAAACCTCAAAAGAAGGTCTTGGCCATTTATTCAAACAACAAAGAAAATGAAGAAGGAGGAAAGAGAGGGCGAAGACTGGCCAAGTCACATCAGTCTTTTGTAGGTGATACTCACCAAACTATTTTAATCCATCACAGTCTTAAATCCTGTTTCTAAACAAATTTCAAACCACTAAACCCAAATGCTGTTTGAAAGACTGTCTAGGTTTAATACCAGCCGGCAACTAAGTACCACTGAGCTGTTTGCTCAGTCCACACACCTCCACCCCTGGTGGGATGGGGAGAAGAATTAGAAAAAAAAAAAGTTAAAATTGTAGGTTGAAAAAATAGCCATTTAATGATTGAATAATAATAATAGTAGTAGTGGTAAAATTAGTAACATAATTGGAATGAAAAGGGAGAACAATAGGAGAGAGAGAAACAAGATGCCAGAAAAGCCAAGTGATGCACAGAGCAAGGTCTCACCACCTGCTGACCAATGTGCAGCCTGTCCCTGTGCAGCGAATTGGATCCTCCCAGCCAACTCACCCCAGTTTATGCACTGGTCTAGGTATGGAGTGACAGGATCATAGAATGATTTGGGTTGAAAAGGGCCCAAAAAATTATCCGCTACCACCATCTCATCACTTCTGCTCATGGTCTTTCACTAGACCTGGTTGCTCAGAGCCCTATCCAGTCTGGCCTTGAAAGCTTCCAGGGATGGGGTATTCGCAGCTTCCCTCAACAGCCGTTTCCAGTGCCTCACCACCCACACAACAAAGAATTTTTTCTGAATATCCAGTCTAAACCTACTTATTCTCTATGAGTTGAAGGCTGTTACCCTAGTCCTATCCCTACATGCTGTTGTAAAAATAAAGAGTATCCCTTTAGCTAGTTCAGGTCAACTCTCCTGGTTTTGCTTCCTCCCACGCTCTTGTGCACCTACTCACTGGCAGAGCATGGGACACTAATCTGTCCTTGATTTGGGTAAGCACTAACTAGCGACAACCAAAGCATGGGTGTGTTATCAACTTTATTCTCTTACTGTGTCAAAAACACAGCAGTATACTGGCTGCTAGAAAGAAAGATAACTGTCCGAGCCAGTGCCATACCAGGATGTATCTGAGCTGAATCTAAGTTTGCTTACAGGTCAGAAATGTAATGAAATCGTTACTGAACACAGAGGACCTGGATCTGCAAAATGTATAAAGAAGTATTCTGAGAGTAATTTTGAGAAACAGTTTAAGAAGTTTACAGAAGCTGCCTGCAATATTATTCTAAAGGTCTCCAAAGAAGACTAAATTCACAAAAAATATATCAAATTATATTCAGTTTTACAAAACTATAAAAAAAACACAAACGTATAAGATATTGAGTTATGAACTCATGGGACAGGTAGAAATGTTGTTATCAGGAATTGAATGGAAACCTTCACTTATGCAGCATCAGAAAAAGAAAAATTTGCTAGAGGACAGCATATATAGTCCTGTTATACCTTGATGTCTTGTTCTCAGTTTGAATAAAGTTTGCATCTCTGCTTAATCTTTCTTAAATTTGAGAACTGGAGGGGGTTGGTATGGGCTATGGGAGGGACCAGCAGGTGCTGGAAAACTTTGCAGGAATTTTGGAAATTCATAGATTATTATTGTTTCATTTTTGGGGTTTTTTGCACTTCAGAAGGGATATTGCTGTGTGAATATGTGACCGAATTGTTACTTCATGAATGGTGAATGAAAACTTCTTCCTTCTCTCCTTATAAGACTTACTGAAATTGGAGAAAGCTGGGTGTTTTTTAAAGCTTCTGAAGTATTTTTGCTTTCTGGGGGGATTCTTCAGTCTCCTTACTACTTACAGTACTTGCAGTAAGCTCACCACTTCTAGATGAAGTACACTGGTGAATCAGATGGGTGGTTCATCTAGCTCAGCAACTAGGGGCTGTTTAGAGAAGCACATCAGCCTTGTCTCTTTCCAAAGTCGTTGTCTTCCTCCACTATCCAGAATTATATCTAGGAGGTTAGAAGTACAACTTTCCCTAGTCCTAGCAATTTATAGACCAGTTGTCTGTTAATTTATTGAATACCTTTTTGACCAGACTTATACTGCCTTATACAGACATATACTTGCAGACACAAGATCGAGAAGTTCCCTGCTTTCTGCCTACAAAAGTACTACCACTTTCATCTGTCTATAATCTATGCCTTAAGAGACCTCTCCCAGCTTTAGTGTTGCAGCATTTAGTCAATAATAGTTTTCACTCATTTTGTCTTTTATGATTGTAAAGCTCAACCAAGTCACCGTCAGTGTTCTCCTTAACAGTGAGCAGTCTTTACCTGCTTAATATCCTCATGCTGTTTTCTTAGTTGTCCTAACCCTAACCCTTACCCTTAACCTCCTCTAATTCCACTACATATTTTTTGTGGCGTGCCATAGTACTTGAGATGTTGGTGTACCAAAGTCTTATTTATATTTTGAAAAGGATACTTGCTTTTAAGTTTCAGTAGTTTTTTTTGTCATTGCAGGTGCATGTTTAGGCAATGATGTTTTGAGGGAGCTGTGTCAACTAAAGGATCTCTAGAGCTGTAACTTCTAGTTCCAAATTCAGCATTATAAAACTGTAATTAAGATTTGTTTTCCCTGGATGTGTTATCTTTCCTTTAACATTTGTCATGGATTGAAAGACAGGTGTTTGCTAAGGAAAGCAGGAGTCTCCCCTTCCCTCCGAATTATTGTAACTTTGAAATTAAGGGGATTTCAGGTAAAGAGATAAGAAAAGTGTGTGTATGTATACCAAGGCAAACAAAAAGCATCGTGGCAGCAACCACGAAGAGCAGGAAACCCAGTAAAGGCTCTCGGGTCCCGCTCATCGGTGCAGTTCCGGCCACAGCCAGCAGGGGCGCTGCCGGACGCCCCCGCGGCTGCAGGGGGCGCTGTGCCGCGGCTCCAGCCGTCTCCCTCACGCGGCAATGGCGGAGCAGGCGGTGGAGGGGATGGGAAGGGGCTTCCTTTACAAACCTCCAGTGGCAGCCTATCCCGGTGACCATCAGGACAGCAAAAGTAGCTGCAGCAGGAACCTTGAGTGGTGTGGTGACTGGAACGCAGGACGGGCTCACCCTGGGCAGCAAGCAAGAGGCAGCAGAAACTCCGCAGTTGTAGCTGGAACCACAGGGCATCCTGGCAGGCAAGGGCTGGGTGGCTACAGTGTAGCGAAAAACCGGGGGCAGCGGTAGGGGAACTGGACGGAGGCAGCCTGACTCCCGAGCTGGGCAGGGAGAGGCTCCCTGGCAGGGGAAAGGGGCTTGGGGATCCCGAGATTTCCCCTGAGGCACCCCAGCAGATGGTGAAGGATCCTTTTTTTCCAGTGGGGCAGGGTGCCAGTAACGTCCCAGTTCAGTGGCTGCTGTCATGTGCAAAGGCTCACTGCAGCACAAGGAGCAGGGCAGGCCGGGCTCCGGCACTGAGTTCCCACGCCGAGCGGCAGCTCGACCGTCCCCCTCCGAGGCCAAGAGAGCAAGACACCTGGGAGCTGTGCCGAGTCCCTTCTCCCCCCAGCCCAATTCTCCTCGGAGAGAAAGTAGTTACTTCTTTTGTCTCTCTTGATTAAGTACCGATCGTTATTGTTTCTTAGCAACGAAAATGGGAGAAGATTCTCTGAGAGAAAGAAAACAAAAGGAAGAAATCCTGAACCCCAACAGTGTTGGAGCTCATCTGCCACTTTTTTCTGTACTCCTTTATATTTGGGATGACTCTCTTGGAGTCATCCAACTACCCAAAAAGTTGTCTTGTCAAAGAATCAAATGGCAAATTCAGTGTAATATAGTGTTACTAAACACCAGGCTCAAGATGTTCTGTAAGTTTGTTGCTTATGTTGTGAAAGGCCTATATAATAAAAGAAAACATGCTTCTCTTTCCCGATGCCCTACATCATTACTTGTTTGCATGCAATCTCCTTGTACAGAGGATTAAAATATTTCACAATTTGCACTGTTTTGGCTGTGAGTTTATCTTGCACCTCATTTTAATCTAGTGTCCTGGTACCATGATAATTCTCAATGCACATGTACTAGTTCACTTCCAGGCTCCCATCTGGAGTGAACCAGATGACCTGCCTCTTGCAGAAAACCTGAACTCCTGTGTCTGATTCTTGAGGAGAGGTCTGAATTGCATCATTTTGTCTGTCACTGCTTGGACAGTCTTTTATTTTAGTAAGCATCACACTTCCATATTCTTCTGCATGTGCTTGGACATGCAGCACATGCACCTATTCATGCTCTTAAAGGCATCATTGTAGGAGATTGCAATGCAGTTTTTTCATTTTTGTGTAGGTAAAGGTGAATTAAGAGGTCTTGATATTCTATATGTATCCATATAGATACCATTTGGGACCACGGGTGCATCTGTAACAAGGATTCAGTTCATATAGTAAATGGACTTTGGACACATATCTTCTGATTGTATTTACTTCCCTTTGCTGTGCTTTAGTTGACTCAAAATTCCTTTTGGGTGAAGTGTGACTGGAAGGTACATGTGAGATAGATGCATGATGCTCTCTGGCAAAGGGTATTCAGACTGCGGTGCTGTACCAGTCCTGTGCAAAACACACGGGGTGAACGGCTGATCCCAAGCACCACCAGCTTTGCTCTGCAGACCTCTCTGCACCTGTTGCAGCAGTGTGCTACTTGCTACTGCAGGCACAGCTGAGGGGCCTGAGCTGAGCACTAAAGTGCTGTGCATCCGAGCAATATGCCATGAAAGATGCTGTTTCTTGGCAGTTGTGAAGATGAACCAACCCTGTACCAGTAGTCTTAGGTTTTCTGTTTCCAGTGTAGTCTGAAAGAAAGGCACAGGAGGAATTTTCAGGACATTTTCTCTTACATCCTGATGCTTGAGAATGAAGGTGTTGGCCATGCTTCAGTAAGACCATGACCCAATCTACCTTGACAGCAAATGCTAGATCCTTGTCTGAGTTCCTTCCCATTTCCACAAAGAGGAAGATTGTTGTGGTACCCCAACAAGAAAACCAGCATAAGTGAATAAAAAGATTTTAGGCCATGGAGCAACTAGGTATCACATTAATATCAATTTCAGAGGAGATTGCAGCTCATTTTGCTTGATCTTGCACGAAAGTAAATGGAAAAATTACAGACTGAATCGAATCATTCATACAGGAATGTACCTTGACTAAAACTAGTAGCAAATAGTGGAGGACAGATACTGAAGTGCTTTTAGTCTCTGTGTCCCTATCTAGTGTGATAGAGATGAAGCAGGTGAGCATGATGTTGAATCCTGGAGCTGAGTATGCAGTGACCTGAGTTTGGCCCTGCCAGGGCATCAGGGTGGGAGAGGCTTTATGCAAATATACTGCCAGTATTGACCATTTTGTGAAGGTAAGCCATAAGTTTCTCAGAGTTTAATAAACTGTTTATTAGAGTATGAAAAATGATTCAGATGAAGTTTAACACAAGAAAGATAAGGTGCTTAAGACAGGTGATGATAGCATACCTAGTAATTTTTAACAGCTTAACTCCTGGGATCAGTTTTGGGACTGGCTGACTAGTTTTTCCCATCCATTACTGATTCCTGGTCATAACACAGAAAGTAACACTGCTTTTGGGAATCTTTATTACATCATTAGAGTGTGATTATCATGTATTTAGAGATGTATGCTGTGCCAGAACATTAAGAGGTGTGAGAAATGATACTCACTTCCAAAAAATTTAGAAGGTTTATTACAACCTTATCAAAAATACAACAGAAGACTGAATAGAGACGATAATACAGTGTGAGGAGCAAAGGATTCTATCACCATGTGCTCATCTATACAATGGATGTTCTGCTCTTTAACCTTTTAGCCCCTCCCAAAATCTTGTTAATTGACTCCTTCTTGCCTTTCCAGTGGTGGGGATCACTTTCTTACATTTTGGTTATAGCTCAGGTGCTGCCATAGTAGCAAGCTGACCCTCCCAAATGCCCCGATTACCCAGGCCATCCTGTGATAACAATACAAGGGGGGAAGAAACATAACTATACATCTACAAAAATTCTCTTAACATATACATAGTATTTGACCTTTAATTGTGTCAACCATCGCATTGCTCATCTATAACAGAGGTGTAGAGCAAAACAACTGGGGTAAAAGTGGCACAAAATGAACATCTTTTCTGAACATTCTCCTTTTCAGATGAGGAGATCATAAAATGTAAATGACAGGTGTAAACCCTTCATATTCTAGCTAGTCACAAAGCAAGTCTGGACAGTGTGAAGTGCCAAGATGAAGAGTAAGTGCTATTTCAGAATTGCTGTTATTTGGCAATGAGTGCTCCTGTAGAAAGTGATCTGGAGCTTCCCTGGGATATTTAAACTCTTGGTTGATGGTGTTGGAAAAACAGATAGTCTTAAAAGACTGAAACAGGTAGAGATAGTGCTTGTACAGGTATGTTTGTATAAGCCATAAAAGAGAGCATAGAGTACTAAATGACTGTGAACACATGAAATCTTTTAAAAAGTTTGTGTATATTGACATAGAAGTGCTAGTTTTCAAACATTTCAAAGTGAAATGTTTTCAGTTTATTGAAAATTTTCTAGGGGATATACAACAGCTTGTATTAGATATGACTCGAAGGCACTTCCTTCCAAATAATTTTTTCTGTGGGTAAGTTAGTAAGTTGGGAGCTCACCTACTCTTAAAAATGATAGGATGACTGGTGTGGTACAGCTGAGATAACTTGATGGTAAGTATCAATGTATCAGTGCATGTGTTGGCATAATAATGGGACACTTTGTTATGACTTCAGCTGCTTTAGTAACATGTATCCTGTTTAGTAACGTGTTCCTCTCTGTCACTGGCACCTCCAGAGGCAATATGTAGTGTAAACTTCCCAATGCCACCATGGTGAGATGCTATTGAAAATCTTTTTTTGAAGCCAGTGGTATTACTGCCATTGATTTCACTGGCAGTTGAAGCTTCTGAAAGCAAATAAAGACAAGATGTTCTAAGCAGACATTTTTAATGTAAAATAATGCCCTTTGAAATCTGCTTAAAAGGATATTAACACCCTACCACCAAAAGAGATTTGAAGGGAAGTAAAAAACAAAGTGTTCCTGTAACTTGGGAAACCACAGAAAACTTGTTTTGAATGTAAAGGGAAACTAGAGATCAGCCTGTAAAATGAAACATCAGCAGAAAAACCCACCAAATCACAACATGACAAGACTGGAGATAGAAAATCATTAGAGAAACAAAAACCATGACAGCAATGTGGGATGCAGCTCTTGGTAACTTCTTTAAAGAAGGTGCTTCAGTATGGATAGCTAACAAGTTCTGCTAGGCTGAACACAGTCAGTTGTGATTTAGTGGTTCAGAGTGGAGGGGCTTGTTAGTGTGGATGGATGGGAAACCAAAAAGTTGCTGATGTCCTGTTTGCTGTATGAGGAACATTAAATGTACTATTTGTATTTTGAAGTTAAATGTTATACATAGCACAGCTCAGTCACATGTCTGTGTGTTGTTTATTTCTCCCCTCCTTATTTCTTTGTGGACTGTCAGTAATATCTGTGAACTCTGTTTTTCTAAAGCGCTGTATTTGATTGGTACTTGCACAGAAATTACCTACATACCTAGCTTGGGATATTTCTGAGTTTGGTAGCTTTTTATGTAGGGGCAAAGATTAAGTTGGATTTTAATTCAAAGCTGGAATGTACAGGAGGAAGTGTGAAACTTGATATGGGTAATATTGCTTTCTGTTCTCAAAATCCCTGTCTGTTACAGTGTAGATGTTTACAGAGGTGATGAGATGTGGTTGTAACATATGTGTTGTATGAAGGACTTGAGTATTGCTGTGATAATTTAGATAATACAACAAAATGCATTGGTAGCAGCTAGGGATGATTCACGACAATAAATATTAAGATATGTATTTAATTAAATTATATGTTATTTTTAGTATTTAGGAACTTGCTTTAGAAATATTGTAGGGACTGTGCATGTTTAATGTCCATTCGATGCTGTGATAACACTGTAACTAAGGTAACAAACAAGACAATAGGTAAGGCTGGCAAAGCTGAAATAAATTTGTATGATTAAGTAAAACAAAAGTGGTGTAAAAGTAGTAGATATAATGAATATAAAATATGATACCCACTGATTTGTGGATAAGTGAAACTTTGAAACAAAATAAAATCAAATACATGAGGTGTTGTGGAGAAAGTAACATCAGTCATCAGTAAATTCTGTTTTTTCCTTGAGGGATGAGCAGCAGGACTGCCTGTGTAGTGAAGGGAGGGCTATGACAAGCAATGGTTTATGTGAATAGGGACGTCCTCATAGTTGATACTGATGGAGACACTGAGCCAGGAATTCTCTTTTTCCTTGGAATTCTTTCCTTAAAGTTTGCTACAGGCATTATTTGGTGATTTTTTTTTCACCTCTTTGAGCTCTGTGAGAGCAGGAAAGCTCTTCCACTAGAGTTGCCAGGGCTGAAGCTTGTAGCACAGAAGATAGTTTTCAGGACTGCAGTAATTCTGTCTGGTATATGCTGCTTCTGTATTGGTAGCCTCATGCTTTTCCTAAATGTATTTTTAAAAACATACATTTAACTTGGCGTTTATATTACTTAAAAAAAAAAAAAAAAAAAAAAAAAAAATTGAATTTTTAAAATTTTTATTTTTTACTTTTAATTTGACANAAAAAAAAAAAAGAGAAAATTGTACTTTTCACAATTTTAATTTTTGACTATCAGTTGACAGATGGTGAAAGTCAGTCATGTCCAGGTGTCTCTAGATGAGGTTACATTCACATTAGTCACTCATGAACATTAATAGGAAAATCACAGCAATTTTACAGATGTGTATTATAATCTTTTAAGGCATGAGTAGCTTCAGTGGCCATCCTCAGCAAGATTGTAGTAGATGTGAAATTGTAGTATATTTTTACATTCACCTATTCTGTTGATGCACTTAAAAAAGCTAGGTGTTTGGCTGATGGTCCACTGCCAGAGCTAATATAATACATTAGTGCCCCTGAAGATGTGGCAAGTACAGGGGATGTAAGGTGAGCAAGCCCTGAGTCAAGGTGGGGTCTGTTAACATTGCTACAGCCTGGTCCTGCTAAAAATAGTTTCCTGTGTTTGGGCTGCCAAGACTTAAGCTATATGATGGTCACAATGTAACACTTCAGGGTGCGGTCCTCCTACTGTTTTTTGGGGGTGGAATGAGAGGAGGTTCATAGTGGAAATTATGAACCTCTCTTCTCCATAGCACAATCCAGAGCCTGAGTGTAAATTTTTAATTATTACAGCTCAAAGCTATTTCTAAGATTTCATAAAGCTTGTGCATGAGATGCGTGAGTACAATATTTTTTGGGGCAGACACTCTTCAGTTATGTGGGTGGGTGGGGAAGAGGGTGGTCCAGCTCTGTTTCTTGGGAAAATATAGAGGAGTTTGTCACATGTCAGCCACTGCTGTAGTCCAAACTGTAATTTAGACACCAGCCCATATTTCAGACTGATAACTTATGTTTCTGAAAAGTAGTAGGAAGATGAAAGAGCTGTGGGTTTATTACTCTGATTGATCTCTGCTTCAAATTTGTGGTGGTTTGGAGAAGCTAGGCAGGTAGGAAATGTTCTCTTTGCTTAGAGGTAAGGATCTAAGTACACTTGGTATTTGCAATGAGTTGGCACTGCTACCTAGGCTAAAGGTTAATTGAAGTGTTTGATTTAGCCCTGGTTATTTGCTTTCACTGCTCTTCCTGAACCTTTTTGTGCACCACTAGCTGCTGTAAGAACTTTCACAATAGAGGATATTTATATTGTATGGCTCCAGATCAGATCAATATGCTTGCTTCCTTCTGGTCCTCAAATGTTTATCAGATGGCTAGGAAGAAAGGGAATTGATGTTTTTCACTTGATTGGAGTGAGAATATTGTAATGTCTGTCTTTTTAAGGTAATTGTAAAGTGTTGGCATCACACATTTTTTCTGTTGTACTGCTGTACTGGCAGCAGTATTTTCTGGTCACTAGAGATTAGCCAGATGTCACGTGTTGTATGACAGAACGTACTTACCCAAATAATTGCATTTTCAAATAACTTCTCCATTAGTTTTGAGACTCATAGAATCATAGAGTATGCTGAGTTAGAAGGGACCTTTCAGGATTAACTAGTCCCAACTCCTGGCCCTGAACAGAGTCATAGCATGTGCCTGAGAATGTTGTCCAAACACATCTTAAACTCAGACAGGCCTTGTTGCTGTGATACGGAGCCCTACAGAAATGAAACAACTTCTCAGAAAAGGAAAGTTGCTTGTGATTTGAATTCTAATAATGCGAGGAGAGGCGCTAGAAATTGAGGAAATGCCAAGTGAAGAGTTGTTGTATCAGCTCTACTTCTCTTGGTTTTAAGGTGCATCTTCTTGAATCACTTGCTACTTCTTCAGCTTATAATGGTGGTTCATGTTTACATGGACATGCTTACATGTCAAATTTTGATACCAGCTCTTGAAGATGCACCAGAAATTAGGGTTGTTGCATTGAAATACTCTCTGCTGATTGGCTCCTACACTTTAGCATTTGTAGCTTGGTCTTGCTTTATATGCTAGACGATGTTTATGCCAGCCTAATTGGTTGCTGGCATTCCTGAATTTCCCAGCTGCTGTATTCAGCTGTGTACTAGAAAAATATAATGGAATACTGTTTCCAGAGAGCAAGAGGCAATTGTAAAAATGTAAATGCTTTATCTGGCACTTCAATAACATGTAAACTTTTAGTAACACAAAGAATTTTTAGGAACAAATTGTACGAGTACATTGCCAGTTTAAATACTGTAGTGAACATTTTCTGTTTAAGCTCAGAGTATTTGGAAGATGGACATAACTTTTATTTTTGTTAGTATGTGGGTTTTTGTGGTTTCTTTTCAGCCCTGACTTTCTTGGCCAGGGAAGGGATGAAATCTGGCACAGAGATGGAAGATTTATTTTGATTCTTTTGTTACGGCATGCTGGCTTACTGTGTTTGTTAGAGTGTGGGGTATTTTCTGTTCATTCATCAGCCTACTTTGATCTCTTCTCACTTGTTATGGCAAAGATGAAACCCTTTTTAGATATTACTTGTTCTCTGTCAAAAGTAACAGAGCACAGAAAAACATAGTAGGACTTCTGTGGTGGCTCTGTGACTATTTGCAGCTTAATAGTCTGTGCCTGAGTCACAGGTTTCAGCTGTGAATAGTGTTTTTCTTCAAAATTTTTAAAATTTGGTAATGTACTGAGTATTATTAGAATATTGTATCGCATATATTTTACTAAACAGGTATTTTTCATACATTATATTTTGTTGCAGACAGGTAAAAGATGTTATAAAAGAAAGGTCTTATAAAATATGGATTAGGCCCTGCTGCTTCAGCTAACAATAGCTTGCAAGTTCCCAGGCAAAGTAATCTTGGGAATGAGAGTTTATGAACACAACAAACTATTCGTGGGTGAAAAACGAGGACGCCTGTAATAGTAAGGCATCTGTCTCATGAGAATCAGTAGAAAAAGTATGTAAACTAATTAAAAATACAGAAGTTTGATAGATATTCAAAATACCATGTACCGAACAATGAACTAAGTGTGAATGTATTGTCAACCAATAAAATCAGACAGAGGGTGTTCTGATAGTCCTGAAATGTGTAGTAAATATGAAATAGTAGAATGTGAGCTATACATTAAAGATTGGGCTTTTCCTGCATAAAGAAAATGGAGTCTCGGCTGACTTATTACAACAGTTTTTCTCTTGATTCTGAATTGACAGCTGGGCCAGGCCTTAAAGAAGCAGCAGATTATACCAACGTAAGCTTAAATTCCCAGTTCCCAGAGTTTTTGTGTCCTTGCAGTCTGTTCTCAGCACACTCTTTGCAGAAGAGGCAGGAGTATCATTACTACAGGAAGACAGCAGCTTCTGTTGCTACTTTGCTGAAGGACCAGACAGCTCATTGAAACAGTTCTACAACAGTGGTTTTGACAAAACTAAGTCCCTAGAGGTTATTAAATGTTGAAATATTAATGGAGAGGTGTATTCAGGATGGTGAGAATGGTGCTCAGGAAGCACAGATGGAAGGGTTTCTTCAGAAACAAAATGGATCAGGGAAATAAAAACAAGAGAATGCCAGAGGACAGAAACTAAGTGAAGCAAAAAGGGGAGGCTTTTTATTTAGAATGTTGAAAAACTACTTAATTTGCTTTAACGTGGGAGTGACTGTTATGCTTTGGGCCAGCAGAAGAGTGGAGGTTGTAAATGCATGTGTATGTGTGTTGCCAGTGAGGTGAGTGCTGCAGATGTGAAGGTGATGCAGGCCAGGACTGCCGACTGCTCTGCATGTTCCTGAGCGCTACACCTGGCCTGAGCTGCAGCTAGTCTCTTGTTCCACACTGTGAGACAGTACAGGGATTTGCTGTTACCTTCTGTGATGCTTGCCTGTATTCTCCCTTCTTACCGAATCTTAACTAGATGTTTAGGCAGACTTTGTAGTAGAAAAAATATTAAAGATATACATTTGTTACTCTCACTGTCAGCTGAGATAATTTGGGATATCATTCAAGGTTTTTCTTTCTTTCTGTCCCTCTGCAGGCCTGAGAAGGCTTAGACTGTAAAAACACTTTATTTTTTTGTTTTTGGAAAACTGTCAAATTGTGACTGAAGTGGCTAAAACCAGAAGTTGAAACAATCAGTGGAGCAGAAAACTAAAGGGGATTTGTGGGGCGAATAGCTTTAGAAAAGAAGAAGAAGTTCAAGGCAGAGAAGGCCAAGACTGAAGCATGTGTGCTGATGGTGCTGCATTTTGCCCTGAGCAGGTGCCCAGCAGCAACAGCAGCATAAGCACAACTGCTCCAGGATGATCACTCATGCTTTGGGAGCTGCACATAGTCCTAGGGGGTGGCTCATGGCAGGTGGAGCAAAGGATTACTTCTTCATAGTAGGACCCTCATTACAGGAGTAATGTGTAGGAGTGTGCGAGGAGCAGTTGCTTTGGATTTGTGTTCTTTAGAAACCTCAGTTCTTGGTACTTTAGCATTTCACATCCAAAGCATGGATGTGAAATCAATGTGCCACCTGGGTCTTGATCCTTTTGTGTCAGTGCGTGGCTGTCCTGCTCTTCCAGTTGCTCTTCATTACTGTGCATAGGAAAGAGGTAATTCAAAAATTGCAGTGCACTATATATTTTAGAAGAAAAATCCTTATTCCTACTGAAAATTTGCTGGTTTTATATTACTCTGTGGGGGCTTGCTTTCTTTGGGTCTTGCACTGGAGAAGTCGATACAAAAGCATCTTAACTCAAGCTCAGCAGTCTGTGTAAGTAACTCTTTCTAAAATAATGGTTTGTGGTGTTCCAGGCAGTTTAATTTTAGTTCGACTATCACCTGATTGTTGCCTATAAAAAATGAGTATCAGAACACAATTTCAAAGGGTTTAATTTCAGTGTTAAGATGTCTGATGTTGTATCAGCCTAGAAGGGGTGGACAAACAAGCCTTTGTGAAGTGCACCTAAGGGGCCTTTAGCTCCTGTGGGAATCATCTGGTATTGGAGTTTTCTGTTCTTAAGGGGTAAGAGTCTAAGTGGTGTGGCTTTCCTGAGAGGTTCTGCTTACTTACCACTCAATTTTCTGTTCATGGTGCTTTTCACTTCGATGCTGACTGTCCCATTAGAGCCTCCACTGGTGGATCAGGTCTGAGCCACTTCACACTGTGTGGCCTACAATCACCTTCTATTTATCATCTCATTTTTTTCAACCATCTTCTTCCTACCTCTCTCTATATGACTAAGTGCAGGGATGAAAATACATTCTGGAAATTTTTTCTACTAGTTAATAAATGATCACCTTGTGTTTGCTTTCTAGGCCGAATTCACCAAGCTATGGTAACATCACTAAATGAAGATAATGAAAGTGTAACTGTTGAATGGATTGAAAATGGGGATACTAAAGGGAAAGAGGTAAGCTTATTTATTTAGAACTTTTTAAAAAAATGTGTAATCTATGTGACTATTACTTGGAATTTGCACTGGAAACAAAAATGAGACATAAATCTTAATTTACTTCATGATTCTTTGGTTACAGACTGTTTTGTGCAGAAAGTGTTGAGCAAATTGTTTTTTGTTGTAAATTTGAATTCCTGAGCTCTGTGTCATAGCTTTTAGGCTGTTGTTTTCATCTCTTGATTTTGAACCAGATTACAAAGGCTGACTTTGTTATCCAGTTTCTACAAATGGAAAAATCATATTTTTAAGAGGGAGAATGATACACATTTAGACAGGAAACTAGTAGGAGAGCTAAACGAGAAATTTTCTTATGTTTGTATTGTTGAGGAATTTAACTGCCAATTTGTTTGCTTATTCACTTATTCTTGGCAGCAATTTTCCAGCCTTGCTTTCCTTATGGAACTGTGTCTTTTTGTGTAACACTTTCCTACCGCATCTTCCTTTAAAGTTTGGACCATGTTAACCAGTTTCAGTTTGGAGAAGCATATCAGAAATGATGGCACTTTATACTTTACTGGTTTTGTGAAAACACAGGAAAAAGAAAACAAGAAAGCCATGAGAAACTCCTGGAGATTTCATCAGCTAAAGACACACAGAATCTATTCAGCACTGAGGTCTTTGAAAGCTTCAGCAAAGAGAAATAGAAGTCTACAGAGACCAAAGCTCATCAACATTTTTACAGAATCGTATTTTTAAGATCCTGCCCCTCTTCCCTTACACTTTACAGCACTTTGAATGACAGTCAGTAATACTTTAAAAGAAAAAAAAAAAAGTCATGATAAATTTAACATGGTTTCAGCTTTGGTTTGATTTTTTTGGGCCTTTGCAATTTATTTCTTTTGCACTGTCAGGGAAATTTAGGGTAACTGAGATCTCCTTCTTTTTATGTTACAGAATGTCTTACATATTTTGCAGTAATTGTCAAATTACTATAGTAATACTAGCTACTTCTCTTTTAGTTTGGTCACCTTACAAAATTATACTATCTATTGGTCATTTTTAATTCATCCCTTTACTGAATGATGTATTTTCAAATCATACAAAGACAAAAGATTAGTCTCGTTTCAGTGAACAGAAAATAATTCAAATCTTAGCATGAACAAATTGTGGGGTAAAAACACTAAATATAATTGCTGTTTATTGTCAAACATAACAGGAGATAAAGAGAGGATTTATGTCAAGTGTCATTAATGTGCTTTATCCTCTTTTTCACAGATTGATTTAGAGAGCATATTTTCACTTAACCCAGATCTTGCACCTGATGAAGATATTGAGCCTAGCCCAGAGACACTACCACCACCTGCTTCATCAGCCAAAGTAAACAAAATTGTGAAGGTTGGTAAGATCTATGCAATATGTTCTTGGTAACTTTACAGTAGCTCTATACATGATGTTATGCTAGAATTTTTAACTTAACTTTTATGTGTGTGGTGCTCTTTTATAACAATGTTCTTTTCTTTTTCCTGTGGTGAATAGGAATTTCTAAACTTTTTTAAGAACAGGTTTGGCAGAGATGGAGTTGGGACCTAATATTTGTACAACTAAATGTCTTAATGAGGGATAAAGAAAAGGTTTTGGAGTTGTTGAAACATTACAGACAGTTCAATCAGCCTTCACCCCTTCACTTTTCCTGGTGGGATTTGGCAGCAATAAAATCTCTTTTGTTGATGTTGTGTTATTTTTTACTCATTGGAAAGAAACAGAGATGGGGCTGAAGTTTATGCTTCCAATAATATGGTGATCAAATGAGAGATACTTCTTTCTTTATAGAGTCGACGAACTGTGTTACCTTCTAAGAATGACCCTCCTGCCAGAGATAATAGAGGTAAAAGTTATCTCTTTCCATTTCAGTGAAGTAAAAAAAATGGTAACATTTTAACCTCCTGTTAAAATGTATCTAGTATCCCTTAATAGTTTTGCATTTCTCATTTGGTATGTAGGCCTGTGACATGTAAAAGATATGGTATATAATTCCTAAAATTATTCCTATGTATAGTTAGGAATTCATAGTATACAAAATATATTTATAGGCAAGTTTAAGCAATATGTAATTATAAAAGTTAATTTGAATTAACTGGTAGTGCAAAAATTTGAAGATAATTAATTATGCAATGGTAAATCATGCATGGACTTTTCATTTATAAGTGTCCTCAGCTTATTTAAATGTTTCAATATACACTAAGTAGAGTGCTTTGAATTCTTAAAATTTTAAAATTTTAAACTATTTTTGTTAACAGCCTGTTGTTTTGTAATGGTCTCTGTGTGAACAGTCATAAGAATATAAGAATACTTAAGTCCTACAGATTTTTTTATCACTCTACAGTTAATAGTGAAAAAACCTGAAAAAAGGTCACTGAAATACCACAAGAGAATAGGTGAAAAGTATGTATTGGATGAATTCAGATATAATGTATCTATAACATGTGGAAGAATAGTTACTGCTTATTGTTTTCATTTTAATCTGTGGGTTCAACTTAACTGATTTGTACTGATGATGGTGATGACGATGATGATTCTTCCTCCAAACATTAATCTACTAACATTTCTTCAGACTAGATTCCAGTCCATCTGTTTAAACTTGGAAAACAAGTAGTCTTGCAAGTAATCAGACTCTTCTGATGGGGACCACTTTTGCCCTTCTGCCACTTGGCTCTGGGGGTATTAAGCAGATTGAAAATACAAGAGTGTTTGGGTTTTTTTTTTTCCTATCTAGTGTGGTTTAAATATGAGATGTCTTACAGATGGAGTATCCTCACATCCATAAATTTTGTCATTTGTAGTAAATTATCTGTTTAGTATGAAATAACCCTGTAACTTGTATTTTAATGCATATCTTGCCTCTTACTATTCACTGTTGGCCTAAATATTTTTGGTTTTGGCCTTATAATTTAGCTTTTCTCAGCACACTGTCCTATTTTGTCTAGTCAATTTATACTATAAGCTAGATCTCCTGTGATATGTGTAATGATGGTATTTGTCTTGTCTGTCCTGTTCAACACCTGTTTCTGTAGTTGTTTCCGTGTTGTACAGTGTGCTGGCCTTTGCTCGGAGTCTTATCTCTGGCTACTGATCAAAGCTGATACCTTCTTCACTTTAGTACTCTTCTGACATACTCTGTTAGAAGTGCGTGCAGGAAATGGGCCAGCTGAAGCAGTGCTGATCGAAGCAACTATTTGAAATATAATTTAAAGCATTCAGCTTTATTACACAGGCTTGCATTCTTACCACTCCCACTGCATTCACTGGAAAAAGACATCACAGCATCTTCAGAAGCTGGCATTCTTAGCACATGTAGAGTCAATGCATAAGTTTAGACATATTGATTGTATCTATATCACTTCTGGTAGAGACAAAAAGGCTTGTTTCTTCCACTTACAGATTGTGCTGCACTTCACTGGCTTTAATTTCTTTTGCTTTGCTCCTCCAGTGATCATAAGCATAATGGGGTTGGGGCATTTTGACCAATCTAGAGAATGTGAAACAGCGTGGTTTCTTTTCTTAATAGTTTTTTGGGTATAATTACAATATAAATAAAATTGAAGCACTTTATGCTTCAGGACTGCATATCTCCAAGTAAATGATTCATTCTGTGCACATAGTAAGTTGTACTAATTCTGAAGGATTTAAAAATATGCACGTGCAGCAGTGGTACTTAATAATCTAGTTGTACAGCACTAGGATAAAAAAGTCTGCATACCAGATGTTTTCATTAATAGACTTTACATGAGTATGGCTCCTCCTCATTCACAGCAAATTGTTGTGTTTAGAAAGGGGCCCTCATTTTATCTCATATTAACAAAGCATTTCAGAAAAGGGTGGAAAGGTTACTCCTCCATGTCCAGATGAGCTTTTTGGTTTTCCTTTGCAGTGGTTGGTTCTGCACGTGCACGACCTACTCAGCTTCCCGAGCAGTCTTCCTCCTCTCAACAGAATGGTAGTGTTTCAGATATATCTCCAGTTCAAGCTGCAAAAAAGGAATTTGGACCCCCTTGTATGTAAACCGTGTATCAAGGACTCATTCATTCTGGGCATTACATGTACATTCTCTTGGATTATGTTGTTATCCATAAATGACAAATGGTCTACATGCTCACTTGTCTGTGAGCATCCTTGAGGAGCTTTTCAGAAAGCTGTGGCTAAACATAGGTTCATTTTCGTCAAAATTGTACTAGTATTTGGAATTTGTTTTTCCTTTGTTTTCTTTTAACCATGGTGGTATTGTTTAGCTTTTTTTTCCATTTTTTTTTTTATTTGTCTGGGTTTTTAATTCAAACCAAGAGATCACATGTATTTGTCCAAATATTTTTTTAAGGTCATATATTTTTGTTTATGTAATTATTGTCCCATTCCCATGGCATTTTTCTAATAAATTTTATGCATTTTAGGAATTTAAATACTATAATGATTCTATACTAATCATATTTGCTTGAAAATATAGTTGATGCACTCTAATTGTTGATACACTAATTTAATTGAACTTTACGGTGTAAATATGGAAAGTATTTTTAAATTGCATCTTTTTCTTTAAGCACGTAGAAAATCTAACTGTGTAAAAGAGGTTGAAAAATTGCAAGAGAAGCGTGAAAAAAGAAGGTTACAGCAGCAGGAACTTAGAGAAAAGAGAGCTCAGGTTAGTATTTTTAGCTTGACTGAAAATTGTACCTCAGCAAGAGAAATCTGCAAAATTATTCTTTTTTCAGTCTTTAATAATTTTTATGAACTGTGATAATCTTGAAATTAAGTGTAAAATTTGTCAAATTAAGATTTGACAAATATTTTGGTGTTTGGTGGGATTGCTCTCATAACTATGACTTTAGATGGTTTTCCCCCTTTTCTTCTTCCTACAGAAATCATTGCTTTCAATTGCTGTCTTGCTTCATGTTCTTTAGAGAACAACCACTGATCATAGCTATTTCTTAGGAAAAATGTGTTTTTGATAATAACCAACCTTTTGACTTTTAGAGAGGTCGGTTATTCTACAGGAGGTAATACAACATTATGATAAATTGTTCATTATAATCTTTGATGCTTTATAGGTATATTTGAGGCTCAAGTTTTGACAGTGATTGCTAATGTTTCTTTCTTTAAACTAGTCTGTGCATTTGTAATTTCATTATGCAAGCAGCTTGGTAGCCTGTTGTTAAAAACTTGTGTGAAACAAATGAAGTTGCTAATCCTTTGAGAAAAATCTCTTAATATTAAATGATTTTCTGTCACAATGTTGTAAAAGCTTTAGTAAAGCTAGGAGTGTAATCTTGTTGGCAGCTGTGTGCGTATGTGTTAGTCTCTAAAGAGATAGTACCAGTCTGCTGCTGACATGAGAATTACCACCATCAAGTAAATCATTCAAACAATTTACTTTTCATGGTTTAATGATGTTTCCAAGTTGACCTAAAATCACCTATGTTATATTTGTGGTTTATGATTTACATCCATTTACACAAAACATTATTATGACTTTATGTGTGAGGAATGACCATTTTTGGCTTTATATATTAAAATACTTTGAAGTGGTGTTACTTGTAAAATTTTCTTTTTATTGCTCCTCTGAACACTCCTCTTGCACCTGAGTCTTAAACTTTTGTGTGAGGAAATTGTTGTGAAACTCAGCAATAATTCACCAAGCACTGACTTCTATTATGCAAGACCTTTAAACAGGGCTTGAAGAATATTAGGTAAATACTTTCTCCATGATAAACAATACTCTTTTCTGAATGTTACAAAGAAGCATTTTGTGAAGACTTACTGTCAGTTTTTAGTTCAGTGTAGTGAGAGTGAATGACATCAAGGTACAGTCAGGACACAGTTTTTTCTGAGGTGAGGATCGGCTGTGTCACAAGTGCAAAGAATGAGCTGGCTCCCTTTCAGTTTAGTAACCCCAATCCAGTGCTTTCTGAGAGTGCCTACACTGTGTTCACAGCCAGCTGTGATTCAGAAATTTTGTATCATGTGGGGGTAGCCATGCAAAACTTAGTAGGGTCTGAGCACCAGAGCTGGCCATATTTGGCATCAGCAGCATGTCCTGAAGTGTTGTAGAACAGGTATTTGCAGGGAGAAGTAATGGGAAGTTGTTTAGTCAGTTCTGCAGAAAGCAGGGTAGGCTCAGGCTCAGCTTATTGGTGCTCCATGCATGGCCACTTACATGTCCATTCACTCTGGTATTGATTGCTCCAGGTTTAAGGATGGGTTATCTTCTGTGCCTGTGTCATGGGGTCAGCTGTCCTGGCTGTGTTGACTGCCTTGCTTGTGGGGTGGGGTGAGGACCAAAAAAGGACTTTGCTGTGTAAGTGCTGCTCAGGAGTAGCTAAAACATCCATGTATTATCAACCCTGTTTCCAGCACAAATCCAAAACAGAGCCACATACCACATTCTTCTATGGAGATAATTAACTCTATCCAGCCAAAATCATCACAGCCTGGATGTAGCCTATTGAGGATCCTTGGGATTGCTTCTGCTTTGCTGGGGGTCTGGGAAGAATTTGCAATGCATTCAAATATGTGTGTAAATTAACACAGGACCAATAGTTAGGACCAAGCTACTTTAACTGGCTTGTATCCAGCAGGATTGTGTTTAGAGCAGCTGGGGTTCCTGCACTGTCCTCTGTGGTGTGTGTTGTACCTGTGTAGTGGAGTATCTGTGCATCTGTCAGAGTGCCATACCTGAGATAAGGAAGTGTTGACTATACCTTTCTTCAGGGTGAAGGTGCTGGCAAAGGCAGGAGTAATTTCTCTTTCTTGAGTAGACTATTAATGAGTCCTCAATTAATAAGTATTTTCTATTATATGCCAACTAAAATGACATGGGAAGCATATAATTGTTTCTTTTATGGTCAGTAAATTAGCTACATCA
Source organism: Urocynchramus pylzowi (assembly GCA_013397555.1). NCBI lineage: Eukaryota > Metazoa > Chordata > Aves > Passeriformes > Fringillidae > Urocynchramus > Urocynchramus pylzowi. The sequence goes on along the minus strand of VZRH01005613.1, from coordinate 514,232 downwards.
GAGTGGAAAAGGGCATTAAACTTACATTAAACTTGCAAGAGACATTTCTGGTGTTTTGCAGAGAAAAAATATTTCAGTTAATGAGTATTTTTTTCATAGATAATTAGTTAAGGCCTTTTATGGAAACAAAAGTACAGTAGAAATTCTGTTGCTTACTTTTTCCTAGGATGTTGATGCTACAAACCCAAATTATGAAATTATGTGTATGATAAGAGATTTCAGGGGAAGTTTGGATTATAGACCACTGACAACTGCAGATCCTGTAAGTATGCCAGCAACATGGAAATGTGTTATCCTTCTGTGGTTTTGCTGTGTATTTTCATTTTTTTTCCGTGTATACTTCTGTCTGTTAATGTAAAAAATAGGTATTTTAATACGTATTAGTATTTAATATAACATGGGTTTATTTTTCCAGTAATTTGTTGATACTGAAATGAGTAGGTTTTGGAAGTCCTACTTTACTAAACTATTATTAAATTATTTAAATATCTTTTTACTATTAAACAATGCCAATATGTACTAAGTAGTCGCTCAGCCTTTGTATGGTAAATTTTCTTGGGATGCTAAGGGATGTGGACACAAAACCATGAAACTTATTTGAAGAGCTCTCTTCAACATAATGATTACTATTTGATCTTTGAAGGTGGTGTAGTCTTGGTTTGCAGCCAAGTCAGAGGAGTGGAATCCTTAAATGATCAAGACTCAAGTTCTGTGGAAATCAGAGAATGTGATGATTCCCATCAATAGCATATTTACCCAGTTAAATCTGGATTTGCTTGCATAGTCCAATAGTACCTGTTGATCTATTGGATTAGATCACTGTCTGTGGGGAGTTTTGTTAATGTATGGTTCTCCCTTTTGGATTCTTGGCTACTGTGCAGGCACAAGGGGTTTTCACATATTCAGGTGACTCACTGTCTTGGAAATTTCTTTTTGTTTAAATGATTAATTAATCATTTAATCTGAAAAGAGAAGTCAAAAAAGTTAAATATTTTGTAACTGGAATTGGGATATAGTTCACTGAAAGACTTTCCTTTGCAGATTGATGAGCACAGGATTTGTGTTTGTGTACGAAAACGACCACTCAATAAAAAAGGTATGATTGTTGAAGATTTTGTTCATTTGTTTATCTGAAAAGCTGCTTCTGATAGTAACATTATTTGTGTTAAACAACTCTAGAAATACTGATCAAAGGTGAAGCTCTTATATTAGACAATATGTGTGATGAACCTAGAAAATTCATAGATTTATCATGACCTGGGGAGAAAAGTAGTTTATCTGCCACAATTTTATGGATTAGGAGCTGAGGCACAGGAAGAGTGTGGTTTTTTCCTGAGTTCATCTAGGATGAATTTAGTTGATCTGGAAATGAATTCTGCTGTAATCTCTTCACTATTCTTACATTGTATTAGGATCACTGTTATTTTGAAGTATCCTTCAAGAGATCTCCTGAGCAGAGAAAAGTGAAAACTTTCATACATGTTTTTGTAAATATATTTTTATACTTCCAAGTGATCTTGAATCAGACATCAAGGAAGTATCTTATGACACAGTTAGTGCCTGAACTTGTCCAAGACATCCTCACAGGGCTAATGGACTGCAGGCAAACAGAAGACTTGTACACCCTGGAGTTGTTGCTCAGGGCTGGCAGAGTTACTCTAGAGCGTATCAAATGCCTCTCAAAAACTGTTAGGTACTAAAAGAACTCCTTAATGACTTTTTATTTTATGTGATGAGTGTTTGAACTATTTTCCTTACTGCCTGCTCATCAGACTAGAGTCTGTATTCAAAAAAACCCCAAAACCAAACAACAAAAAACTGTTCAGCTTTCAATTCTAGTTAAATTGAAATTTTAACTTCCTAAGAAGCTCTTTTGCTTTCAGTGGGAATTTAGGAACACAAATGCCTATTGGATTGCAGCCTGTGTGAATTTAGTGCTGCAAGATGTTTCTTTCCTTCTCTTTCTCTTATATTCTGTTCAGCTGAAGGACTCAAAAAAGCATCGCTCTGAAGCTGACACAACATTTTTGTACTGTCAGAAGTACACAATTTAGGATTATCTGAAGCATATCCAGAGGAAGATGGGAAAAATGTGTTCCCTTTCCCATACATATGTTGATACCAGCATATAGTTAGGTTTTGTCTTATTTTTCCCTTTCACATTGCTGCTTGTATTTCTTCTTTTCATTTTTACTTTTACTGTTGGGAAAAATGTGACTTTCTACCTGTGCTGGAGATGGACAAAGTGAAATCACAGTAAATGAAAACAAGTTGTTAGGGGTCATGAGTTGGGATTCAGAAGTATAATTTGATTTTGTGAAAGTTGCATATTTTTGGTATTAGTGGTTGGGAGCTATTAAAAAAGTAGATCAGAGGTGTTTGTAGAAATATGAATGCTTAAGTAAAAATGAGGTTGATACTTAAAGCTGTTTTGCATTTTTAAGAATAAACAATAGAAAAAAAGGTTTTAACTAAATAATCTATGTAGGGAGTGATAATCTAGTACCCACATGATACAATCTCCTGAAAACACTCAGTTCACAAGAAACAGTATTTCTCATAAAATCATAGAAAAGTATAAAAGAATTAAAGATGCTCAATTGTAATTCTATGATTAGAAAAAATAAAATAATTTGTTTTGTCATCTCAAAAATGCAGAATTATCACCAAAAAACATTAGGCGTTCTCAGTGTCAATTGTTCTGTGAATTGACTTCACAGGAAGTAGGTGTTCAGAGTGACACTTTGAGATTTTAGTTCAGTGACATGTATTTATAATTGTGAAATGTATGATGGGTTTCAGAGACATTATTCCTAATTTTCATCAGCAAAGAATGCATGTTCTCATACCAAATAGATGGGAGGAAGTAAATTTCTTACTCCAAACAATTTTTTTAGAAAAATCCTTTTCTGACTGGTTAACCTGAAAAGTTTTCACTGCAAAGAATTGTCCATCATACATTTCTTTTTGTCACTGTTCCTTACTCTTTATCTGTGATTGCTGCAGAATAATTGCATTTCATTTTATTGCAGTGCACTTGAAAAATTCATTATACATTGACTGGAATGCGCATTTCCATTGGTGTGTAATGTAATGCAGTGGTAACCATTGTACTGTTCGTTCAGGATGTTAATTCATGAAAAGGTTTCTATCTGGTTGTATAAAGTCACATCAAATTCTTGAACTGCATGCCTTAAGAAATTTTACATAGAAATCCAAGTAGGACACGTTAGTGAATCCTGACTGTATACACAAAGGGTCTTTATTTTTGTGCTTATTACGGATCACTGGGTTCTCTGTTTTGCTGACTCATATACCATACAACAATTAGCAGTAAACTGCAGGGCTCTATAGTAATTATAATCTAGGATCTCACTGTTGAAATCACAGTGATAGGAAGCATCATTATAATTTTCAGCTTATTCTGTTTACAAGATAATCTTTAGAAAGGATTTTACTTCAGAGGAATTATATATTAAAGATATGTACTATAGGTTCCAGGAGGAATGCACAAATAAAAATGTCTCTGAGGAATGAAAGCAAAATTTAAAGAAAATATAAAGACAAAATTTTAAAATAAAATGTATTATCATAAGGAGGTTAATTTCTTTGTGTTTTCAAGTTTGATAATATAAGCAGTATAGTACTACCATCTGCTTTCTCCACTAGAGAAGATATTTATAAAAACTCAAAGGATATGGCAGTGAGCTGTAGAAGACTATATAATCACTGAGGAATAAGACCTCAAGTCCAAGGAAAGTGTTATAGAAGGCATAACAAGTTATAATGATAGCGCTGTAATTAATGATCATAGTCTTTAGTCTAAACAGCTTTGTACCTCTCTTTACTTTCTAGCAATTGGTAGGATAGGATGACTAGACTTCCAAAATGAAATCTCTTGCTTAGCAGATTACTGTCCAGGCATCAGAAGCCCAAATCCATTGTAGTGTTGTTACTTGGAGGAGCTGTGTTATCTGAGATGTTATGAGAGTGTAAACAATGGGAAAATGTAAAAAATAATTATGTGTTGTTAGTTAAATATATATTTCACTTATTTTATAGAAACTTTAATGAAAGACCTTGATGTAATAACAATTCCTAGTAAAGATGTTGTGATGGTACATGAACCAAAACAAAAGGTGGATTTAACAAGGTACCTAGAAAACCAAACTTTTCGTTTTGATTATGCCTTTGATGACACGGCTCCTAATGAAATGGTTTACAGGTATGTGTATACGCTTTTTTTTGGTGAATCTTTTTTCTCATGTTTTTCCCATACTAATAACTGTTACACTACATTGGTCTTAGACTTTATTCCTATTCTCTGTGTTACCAGATGGTATATTGCTACCTCCATTCTTTTACCTGTTTACTTTTGTTTTAACTCTTTATCCCTAATTTTTCACCTGCAATGTCATTTCCACCTCTGTTGACCTCAGTCCTACTCCCAGTCCTCCTCCAAGCCCTGCTGCATTCCAGGCTTTAGCAGGTATCGCCTGCCTCCTCAACTGCTGATTTACTTGAGCCACGTAGTTCTCCATTTGCTTCCAGGTTATTGTCTTATTATTAGTGTGTGTGCAGCACCTGAGAAACCTGAGTCATGGCTTTTGGTCATCAGGAAACCTGGAGGAAAAGGAGAGCCCTACCAAAGAGCGTGCAGTCTGAATATAGGATATTTAAGAGATGGAACAAATCAGTAGAGGGTGACAAAAGAGTACAAATAAAATGAGAGAGTGTATATTGCAGTATTGCCGAGATACCTGAGCTAACTTATCTTCTGGAAGCAATCTGGCTGATGTAATGTAGAAGTGTATAGATCTAAGTTATCTTGCTGAAAATGCCAAATCTTTCTTATTTAAAAACAAACAGCAACAAAGACACATATTGTCTTTTAGGCCAAAGATATTTGGATCTCCATTTTGTTCTTTGCTCTTCTGTTTCAGTTCCACTGTTGTTACAGAATAATGCACATAGCACTTTTAAAAGCATATTTGGAAGTAGGTATTTCCCTTGAACAAGTCACTAAATGACTTACAGTAGTGGGCAAGGTTAGACACTGACATAATCTTAGTATGCATCTAAATAACTATGAAGCTTTTTGCAGGAAATGTTGATATTAAAAAGGAATTTGGTGAAGATACAATTTTTCTTATGTTTGGGAAGTGCTTCCCATAGTCTTAAAAAGTATTGACAGAGACATACCTTATTTCTTGTTTTTAATCCACAACTAGGAAGTCAAAGTTAGGATCATGCCCTGATTGATAGTGGATAGCAAAAGAATTCTTAAAAGGTTATGAAAATAAAAACTTCTGTCTTATGCTTGTTACAATTAGAGAAGGGGAAGAAAGGAAAATCTCATATAACTAATACTAACAAAAGAGTTGTAAACTGCAAATCTGTGTCCTTGGAGATATCTGTGTTTGCTGGTTGTCTGCTGGTAGCACCTTTCCTTTCCTTGATACTGAAGAGCTGTGGGAGAGCCAGCTGGTTGATGATGCATGAAGCGATTCTTTTGCTTGACAATCCATTCTTCTAATCTCCCTCCTTCCTTTATTTATCTGTGTGAACATGGTGTTTAATGTGAGGGTGGTTTTGGTATGCAGTGTTGTTGTGTTTTTGTACTGAGTTTTTTCAGATTTTTTATTAGTTATGCAATACATTAATGGCAATATAGGAATGTATTTTAAGATTATTCAAACTGAAATAGTATATCTCTAGTCTTTCTCCTTCTCCGTCATATGGCACAATAATGATCATTACTTGAAGAGCAATCTGTTTTAAGATCTTCCATAATAACAAATAAGAGCAAGATAGGTGTCATCATGTGCTCTCATCAGAGCCTCAGAGTCATACTGAGGAAAAAAATATTGTGTCCCGTTTTCTCCAGTATGCTAAATTTACTGTATATCTATGCTGAAAAAATGTTCAGTCCAAGGTAGAAAAGTGCCTACTCTATTATTATTACTTCTACTACCATTATTAGTAGAAGTATTACTGTCATTATTTTGCTTAACCTGTATTTTAAGTATTTTTAATCCATGAACCACAACACAGAGTTGCAAATCTTTGTTAATATTAAAAAACACTCACTAGTTGGAATGGATATGCCATATGAGTTTTAAAGGAGGACCAGTTCAGGTTTCTGAAAGACTAAGATTGCAAATAAAAGTTCTAGTAAAAGTAAAGTTTTAACATAGTCTCATTTGGAGTTGTGTAATCCTTTATGAAAATGTTTTAAGATATATTTGGTTTTTTTCTTACTTTAAAATAGATACATTTAAGTCCCTTTTTAATAAATCAGCAAAAAGTTTCAAATTCAATCAAACAGAGGTAATGGAGTGTGCTTCTAAGGTGGATAGACATTGTGAATTTTTCAATTTATATAGATAGAAAGAATAAACATCAAAATGTGGGAATATCCTCTTGAGAAGACAGAAGGCATATACTTAGAAAAAGCAAAGAAAGAAAGACTAAGACTGTTCAGGAATCATTTGGTGTATTCTTGATGAAAATTCATGATTCAGCTAGACATAGATTCTTTACATAACTGTGGGTTGCTGCTGAATGGTCAGTCTTGCCCATATTATTTTTGTAAGTGATCTTGGGTTTGAAAGTAGAATGAAAGAAGGTTGTAGCATCTCAATGTTTCTGTAATTAATTTTTTCCTTTATTGGTCACTACTAGGTTATTTATGTGTAAGCAAGTGGAAAAAGTTTAGAAAGAGTTTGCCGAGAGAATCATCTCCATATGTAACTCTGCATTAGTTTACCCTTTGCTTTTGGAGTTTACAATGAAATAATGGTGATAAGCAGTTGAAGTAGGAACAATAGCTCTGTATTTCTTAAAATAAGATTAATTATCTTAAAAAAAAAAAAAGATATTTCAAATAATACTTTTGACACAGCAAATAGTACCTCAAAGATAAGTAGATTTTTTCCTTCTTAAGAGCTTGGGTATTATCTTCATTATCTTCAGCACTTTCTTAATGTATGCATGTTCTCAAAAATTGAGATGTGCAATGTTGTTTTGGCCTCTTATCTTTCAAATTTAATCTTGGAAGTTGATTTGGGGAGGAAAAAAACCTACAGCAGAAATTTACTATTGACAAAACTCCTATCTGCTATACTGTCCTACTTCAATATCTTCTTATTCTGGCATGTTCAGGGAGCTCCAGATTCTGTTTAGTAAACTTTTGGATCACAAAAACAAGGAAATCATTGTTTTAGGGTTTAAAGAAGGATAATATTGTTGTAAAACAAATGAGAGACACCTCATAGCCTGTGATGGTTTGGAAAATTTGAATACCTTAGAGCTGGTATTACTTCAGAAATTAATGTATAAATGGCCTTTGACCTGTCAAAGTACAGGATCAATTTTGTCACTTCTGGCCTTAGTATTTTGATTTTCCTTGGGGTAGTGGCATTTTGAAGTACTCCAGTTTTTTAAGTACAGGTTTTTTTGCATTTAAGGTTTACAGCTCGACCATTAGTGGAGACCATATTTGAAAGGGGAATGGCCACTTGTTTTGCATATGGACAAACAGGCAGTGGGAAAACCCATGTAAGTAGTTCTTCTACAAGTCAGCAATACTCTTTTTTTACATTACACACTTAGATGAGTTCTAATTAATAAGAAATATGTAAACTACAGTTCTGTGACTTTTATGGTGCTTTTCTTTTTTTCTTTTTTTTCTTTTTTCTTTCTTTTTTTTTTTTAAATTTAGACCATGGGTGGCGACTTTTCGGGAAAGAACCAAGATTGTTCTAAAGGCATATATGCACTAGCAGGTGAGACTTCATTGATCAGTTGGCTTTGGGCAGACCAGTTGAGACCAATAAATTTTCTACTCTTTGTCATACAAATATAACAGTTTACTTACTTTGCATTGCAGGGGAGCTTTGGTAACATCAAAAGTTGTCCCTAGATATGTTTCTTTTACACAGACTACTTAACAAAAATGCAATAACAAATTATTTAAGTTTATCATTTTGGGGTCTTCTGCATCTTCCAGTGTAATGTGGCAGTTTAGATTGCATTGTTTTAGGCTTGGTTGACTGACCCTATGTGTCATACTTGCAAAATATGAGGCTCTGTAAAATAGACTGTTACACATGAATGAATCTTCACTAAATGAAAACACATGATGAGATTTCTTTTTATTCTGGAAATGTATTCACAGCTCGAGATGTCTTTTTAATGCTAAAGAAGCCAAACTATAAGAAGTTAGAACTTCAAGTATATGCAACATTTTTTGAGATCTACAGTGGTAAGGTACGTACATGGTCTTTTTCTGAGAAAGAAGGAGTTTCTCAAACACAAAATTTTGAGCTTGTCACATAAAAGATTTTTTCCCTCTTTGTATTAAAAGCTGTATTTCAAAGAATTATTTACATTTCGCTTCCAATCAGGTATTTCCATGGAATGTTTTGCATTATCTGAAGTGGAATTTGAAACAGGAATTTTTTTTAAAGCTCCTCTTTTAACTGTTATGTTTTCCTCCTTCCCTAAGGTTTTTGACTTGTTGAACAGGAAGACAAAATTAAGAGTGTTAGAAGATGGTAAACAGCAAGTCCAGGTGGTGGGATTACAGGAGCGGGAAGTCAAATGTGTTGAAGATGTTCTTAAGCTTATTGAAGTAGGCAACAGCTGCAGGTATCTTCTATAGCTTACACCAGCTTTTCATAATATGTTAAAAAATCAGAACAAGATTTTTTTGGGCTATCTTTGTAGTGATGCCTTTCCATATGCAAGAGAGTTTTTGATGATGTTGTCTGCGAGTAACAATTATACCTACACTTTAAATAGAGACATTTAGAGTTTCTCTGTCTCCTAGAGAGAAATAACTGATTGTTCAAGAGGATGTGAATTGCATGCATTATGTAAGCAGCTTACTGACTTAAATTCACATAATTTAAAAACTGGAATGCTGCCAGGTTCTTCATCTGTAAAAGGCCTTGATGCATACTGGCAGAGGTTAAGCACAATTTTTTTATGCTTTTTTTTTTAAGGCTTCAGCTTCATTGTTTTTAAAATTAGCCTTGAGCATGGACTGCTGCATGATCAGATAAAAATGCCTTCAGCATTTTTTATGTAAGCTCTCTAATAATCTGAAATGTGTGAAGATATGACTTTAAAAGGGAGGCAAAATGTTACTAATCTTCCATTTCCATTCAAAGAGATGGGAGAAGAGGCATAATTTTACTATGTATATACAGTTATTGTTGTTCTATGTCTAGTGTCCACAAGAGTGTTAGACATTCATGTCAACACGTAAGAAAATACAGGAATCTGCCCTGAAAACATAACATTGTGAGGTTAGTGTTTAACATGTATGCTCTTCCACCATAATGCTTTAATGTTAATATTTTTCTCTGCTCGTCTCCTGTTTAAAGGACATCTGGCCAGACATCTGCAAATGCACACTCATCTCGAAGCCATGCAGTGTTTCAGATTATTCTCAGAAGGAAAGGGAAATTGCATGGTAAATTTTCTCTGATTGATTTGGCTGGCAATGAAAGAGGAGCAGATACTTCGAGTGCAGATAGGCAGACGCGACTGGAAGGTGCAGAAATTAACAAGAGCCTTTTAGCACTCAAGGTAACTGATATGTTTCTATTGCCTTGGAGTAGGTGGAAGCCTACACATAATAGCAATGACAAGTAAAATTAGTGTTTTTGCGGGCTTTGCTTGTCTGCATTGTCTATTGATATGATAGGTAAAAACCAATTTATTAGTTTTTCCTCTACATGCATTAGGGAACACTTAGTAAGTCCCAAGTAGAAACAATGCAGAAACATTGTGCTATCAACTTACATGTAGTTTTCATAAAATAAAATCAGAGCACCCCAGCAAAATCAACCAGTCAACCAACTGAAAAACAAAACGAAACCCCTAAACAAACAAGAAAACACCCCAAAAAATTAAGTTCACTAGAAGTTCCCAGTGGTTGAATTTGTAGACATTTCTGATATATACCTAAAATAGGAAGGCAAATGACTGACTTTGGTACTCAAGATATGAAATACTAAAAGGAACTACTCTTACTGATCTATTTTTTTTTTTTAATAAAAAATAATACTACATTGACAACATATTTACTGCTGTTAATAAATCAACTAAAGCAAAACAACAGCAGCATGTCAGAAAAAACTAGCAAATAATTAAAATAAACGTCGAAAGGTGAAATCCATTTTTGTCTACCCTTCTTCTCAGCTAATTGTCTGATACAGTCACTTTACAGATTTTCATACATCCGATCCAAGACATATAAACAGAGCTAAGAAATACTACTCAAATATTCATCTGCCTTTTTTGTTTGATATTTTATAGTGATTAAAAGAGGCTCAGTCTAAATAGGGGAGGTAATTTTTTGATTTCAAACTGGAGAAACAGCAGTTTTCAATGTCTTAGAATTTGTCTCTGGTTTTGGTTAGTTTTGCTTAGGTTTACTACTCTCAGCACCAACACTGGTTTTATATAAAAAAATCTGAACCCCCAAGATCTGTGTGGTTACCTTTTTATTCCCAGTATAAATCTGAGTGAAGACTGGCATCTGACTAAACAAATGTCACAACACACCATAAAATTGTGAGTTATGATGTGTCATTACAAAATTCTATGGCATGTTGAAAAATTAGAAGCAGCAGTTCCAAAACTTTGGTCTATTCTGCTTTAACATCGAATTAAGCAATGCAGGGACCATTGGGTTGATGTTACTACTCATTTCCAAATGTAACTGAATAAAGCTATTTTGTTTTGGGGGTTTGGTTTGAGGGGTTTTTTTCAGTTTATTTATTTTGTACTGGATAGTGCTTATAAACATATTTGGTTAATTTTTATATAACCTGTATTTTTAATTATAGCAAGAAGTTCTGCTGCTGCTGTACTAGTGATTTTCATCCACATTATTTGAGGAAGGGGGAAATAAAAATAAATGGATGTCTTGCAGGGGTCTAAAAGCTGGTACAAAACCATAAACATTTCTCAATGACATGTTTGCCATTTTTCATCTATCCCAAAAACATTACACAACCTTTTCCGTTTGTATTCAGAAGGCATGAAGTTATTTTCAACTTCCAGTTAAACTACTACACTCTGACAAAGTGGTCTTTGTTGATAGTCCAAGATTTGCTCTTTCCATCTGGATATCAGTACTGTCTTAACCTGTTCAGGATTTTGGCATAAAAATTTATTTCTGTAATGTCTCTACATGGGAGTAGTGTTGTAATTTTGTTACCTGATTTTCAGAGATGTAGTGAAAACTAAATGCAATTTAAAACTCTGTTACAGATTTAGAAGCTGGTGGTGTTCTTCTTTTACTAGTAAGGAAATAATCCAATTCTAATTTTTCAGAAGCAAGCAAACTAAAAATCATTATAGTAGATTAAAATATAAATTAAAAACTTGGTGATTGCCATATCAGTAATTCGATATAGGATATGTCTGCAGCTGGAGGATTAGTTGAATTTCTTCTGTAGAATTATTCATGTAACACAAAGACTATTCCATCTATTAGTGCAGCTAAAAGTAAAGCTCTAATTTGAAATACATTTGAAGTTTGGTTGGCTGTAGAAGTTCTGTGTATAGATACTTTAAAAGTGCACCAAGGAAGCCTTGCATCTGAAGAGATGTCTGTTAAGGAAAACCCAGAGTCTGGAATTAACAGTCAAAATACTATGATGACAGCAACACAAAAATTTAAAATTAAAATTTCTTTGCATAGGAATAACTTATTAGACAATATTAGAGTGCTGAGTGGACAGAAGTGATGGTTAGATTAATGGTATCTTGGTGTCACTGTTGTTCTTAGTTGCTGTAGTAATTTCATAATATTTGCATATATACAGTATTGCTCATTGGAACCCAATCAGTTGCAAATATTAGTGTAGTCCCTTGCCTCTGGGCATGGAAGAGAAGATTTTATCCCTGTTTCTTCACATAAAGACTATTTTAAAACAGGGAGTGACCTAATGTTTCTAAGTATCTTCCAATGCTAAGTAGAGAGCTTGCTTCTAGTAGAGAGCTATACTTATTTTTGGTTTGTGATCTGTGGAAGCTTTCAGAAAGTTTGTTTTCTTCTAAGCTGTAAAGAAAGACAGTGGTAAAATCAGAGTCAAAGCCAGTGCTTTTAAGTAGTGATGCAGTTAACCCATGTCCCTGCCCATGCTGCTGCTGCTGGCAGAGGTTGTAGCTTATTCCAGCTTTTGTGGCTGATAATCAGGAATAATTGTTAGCCTGAACATTTCTCATCAACACTGTTTAGTTTTGGTTTTGGATACCATAGATGTAAACAATTTGGATGACATTGAGACAGTTTTTAGGCTTGTAATCCTTTTTAAATTCTTTCCTCTCTACTGAGCTTAATGAGAAGTGGAAGCCTAATACTTATTGAATCCAAGCTTTTAGCAGTACGTTTTAATGATATTTTTGAGGGAGTGCATCAAATATAAGGCATGTATTTTCTGATTCTGAATTGCATTTTTATTATGTTTATTTAACCCATGATAAAGAAATCTCTTTGTTCTTTCAGGAGTGCATTAGAGCCTTAGGCCGAAATAAACCTCACACACCCTTCAGAGCAAGTAAACTTACTCAGGTGCTAAGAGATTCATTCATTGGAGAAAACTCACGTACCTGTATGGTAAGTTGGTTTGGTTAACTGTTCTAACAATTACAAAGAGAAAAGACACTGCAAATTTAGGCTTTTATGTTTAAAATTGGTTGCATGCTACTGGTTGTGTGTTGGACTTATATTTATTTACTAATTGACATTATATGTGAAGGGGGATTCCAAAATAGACATTTCTAAATGGTTTAAATTGAATATTAGGAGAAATTTCTCCACCAAAGGAGTTGTCAAGCATTGGAACCAGCGGCTCAGGGAAGTGGTCTGGTCTCAATCCTCAGGGATCTTTAAAAGATGCGTAGATGTGTGAGGGACATGCTAGTGGGCTTTGCTGGGTGAATGGTTGGACTAAATTATTTTAGAGGTCTTTTCCAGCCCAAGGAGTTCAATGATTCTGTGTTTCTGTGATTTTAGAGAACTTGTTCCCTTCTCACTTTTTTATTGACCTTTCTTATTGCTGGTTCTATTTTTCTAGCTAGGCTGGCAGCTAGAAACACTTCTACCTTGAGAAGTTCACTTGTTCGTTTTAGCAGTGTCTTAATTATAAAAGAGTCTTGTTTGTTTTGCAGAATTCTGGAAAAGAGGGTGTAGGCTGGAAATAGTGATGAGTTACGATTTTTAAATGACAAAGATTAAACTAAAAGCTGGTATCAAGCTCATCAGAATATGCTTCATGCTTTTGAAGGGAAAGTTGTTGGGACAGATGGGATGAATAGCTGTTGTAAATACATAAAATATATATAAGAATATATAAATATATAAAATAGAACATAAAATTATTGTAAATATTATAAATTATTAACTATTATAAATATATAAATATATATAAATATGTAAATAATTGTTGAATAGCTGTAAATGTGCATTTAAGCAGAATTCTTCTGACAGATGAGTGAAAGGACAGATAAAAGTCCTGATGTCCAGTTGTTTTATTTGTGCATCTGTAACATTTATCTTTATGAGAATGTGAACTCTCTGCAGTGTATACTGATTACTGGGCTTGTTTGTGCTGGTTACTTTTTACAGGCTCCTTTGAATTAATTAGTCTAGAGGCCAGAGAAATCTGCAGGCCACAATGTGTAAACTGTGGTCTTAGGATAGCTTAGTCTTCCCTTTAGCTGTTGGGTATGGTTCTAATTCGAAAATGGTGGTAAAATAACATTTTTATTAGCCTTTTTTCCTTCAGTCTCTAAGGAAACAACAGGACAGTTTTCTTTCCCACTGAGACATACCTGACCAAGCTGAAGATGTCCCTGCTCACTGCATGGGGGTTGAACTAAATGACCTTTAAAGGTCTCTAAGCTCAAATCATTGTATGACTCTTTAACTTCATTAATACCATGCAGGATTAGATGGTGCAATTCTAGCAGGTGTATCTACACTGCTGAAGGAGGTGTGAAAAATGAGCCTGTTGGAAGTTACTCTGCACATCAAATAATTAACCTTTGTGAATATTTCATGGAAATTCTTAAATAGTAAAAAGAATCCCCTCTGAAAGTGAAAATATGCTTGAACTATTTTTTTTTATTTTCTCATTCACATAACTACATTTCACAATTAAGCTTAAGAAACCTCTTTGAGGATAAGATACTACCTTCAAAGTCGTTCTTCTGCTATTTTTCTTAGTAGTAGGACCACTTGTGACATTCTGGTTTTAGTGTTAGTTTACATGAATTTTTTAATTGCAAATGTAATCAGCAGAGTTTCATCTTAAGATACTGTCAGATACTGACCCCAATGCCCCAGCCAGCAATGGGGGTCATTACTAAGGACTTTCTCAACAAGAGAGATTTGATCCACTCTTCAAACATGCTGTTTGAACAAGACATTTTCAACTATGTTGTGCTTTTCAATACGGAATGCATATAAAATGATGTAGTAAAATCTTGTGATTTTTAACTTACTGAAGGATTCCTGAAATAATAAAATACCTGCTGTATGTTTTCCACTTGCCTTCTGATATACAAATCTGTAAGGAGGATATTTGAGTAAAACTCATTGGCTAGTTTCTACACTTCATTTTTATGTGACTTTTCCTTTTATTATTAATGGATATGTTGCGGTTGTAAAAGTTACATCTTTAGGGATGGAGTATTCTTTCTGTATATAACATTAAACTATGATTTGGAAACTCTTTGTTTCTTCAAATTTGTTCAGAAAAATGTTTTGGAAGTTCATAAGGTTTTGAAACTTCATAATGGAGACAGTTACGACTAGGATTTGCTTCCTTCAGAAGTAATCCAGAGACTTACAGTCAGCATAATTTTTTTTTTAATTTTATCAGTCATTGCAGTTTTACTGTTCTTGTCTAAATAGTTAGAGAAACCATTTAAAGTTTTTGAAGAGTTGCATTGTAGGATAATGAATTGTCATTTGAAACTTGCAGTATGACCACATAGAATAGTCTCATTTTTTAACTAGTGCTGCTTCTTGACATGTTGCATCCTTCATGTGCTGCAGTCTCACCTGAAGTGGTCAGACTCCTCAGCCCTCCAGGGTGGGAGTAGGAATCTCCAGACTTCCATGTCCCAACAGGGCCATAGATCTGTGCACTGTGATAGTTTACAAGCAGTGTAGATAGGTTCAAAATAGGAAGAATGATTATTATAGATCTTAAAGATGCTCCTGTCCATAAGTAGTGCAGCTTTTTCCATCCTTATTTGGAATTAGGAACAAGAAAGTGAGCAACAGAGAGGTCTGAGTCCTCCTGTCCTGCCTGGACTGGGCTTGTTGGGGCCTGAGGAGAGGTCATACACCAAGACTTGTGCACAAGTTCATGTGTCCTGAACAGGGTATTCACACAGACCAAGGCATTTACAATGGCACTTCCCTAGAGCAGCTGTACCTTATGCTCTTTAAAGTGTTGGAGCAGTCTCTAGTTTTACAGCAGTGGTAGTAATAGATAAAGCAAAAGCCACACAGACAAAGCAAAGGAAAACATGGAATTCATTCACCACTTCCAATTGTCAGGATAGTTCAGCTGTCCCCAGGCTGTATCATGTAATGATGACTTATGAAGCCAAATGCCATCAATCTAAACATCATTGTCTGTGGCATGCTCTGAACATTAAACTGGTGGAAGAGATGTCTGCATTTTTCACATTATTTGAGTTTGGAAGGGCTTTAGGAAGTTTTAGATTTTTTGTTAATTAGCACCCAGAACAAGAGACATGCAGCTATGTGACCTGAAATGTAAGGTTGTTCTTCTCCTTAGTAATCCATGTGTACCAGTGTTAGAGGTTTAAACTTAGGTCTGTATGAGCACTTCCACCACATATTTTTCTGTTCTTCCCAGAAGGAGAAATTCCTCTTGGGATGACTACCTCTGCTTTTATACAGGAATGTCAGCAGCAGGATGAAAGAGAAGACCAGGATTATATAATCACCCTCAGTTTCAGTCTCCTGAGTCTATGATGGCACAAAAATGTTAGTGTGTAGGATCACAGAGGTGTTTGTTCTGAGTAGAGCCTTCACAACTGCTTAGGGAAGAGAATAGGTAGAAAAATTGGACTACTGAGAGAAACTAGGAGAAATAATGATCCCACTTTTCCCAATCACAGTTTTAATTTTTGCTGATTTCTGGAAAGGTGGTGCTATCTTCAGAGTAGTTAATTTAACTGGAAAAAGAAAGACCTTTAGATTCCAGATAGGTCTCATGAAAGGTTTGCCATCAAGTACTGTTTACAGATAATTTCTAGTTGAGAAAAAAATATATCTCTACTTAGAAAATAGTTAAAGTCATCTTTTCTACTATTAAGTTCAGTTTCTGATATGGCCAAAATCAGCATAAAATCTCCTTGAACAGAGGAGAGTCTCAAAAGATACATAAAAAAATAATGTGTTAATTGTTTATAGGATATATTAGGGTCTACTGAGTTGCATCTTTCCTTTTTTGAGGAGTGTATTTTTTAAGTTAAAATTTCACATTTACACAGCATGTTACCAAGATGGTTGGGGAAATTGAATTTCTATGAATTCTTGATGTTCCTTGTAGGGTTAAAAAAATTAAATTTAAGCTTTGACTAGACATCTGTGTTCCTGAGATGTTGTAGAAGGATGTTGTCTGTACATAGCAGACATTTTTTGTAGAAGATGAGAAATGAAACTGGAGAGTAAAACATATATACATTTAAATTTATCTACCCTTTCATCTGTATAAAGTGATTTGCTAATGTGTGACTTGTTTTCTCCAGATTGCTACAATTTCTCCAGGGATGGCATCATGTGAAAACACTCTAAATACATTGAGATACGCAAATAGGTACGAAAAATGTTATTTCTTAAAGCTGTACTGGCTGTTGATGACTGACATTGGAAATGGTGTTGTTCCTTGATGTATGATTATTTTTGCTATTTGAATAATTCAATAGTAGTTGTGTTTCTTAATAAAATTAAAACCAAATTACTGATCCAGGCTCACATTCAATTTAAATTGTCACTTTGTACAACGATTACAAAAGAATCTACTAAAATTGCATCTATGCCATTATCCAGAGATGGATAATGTGGATTGCAAGGTATGTAGGACATGCTACCATTAGTTTTGCCTATTGAAAGGACCATCTCTTGCATTAGGGATAGTTGGTGTTCATGACGATTCCCTGGAGTGTTGGCTAAGTACCTTTCTGTGATGTGATTTTTTTTTCTCCATCCCTTTTGTGGAATTATGTGCAGTTGCCAGTCTGTATTATATATACGTATAAAATTTCATGCTTCCCAAATTCAAGCAAATATCTGAAAACCCTAAGTAAAGGCTTAAAAAGGCAGAAAATCCAACAGGCTTTATGATTGCTTTAGAGAAATTAGTACCTCCAGAGGCAGATGCATCACTTGAGACCTGTACTACTGTAAGAAAGTGTTCAACTCTCTCCAGTGAGTGTGAAAGGAGCCCTCACCTGCTGCAGTTCTCCTGTGTTTAAAGTCTGTGGAGATGGTGCAATCAGGTCCTGTGTGTCCCTGCAGCCAGACTTGTGACTCAAGAGACGCCCCACGCTTTGCTGCAAAGGACAAAGGTGGCAGACAGCCTCTGGGCCATCAGAAGCCCTGGCTTTGCCAGAAGAGGCTATCATCTGGGGGTCTTTTTGCCCCAGTGAGAGGTCAGGCAGAACCACAACTGCTTCTGCTTATCAAGGCGCAAAGCCCTGCTAGGAAGGCTTACTGCCTGCTTCTCTCAGTCTCCAAATGTCCTTGTGTCTGGGTTAATGGAGCTAGTAGTAAATCTGCCTGGCTTGGACCAGTCTGTCTTACTTTCCCCCTGAAGAGGATGAGGCATCTACTCCTCTGCTTACAGTAACATGATGCAGGACCTTGCACATTCAAGACTTGTTGGAACTTTTGCCCATTATACAACTTATGTTGCTGAAGTGACTCCATAAAAAGTCACTACAAAACAAATTAAGACCCTCTTTCTAGCATACTAAATATGTATGAAACAGTTTGTACTGAAACAGTTTCCTTCTCTTAGTGTTAAAATTGTTTGTTGTTATGGAGTATATACCTGTCAGTGTAATGTTGCTTCATGTGTTTTGTATAGATTTTTATTTCTTTTATAAAAACACATAATTTTTATAGTAGTTAGTTTTAGGTGCTGGACACTAGTGTGTGGGCAGTGACAACAGGAGGTGAAATAAAATTTATGCTTTTGTAACTGTAGTGATTTGATATTTTAAAAAGAGTCATTTAGTGGGATATTGAATGTAGACCAAATCATATTAACTATACAAACTGAAATCTGGAATTACTCTTCTCAAACACTGCTGTTATAGTCCCCTGCAAATTAGTAGCACTGGTTGTGTTCAGTTTTGCTAGTGATCTGAACTGTTTGCAGAGAGTTTAAATATGTCGAAAACACTTGTGTTATAAAAACTATTTTATAGTTAAACAATTAAAGAAGTATGCTAAACAAAGAGTTGTCATTTTAACTGTGTTTATGAGAACATTTTCTTTTAATTTGCCACTGTATTTTGCTGCTGCAGAGTAAAGGAATTTGGAATTAGTCCTTCGGACATTCCCTTCTCACAGGGTAGTGGCAGTCGCTCTGATCTCTCTCCTTCCTATGAGTATGACGACTTTTCTCCTTCAAACACCAGGTCTACTTCATTCTATACATGGAACTTTATTTTTAAGTTTTCTTTTTGGCTATGTAATTTTACAGACCAACCTTTCATTAGTCCCCTTGCCTTGAGTCACACATACTTTGTTTTAATTTTGGTTTGGCAGGTGATGGTTCTGCATGATACGCAATCATCTTCCCAGTATTTTGTTTACCCTCCTTAAACATCCGCATTCTGTATCCAGGCTTGCTAGTTTCCTTCATACATTTAAAAAAATAGAAATGGTGATGTCACCTTTGTACATTTAGTGGACCAAATCTAACAATTCTGTGTTTAGTGTAATTGGACTATCTCTGAAAGGGAAAAAAACCATATATTATATGTATATATATATACACACACACATATGTTATTAAAGTTTTTCATCACTCTGAAGATAAATGAAAAACATTTTCCATTGTAGTAAGTAACTGCTACTTGAAAGAACTTCCATACTTCTTCCCATTAAAGAAATTAAGAATATGTTCTAAAACTTGCTCTCTGACTTTCATGCATCTTTCATAAATTTGCTTTTAAATAGGCCTTTTTTTTGTCAGAATCATGGTCAATCTTTAAATTACTTACATGCTGCAAGAGCCTTCCATTTTATTAAAATATTTTCACCTTTGAAACTAATGAAAGAATCTATTTATTCTCTGAAATGTTCAGTTGCAAGTTATTTCCTTCAGAATTTCTTGGTTGATTTGCTTGTAACAGCTAGTGCAGAGCTGATTGACTAGCTTTTTAAAATCACAGCTGTATATGCAGAAAAAGAAAGATTGTCAGGTCTAGGGTGCTAAATGACCTTTTATTTGAAATATCACCCTTTGTCAAAGAGTTAATGTTGAGGGGTTTGAAATTTTCACCCTCCTAACTTGTAACAAGTAGTAAGATTTCAATCAGAAAATACGTCTTGCTAGATTTACTTTGATCCACATGGAAGTAGTAAAAATGCAAGGGTCCATGCCTTTTAGGAACAGGACTAACATCTTTTTGTCACTGAAAGTACATTAAATTTATGAAGCTGACATCATCATCTTCCTTATTAAATGAATTGATTGTGCATAAACCCATAGAGTTTTATTTTTGATTGTGACTCTTTTGCACAGGAGGTTAGTAATTTTCAAATAAAACATTTTCTTCCCATAGGGTGAAGGAGCTGACTGTTGATCCTAGTGCTGCAGGAGATATCCGTTCCATTATACACCATACTCCCAATCAGATGGATGACTTGGAGACACAGTGGGGTGTGGGGAGCTCTCCTCAGAGAGATGATCTCAAACTGCTTTGTGAACAAAATGTGAGTGGTTTACAGAATTACATGGAAAGAGATGCTGACATACAGTGGGCAGAACAAATTCAGATCAATAGCCTGTTAATAAAATCTGAAATACATACAGTATACCTCTTCACCTTTTCTGTTTATGGTACTATGCTCATTTCCATACAAAAGAAAACCA
Source organism: Urocynchramus pylzowi (assembly GCA_013397555.1). Lineage (NCBI taxonomy): Eukaryota > Metazoa > Chordata > Aves > Passeriformes > Fringillidae > Urocynchramus > Urocynchramus pylzowi. The sequence continues at coordinate 494,055 of VZRH01005613.1, read as the reverse complement.
AACCCAAAAATGTTTCTTGAATGGTTTCTTTATCTTCCTTGCAGACTAGAACTTTTAATGTCTAGGCAGGCTGTGATGATGATGTATAGTATGCATTTTTTCCATGATGGCATCACATTTTTTTAGGCAGTTGGAAGTACCCTAAAACTCATCTGTTTTATTTAACCCTTTCTGGTTTTGAGCATTATTTTCCCTGCATACAAACCTCATTTCAACTGAGTTTGCCTTTCTCTGCATGTGGAAATCTGGCTACCCATCATTCCTCCTCCTGGCATCCTGGTTTTCCTAGGGTGAAACCCCAGTACACTGTTCGGGAAGACAGCCACATGATGTTCCCAGTATGTCTCCCTGGGCTGGAGGAGTACGGAGCTGAGAGATGTCTTCTAAAGGGCATTCTCCCTCATTGCTGATTATCAGCTTTAGTCCTGGTCCTTAAATTTCAAAAGGGATTAAAACTCTATTTTGAAAATACCCATGAAAAATAGAAAGAAAAAATCCTTACAATACAAACATTTTTCACAAGACTCTCAGTTTTGTCAGTCATCTCATTGTGATATCTGTGGTATATCTCACTTTAGTAAATGACCTTTTTTGCCATGACTCTGTTTCATAAGAACATGGATGGTAGTGATTCCTAGAGGTTCCTATTGGGTGTTCCTTCCAGCCACATATCCTATCATATCACTTGTTCATTGCCCATGTTGAATGAATTTAAGCCTTACTTAATGTTTTAAAAAATATTTCAAAGGCATTGTGTAAGGAACTACACTGTCTTGCTAAACATTAATTACAGCCTACAATACTTTCTTCTCCTATTGCTGACTATTCATTTCTAAAGAAGCTGTCTTTAGAAGGCTTCAGTTAGTAAATCCATGTGTGCATTCTTCTAATTTATCAGTCACTATATACATTTTAGATTTCTCCCTGCACATTTATTTAACTCTTTTTCCCCAAGATTTAATTTAATTTTAGTTTCCTGGAATGTGTTGAATGTAATTGCTGTTCTCTTTTTTTTGAAAGTTTTTTCCTGTCTGTTGCAGCATGCACAACAAAAAGCCCTGACAGAAACCCAAAGTTTTCTGTAATCTATTAAATTAAAATCTATTGGAAATTATAATTCTTTCCTTGAGACTTCCTCTTCGCATTATTTTAACTTGTTATTTTTATGTGGAATATTTTGATTTCTGGTATTTGCTAGGATTAGTGACTGGAAATTTTTGGTGAATATTAATTAAATTTAACTCTAAATATTTTGAATTTATTGCCCCTTCTATTCATTCCTGGAGATTTTCTTAATACTTCTTAGAAGTATTAAATTCTATTTTTGACAGGTTTTGCCTTCTGCATATTTTTTCCATGTTCTGTGATGAATTGGGTCACATTCACCATTTTTCTGTAGCCACAGTTCTTTTCAGGCTAACAAGGTTAACTACTGTTTTTAGGAAGAAGAAGTTTCTCCACAGTTGTTTAGTTTCCATGAAGCTGTGTCACAAATGGTGGAAATGGAAGAGCAAGTAGTAGAAGACCACAGGACTGTCTTCCAGGTAAAAGATGGACCTCCACTTTGTTTATCCTAACTCAGGAATCCAGGTTTTCCCAATTAAAAAATACTTTTGAAGATGGAGGAGCATCTGATCTGTAGTCATTCTGTCTGTCAAAGATGCATCAAACAAACTGGAACAGATTCTGTAACACCTGGTCTTTGTCCCCGTGATTAAAGACCAGTATATTTCTGTGTCATTCCAGAAATTTAGTAAAATTTTCCTTTGCTGGGCTGGTAATTAATAATAAGAGGCACCATTTCTTTTTGGTCATCTCCCTCCAAGTATTGTGTCTGAATCTGAGTATTCTTTTGTGACATCTCCTTCTGAGATCCAGAAAAGAGACATATTTCAAACTGCCTATTTGATTCCATGTTGCAGCTACATAAAGATTTCACTCGCTGTTAGTCAGGGCTTTTGGAAGGATACTTCCCATGTAGTGCTGGTCAGTGCTATGGAACATTTTACACTCACAGAATCATGGCAATGAGTTACTTGTTTTCAGAAGGAAATGCAGATTGCTTCTGTTCATAACCTTAAAGCCTTTAGGCAAGCTGTCTGTTTGGCACATCTGTTCCTAGAAAGCAGTAGGCCATCAAACCTGTAGGGAATATACATTATCTCCTCAGCCTAGGTATCTAGCTTAGTGGAACACTGATGTGTGTTCACAATAAAGCAAGATACTAAATAAAACATCTTACAGTGGATGTAGGGTTCTAGTTATTATGGAACATTCGCCCTGAAGATAAAGCATACGGAAGTGTGAAAGTCATGTGCCATATGCTGTGGCTATGTCCTAATGCGGCTTCTCGAGAGACAAGCTGCATTAGTTTAAGATGTAATTGCCTCTGTGTGTCCATCTGGCCTTCTGGAGATTATTGCTCCTTCTGTCAGTCTCTGGGAGGAAAGGTGTCTGTGCTTCAGGTCCCTTCGTTCACAGCATGGCTTGTTAGTTTATGCTGTGGATGTAGGTGGGCTGCACTGATGCAAAATCCAGCAGCTGTACTAGTCATCTTCTGGCAGCATCCTTCTGAGAGCAGCTGATACACAATATGCTTTCCTAACAAAAATGGCTGAAATACACCAATGCAACTTACAGTGCTCTATGTGTTCAGGAGTCTTTGTCTTCAATTTACAAGGTTATGTTAGGTGAGATGAATCTTACCCCAGTGTAAGCTCCATCTCTCCTGAAAGCCAAAAAACAGACAAGGGGTTTGACTACATTTTCAGTTTTGTTTGGGCTATGGAGCACAGAGGGAAGGACTTCATTTTAATATGTCAAAACAAGCTTTCTAGTATGCCTAGAACTGTCAGCTGCTTTCTTTTCTTTTTAAACCAAAGCATTTCCAATGGGCTCAGTTCTTCTAATCACAATTTTGCATGGTTCTGTAACATTTAAACTCCTGGCTGCATTCTTCTTTGCTGCAAACTTTTATTTCCCCTCTTATTTTTTGTAATGCTCAGAGTGCAAGGATAAGCTTCTTTAACCAACCTTTATTGTATTCCTGTGTGTGGATTTAGATCATATAATAGTAAGTTTAAAATATGTATCCTTTTATACAGCTTCTCTCAAAACAGGGCAGAATTGTCTTGGCTCCTTTAATGTAATTATGACTGTGACTATATAGTGGTAAGCAGCCCATATTTAGAGCCTGACTTTAAAGTTTGACTCTTGTCTAAGGGGAGACAAATATTACAAAGTTCTGTTCCCTAAATTTCTCAGCTTTATAACCATTTAATGTTCTAAATTTGAAGAGAACTGGGTTTGCTGGGGTTTGCCTGTTATGATGTGACCACTGAAATTAAAAAATAATATAGAAAAAAATGCAGTTTTGCTGCATTTGGAATAAGGTTTCATTTTTGGATTGAAATCTGTTTTATTGAGGTGACTAGGCAGTAAAATGTCTGCTCATTGTGCGAAAAAGTCTTAATCGTCTTGACTCTTTGCTGATGCATCTTGTTGTATTTTTAAACTTTTATCTAGGAATCCATTAGATGGTTGGAAGTTGAAAAACTACTTCTTGAGATGACAGAAGAAGTAGACTATGATGTGGATTCTTATGCTACCCAACTTGAAGCAATTCTAGAGCAAAAAATTGATATTCTGACTGAACTTAGAGGTAAGTTGCTTTTAATCACTTCTCTGTACACTATTAGCATATGCCATGGAGACTCGCAGTAAAAACTAGGAGGAAAAAAAAAGTGGTTATATTCTACAGTCTTTTTTCCCTGCTTATGCTGGCCTTCAGCAGAAGGAACATTTATTCTGCAGTCTAAGAACAAGCTCCCATCTATGATCAGTTCATCCTAATGTAAAGGAGGAGTCTATGCTTTACCTCCTGGAAGTACAAACTCAGCTTTGCAACTTTTCTTTTTTTCCAAAACACTAAAGGAAGGTAAGAAAATCCAAACCAACTGTATGAAAAAGAATAGAAGGCCATGCAATGAGGAAAAATTAGTAGGAACTCCCAGTCCCTGCCATTGTGTAGTGTAGCAGGGAGCCAGCTGTCATTTTTAAGACTGTGCTTAAGAGTGCTGTCACGCTCTGATGTTTGCTTTTTTTTTCAACAGCCTTTGTTTGAATTTTGTCAGTTGAAAAACAAACTGCAGCTAATTCTTAGTGTCCAAAATTAATTCTTCCACTTGTCTTCTAAAATCAGCTTGTCAGTTGGTTATATGCTGGAGATAAATTTTCCTTTCCATTTTTTGTTAACTGTTTAGACTCCAAGGCACATACTGCTACACTGGCAAAAGCTCAAGGATGGGTTGGGGGGTCTGATGGAACAGTTTTCTTGATCAGTGTTAAAAAACTGTAAGTTAAAATCTCACTTTTTACTCAGTCTGAGTATCTGCTTGGAATACAAAAAGCAGATCAGATGTGGCCTGCTTGCCTCCTGAGCATGCCAGTTACACTTGTGCTAGGAGTTGGGAGTTTGCTTTTGTTTTTTTATGGATGATGGCTTTCTCTTCAGAAGATGACAATTTGAGACACCAGCAATGAAAAAATGCAGTTTAGGTGACTACCTGTTCTTCTGTTCTTCAAAAACTTAGCAGATACTGTTTTTGAAAAGGCTACTGGAGGTAAAATGCTAAGAGATCTCACATCTTTACAGCCAGCTTAATATAACTGTAGTCTTATAGGGGGTAACATGAATAAAGTCAAAAATGCTGCCTTGGTATCGTCTGTGTTGTGCTCGTGGCATGTAATGGTCACTGAATCATTCAGCCTTTACGTCTGTCACTGTGCGACTGACATATTTTTGCCATCATTTTGGTTTCCTTCTTCTCATTCTTGGGAGTATTTCTGGGGAATGGAAGGGATAGGAATAGAAAAACAAGGATGCCACACTTCCTTCCTTAGGTTTCTCCCATTCTTACTGAATTACAATGAAACCAGTGAACAATGCATTTAACGATTTACAGTGAGCAAGTTCCAAAACTTATTCACAAATGTTTTTCACATTCATAAGAAAACAGAGGGGACTAGAATTTACTATTCTAGGTTTTAGAATGTACTAGAAATGGCAGAATGTACTCTAAATATGATTTTGTATGTCCCTAAAAGTGGTTTGGAAGGTGCTGGGAAGGAATAGGATCTAGGTAGTGTATATCTTCCTAGACCCATTAAGATAGAAGGAGAATGGAAGTGTGAACAGTTCACATGCTGGGAATACAATTGTGCAGTTTACAAACCCATCCTGCCTAGAAACAGGGGTAGTATCCAAGAAGACACTAAGTTGCTAAGCAACTTGTTTGTAAGGTTTTGAATGCAAGCTTAGCTCAATCCCCTTGTAGTTTGTAGTGTCAGCTATTTTTGTGGAGGAATGTTCTTTGTTGTTTGTTAGGGCTGGGATGTGGAGGATCAGGGCTTAGTTTCAAGATCTGTGGAGCACAGGCACATCAATACTCATTCTTGTTTTTTCCTTAAAGACAAAGTGAAATCTTTCCGGGCAGCTCTACAAGAAGAGGAACAGGCCAGTAAACAGATCAACCCGAAAAGACCACGTGCCCTTTAAAAAGGGCCTCTGCTGCTAAAGGAATTCATGAACCTGTACTGCTGTAGCACACATTTGTTACAAAACCTAGTGACCGAGAGAACTCAACTACTTGAAAGCGTAAAAATGTTAGAAATGTTTGTGGAAATCTCCTGTTTCTTATTCACCTGAATGACATTTTCAGTTTTATGTGAAATGCTCCTGATGTCTACAAAATGCTTCTAGACCAGACAGCACAACCTGCAGGGTTCAGATCTGTGAAGCACTTTGTTTTGAATATTTCATTTATTCAAATAGTGAAATGTTTGGAAATACTTGCCATATTTTTAATAAAGTAAAACTGTGGCCATTAAAAAGTCACAGCACTTCCTTCTGACCATGTTCAGTTTTATGACAAAGACCAGCTGTGCAGTTTAAAATTGTGGCGTGCATGCACACCTCACTAGTGGTTCTACGTAACTTCCACAAACAGCTGTGCTTAACTCTTCCCATTCTGTGCCTTGATGAAGGCTACTTAACCCTAAATATCCTTTCTGAAGCACAGCCTTAAAAAATACATTCCTTATTTGTCAGTATAAATTACTTTAGTGTGTGTGTGATTCAAGAAGACTTATTTTTTGGTGGATAGTTTCATTTCACAGGATGTGCCATATCATTTTAATAGGAACTGCAGGCTGTTAAGAGTGGATGAACAGCTGGACATTCCATTTTTTGTGTGAAAATCTGGAATCTTGATTTATTTGAATGCCATTAAGAATGGTAATATAATTTAAACAATTTATCTGTAACAATTAAAAAAAACCAAAAAAACCAACAAATCAACAAAAACCGACAAAAATATAAATTAGTTGATGTATATTAAAAGGTAATGTTTTAAGTACTGAGGAGAGTTGTATCTTAGGATAATGCAGATAATATGATATGTGGTATGGTGTGATAATGCTATGTATGGATAAGTTAACTATCAAACTTTGGGGATAAATACGTCCATACTGGCCTTTCATACTGTTTTAAAAACTTGGATTTTGATGCATGACAAAGTTACATGTACATTAACCGTAGTTTGCAGGTAGCTTGAGTAGTTCTGTTGCTTTAAGAAGTAGCTAATACCTATTTTTCCCTTTGTACAGTGCCAGCAGCTGAAAAGTGGGGTGAAATTGCATCATTTGACGATTTTGCACAATACCTCTACCTAGTGCTAATAGAAATCCCACAAATACCTGAATTCTCACAAATGGCGCCATGTGTATCAGCACTTTTTAGGTGGTGGCACTCAAGTTATTTTTGCAAGTCAGTATGCAAAAAAGATTGACCTTTCGTGTAAGAACTGTAGCTCTCTCTAGGAGTTCTCCCTCTTTCCAGGAGTTTGTATCAGCAGACTTTCCCTTGGAAATGTTTAAAAACTACTTTTGGAATACAAGCCTGTTTGTTTGTGCCAGGCCTGGGGGGGGAATAAAGGGAAGGCAATGAAAAGAGAGTTAAATGAGCCAGAACTTCTTGTAGTGTTTAATGTTTGTATCTCCCATAGAAAGGTAGGCTATGGGAAGCTCTTGTCGCATCATGGTTAAGAATAAAAAATCCTCTTGTGTGTAAACATGAAAACTGAAACAATGTAGATTTTACATAATGTGTTTAATAAATTAAGCTATTAAATGAATTACATCTGAGAATTTCTGTTATGCTTTGGGAAGGGTTTCAATTTGTAAGTACATCAGTTACATTTTTGAAAAGGCCTCTGATTTCAAAATAAAGCCAACTCTTCTATACAAGTTCATTACATAGAAGGAAGTTTCCCAGACCACTGTCCTGACTTTAGCTTGCAGCAGATCCTAAAAAAAAATCACACCTCTTTCTGAACATTTTTTTAAGATCATCACCCATCACAGCTAAAAGAAAAAAACTAATGGAATAGAAGGCAATAGCTTCTGTTAGCAGGTGATACTACAGGTTATCATATAGTATCAGAGGTTTTCTCTGAAGCTGCTCTAGACAATTCTTACTTTCTAAAAAGCTTCTGAAGACTGAGGCATCCCACAGGAGTAACAGTGGCTTCCATACTATTCGTCCATGCAAGCCTAGTACCACAACCAGGCTGTGGCTTACTGTGGGTCCCAAAAGGACAGATAGGACAGTCAGCTTTCAGCACCTTTTTACAAAGCCCTGTAAATTACATGTGTCCTGTCAAGTAGCACATGATAGCTGAAACTGTGTCTACTGCCAGTCTTTGTGCCAGAGCCTGCTATAAACCAGATCTACACCTGATACTGAAGCAGTTAGAACAAAGAAAAATTGACAGGGCTGTTGTGGCACTTGAATTTCTGCAGCCTATTGCCGTAACAGACTGAAGTTACTTGAACAGGATTCAAACAAGCTTATCCTCTATTCCTCTCCAGTAAAACAAAAGCATTAAGGAAGGGTGACACATATTTTCAGCACTTGTTCCTTCTGTATTAGTCCAACCATATTCTTTGTGACTATCTACCTAACTCATCATTTGGTTCTGCATGAAGTGAAGCAGCTCTAGAATTACTGAATTATTAAATTGTGAAATAAATGTGCAATTCAGGTTTTGAAGTCAATGCTTCAGCATGTCTGTAAATCTGAGTGTCTATTTCTATACATGCTTCTGAATCAATTACTTTTTAAAAACCAATGGGATGTCAATGGGGCTGCTAGCTGGACTCAGGACATCTTTTCCAAACTTAATGATTCAATGATGTGTATAAATAAAGCTTTTCTTAGAGGAGGTTTTGCTAATTTGCATGCATTGCTCTAAATCTCACTGAAAGCTATGATCTGTGCTAAAACTTTTTCCAGCATTAACAGTGAAGTAGTTACCTTAAAAAATAGCTACTTGAATTTAGTTAACAAAAAACCCAACCCTCCTGTCTGTTTATGAGCCCTGGCCGTTGGTAGTTTTTTTTTCCAGTTCCTACAGTGGAGGAGAGGGTAAAGGCAATTCTGTAAGTGATATCAAGCCCACAAGATAAATTCTTTTCTTTTCTGAGAAACACTCACTGGGATTCTATGAGAGAAGCAGATTTCTTACAGGCTTGGAGTGCTGGTAGTTACCAGAGGGATGAGAGAGACAGGCATCTCGAATCAAAAGGAAGTGTTTAAATACACTTTAAAACAAACACACAAATGATTGATACCAAAAAAAGGAAATACTACAACTTTCTTTTTGTTGTCCAGACCTATTATGGGTTGTACTGTTGAGTACAACATGGTGCATGAATATACTGAGGTGAAGTCCACCATTGGAGAACACAGATTTCAATTATCATCAGTCCATGTTTTGGATACATATAGGAAAACACAGTCATGAGGCAGTCCAGCACCTCACTTCACCTCTGACAGAATTTACTGCTTTTAAAATACTGAGCAGCAGCTTCTTGCCTATTGGCTGTGATAAAATCACATCTAATATTTTATTTTGAGTCCAAGCATCCCACCATATTCTGCTCATTGCATTTATGAGGAGCTTGTCCCATTGCACTCACTCTGGTCTTGGGTAAAACTTTGGTGAAAAAATACAGCAACATTCATTCTTCTAGGAGTATCTATGAAAAATGGATGCCTTCTGAATTGAAGCCATGTAGCAATCTGAAAGATTGATATATGTATATTACAATTCTAGCAATTTAAACTTCAGCTTGAGGCATTCTTAAGATGTGCAAAGAAAATAGCATGAAAGCAGCCATCACTGATCAATTGCAAAAAAAGAATTTTAACAAATCTGAAACTGGAAGTTGTTAGCAAATTTGCCATTTTAGAGATGCACGTTTATTCTCAAAGAGTTACTTATGTTGGATCCTACCAGGTTCACTATGTTTTTTTCAGAGAGCATTACCTGTCTTAGTTCTCCAAATGAGAAACAGCTAGGAACTTTTATCTTGAATTACTACAGGATTCGTGATGCCACCGGAATTAAGAGCGGAATACAGCAGTTAATCATTCATATTTAAAATTATGCTATAGACTACAGCCTAATCCTGAAGACAGAGAAAGGCTGTAAGACTAGAGAAATTTTAATAACCAATTTACACTATGGCCATTTTCAAAGGAGACTCAGAAGGGTCTAGTACACAAACACCTGCAATAGGGATCCTTAGCTAGTTGCTCTCAATATTATAAACAGCATTTTAAATATATAAGTAGGCCTTAAGTGTTGGCTCATGTTCAGGACTGGAAGCAAGGAGTGTGTGGTAGTTAAGAGGGAAACCCTACTATTCCTGTGCAACCCAATACTAATCTGTGCTACACAGCTACAGATGCAGATAGAATTTAAAGAAGCTTAAAAGGCATAAAGAGAAAAAAAAAAGAATACCGAATGAAATCATCTATATCCATTGAACGAGCTCGTTTTTCAGAGTAACCTGTATCTTTTAGAACTGTCTGTATTTTCTCTGCAATTTTGAAGTTTTCAGGGATTTCCTGTCAATCAAAAATGGGATAGGAATTATTTTCTACTCAAAACACAGAACAAGGTTCATTAAAATAATCTAATTAATTATTTCCTGCTCTTAGAACAGTTCTTGTTTCAAGTGAAAAAAATTAAGTTACACTTTTTCTATTATGGATTATTATATTATTCTGTTGTATCTGAATTTTTGTATCTCAGTTCATTCATTATATATGAATCATAACTGTATTGAAAAGCAGACAAGAAATGTCTTATTAAATTAGTAAAAGACCTTGAGACATACATATATGGACAATATTATCATAATATACTTGATTTTAAGCTTTTTTACTATGATTTAATTACCCTTTTAGATTTTTCTCTAAGAAAAGAGGCAAGTTCCTCCCACCTTCAAACTCTCTTGGAAAACCTTTGATACATTAAGCTTTTCAATGTTAATTTTTTACTCATAGAAATCAGTATGTAGGTCACAATATACAGAAATAGAATACATTAAGAAGGAACTTACTGTATTATGTAAGGAACAATGAACTCGGTAATTATGATCCAGCAACTGCTCTACAGCACTTGATCTGAAAGAAATACATGTTTAGCATGAAAACTGATGTTCATTTGATTGGCTGTTAATGTCTACTATAAAAACTGTAACGATTACACAGAACGGTTCTTTTTAAACAGCTGCCCAGTTTTCTTCTACAAGAACAAGCTTGTGACATCAGTATAAACCTTCCACCATGGTTTATCACTATGACTATGTAACACTGCTATGCATTTGCACAGAAGAAATGGTTAACTGGTCCTCTGATAGAAGTTACTTACTTAAATGCTGCAGAGAGTGTCTTGTTTTTCCTAACAAAGGCTATCCTTACCAGACCATCCCACTCCTGAAATTGAAAATTTCAGAATTTTAGAAAGTAACACACAGCTACCACACACAAGAACAGTCACTACTGACAACTTCAGAACAATACTGAACACAAAGGAATATCTTTAATGGAAATGTCCTTCTAAACAACACAAAACCAGATGTATCTTGGACAAAGCAATACAAATGGAGGAGAAAATACTTCACCCCCAAAACCCTTTGAATTGTACTTTTTCATGCCTAGGTGCTATTACGTGCAGAGAAGGAAGATACTTGAAGAAAATCTGGCTAACCTTGGGCAAGGCTGAAATGGTCCTGAAGTGTTTTAAAAATTAAGAATACTCTTCTGTAACATTTGTCTTCTGAGATTACACACACTCATCTGAAGATAAATTTCATATATTCCTTTGATCAAAACCTGCAAAATTATCAGCCAGAAACATCTCTGGGAGACATAAACCATGACGAAAGGGACATTATTACTAGCAGTTCTCCAAATGACCTTGGTCTTATGAGAGATACTGCACACAAAGCTGCCCCCAGCTGATGGTGGCATGTTCTGTTAATGTCATAACACAAGCCTGATCAACAGAGAAATAAGCATTTTGGAAACTCCAATTAATAGCTGGTAGTTCGTACTAGAATCAGCACATGGAATGGAGCGGTAAGTGGGAAGAAATGTGAAATTATCACTAACATGTTATGTTGAGTATACACTGCTCACCTGGAAGTTGATAGGTGGTGGTGGGTTCTTTGGCTCTATTCTCACAACACTGGATTCGACTTTGGGAGGAGGCCTGAAATTGTTCTTTCCAACCTGTTAGTTAAGAGCAGTCAAGCAGCTGTGTGAATAAGCAGCAAACTCCTCACATCCCTTGCAACACTCTTCTTCTGTGTTTGACAGCCGAGTTACCTGAAGGCAGAGTGACGTACCTTCATCAGATGGTCCACTCGAGCCAACAACTGAGTATTAATGGAGAGTCTGCAGTACAGCTTGCTTCCTGGTTTTGCAACCAAACGAAGGGCAAATTCCCTTTGAAACATAAGGATTGCACACCTGACAGTAACAGAAATGAGAAAATTCATTCTAAGTATTCAATTTTTATGTCAGAAGCCAGCTAACTTACTTGGAAAACACACAATTTGTCTCAACACTTAGAAGAGTAAACGTAAACAACTCTGCCTTGATTAGTGTGTTGAAAAAAACCCAAAACCCACCACAAAACTTGGCAAAGCATCCCAAATCTCCTTAAAGCTGTTACATAATTTGATTATTTATACTGCTAGATGGATCAGGATCAAAGAGACAGTCGAGTCTCAGAGTTGCCTGACTGTAATGAATCATTTAGAGGAACTCTGTGCGGAGTCCTTAAAATCCAAGCTTTCCAAAAATTGACTGATAATGTTACCAACGTTCCTAAGAGAGAAATCACAAGCTGCTGACATACTGATGTCTGACACACAGACACGACAGTTACATTTTTAGATCAGACAACAAGAAAGCGACTTGGCATTGATTCTACCCTTTCAGCCTAACTTAGACAGAAAGGTATTTGAAATTCTATGATGCCCTGCTTATCCCTGGAATAATACTTAGTTGTAATACTAAAGAGATGTAACTCCTCTTTTTTTCTGCTGGGCACTCACTGTTGCCAAGTTTAAATTTTCTCCTCATGCTCAATACATCAACATAAATTCAATTTTCAGGCACTGTCAGACTATGTACTGCAGAAAAACTTTAGTGCAAATTTGATCCATCAAACTGGTATCTTAGGAACTGAAAAAATACTGGATTTGAAAATATTTTTAAAACTATTTTCCTTCCTCTTAGGTAACACAGAGCTCTATTCTTCCACATACCTGAAAAAAGGTCTATGAAGCAATAACTTGAAAACAAAAGGTGAAGAAATCTGAGAAAAAACAATTAATAATGTTAGTATAATTTCTGGAAAATCAGCATTTAAAAATAAATTTTTTAATGTTATTGTAAGCTATGTTGCTTGTCCCATACCTGGTATGGCAAGTTAGCCACACATGCATCAAAGAACGGTAAATCCGTTTTCAAGATATCTCCAACCTTGATTTCAAGTTTGTTTGCTAGACACCTGGGGTAAAAGATACATTGTGGTTATCCTCAGATAAGCACTGTTGCCAAAATTTGTACCAAAGTAGCTCCACTGCTGTAAGTGCTCCCTGTTTCCACAGTTGATACTTACGTGCCCTGGACTCTCTTCTGAAGCTCACCAACAAGTCTGGGGTCAATTTCACATGCAATAACCTAAAAAAAAAAAGTATATATTTGCAAATCCATGCATCTCCTAACTGGAATTTAATCGTAAAAACCCCAACCCTGTATCTGTTACAATGGGTTTAAGGATTCCTTTCAAAATCCTTATTAGGCTATGCACCTTCCTCCCTCTCCAAATACACACAAGCTTTACCACATAAATGGATAACAGCAATGTAGTTTGATAAAACCACACAAAATTTATGTGATCAGCTAAAAACCCCTTGGGATTATTCATATGTTAAGGAAATTATCAATGGAGTAATTCTACTTATGTTCACCATGCCCATGAAGACCCTTCTGTTTGCCGTAGTCTAAGCCACAGCACAGTCAGAGCTTGGGAAGGGGGTGTGTGAGAGAGAATTTGCACTCACTTTTTTGACTTTCTCCAGCATCTTTACTGTCAGGTTTCCAGTTCCCGGGCCCACTTCCAGAATGACATCTGTGCGGCGCAGGGCAGCCTAAGGACAAACAGCATTTCGAGTGCTTCCCTAGCACCACTTTCGTGCAATCATTTGACTTCAGAATGAAAGCAAGCACTTTTGACACAGTAAAAAGTTGGAACTGGGTATCAAGGGAGCGTGAGAGTCGTTTAGCAATGAACGAGTAGGAAACGGGAGAACAAGGATGTCCTGGAGCTGGTTTATGCCGCATCGCTGGCCACGCGTGAACAACCAGCGAGCAGCCACGTTAACTGAAAACCACCTCAGAGGCCACCACGCACTCAGTCAGGCGGCACTGGCCGCGGCTCAGCCGCAGCAGCAGCACTAGCAGCAGCAGCAGCAGCAGCACTAGCAGCAGCAGCAGCAGCAGCACTAGCAGCAGCAGCACTACCAGCAGCAGCACTAGCAGCAGCAGCACTAGCTGCAGCAGCAGCACTAGCACTAGCAGCAGCACTAGCAGCAGCAGCACCAGCAGCAGCAGCAGCACTAGCAGCAGCACTAGCAGCACCAGCAGC
>VZRH01005613.1:296417-478714 GCA_013397555.1 Urocynchramus pylzowi | reverse complement strand
GCTGTGCCGCTGCGGGCGGCGCTGCTCCTACGCACTCGCCTCGGCTGCTGCTCCGCCGGCTGTGCCCCCCGCTTGGCGCGGCTCCGGCGTGGAGTGCCCGCCAGGGTCCCGGATCCGCGGCACTGCCCCCGGGATTAGGGCAGCTGGGCCTCCCTTAGCTATTACAGTGGCCGCGGCAAAGGGCCTGCTCGGAGCTGGAAGTGAATAACTGCTACCTACTTCCAGGGAGCAGTTTCCCGCCTTCTCCTTGAAACAGTTTTTAGTCAGGCTTTAATTAATGGAAGGCATGAGAGGGAGATGAGGCTGAGAGAACTTGTTTTTGTGGAAAAGAGTGCGTACTGGCCTTTATTCCAGGTGGTTGTTTTCTCCCCGCAGGCTGAAGAACAGCAGTTTTTCTGCAGAGCAGAGTCTTCCCTTAATCAGAAGCAGGCTCAGTGCAGCAGTGGTGAGTTATTTCTCCGATTTGTTACCGTAGAAGACGGCAGTGTGTGTAAAATACAAGAACGAGGCCCTAAGTGCAATGGTGTTGCTGCTTCCCACTTATGCTTCCATGTGCCTTGCTTCCCCTGTCTCATACGTGAAGTCATGTCTGTAACATATTTGACGTGGCTTTTAAATTAGCCCAAAGAGCACATCAGTAAAACGCTGCCAAATTCAAATTACGTTCATAGCATATAAGATATACCTGAGTTTTTGCAAAAAGCATGTTCCTTATGGAGTTTGGTTTCTTCAGAGTTCATGGCAGCACCAAATTTGTCACTGCTCTCTTTTTCTTCTCTCATTCTTTCACTGTACTGTTCTCATCAAGAACATTTATTATCATGCGTATAAATTATAAAATAAAGGTTTTTTTCACCCATGCTTTACAACATTTCAAAACTGTATCATCAGAAGTGTGATTTAACTGTAGTTAAAATGAAAGGGTTTAAACCTGCTTCAGAGCATGAGAGCTGACTGAAACAGGCATTTTCATCACATCTGTTTGACATTAGTTTGATCTGTCAGGTCTTTTTGAAAATCCATTAAATTAGGTAAATTAGGAAGAAGTCAAAGCAGTGATAGTGACCATGTAGTATTGGTCATCCTAGAAAGTCACTATTAAATGTTAAAAATATTCTTACATTGTCTCTGTATCCATTTGTCTTTTCCTATATCATCAGTACTGAACCCTGTGACAGATTAACTCAAAAATGAGTTAATCCTTGGAATTGTCTAACCCATTTCTTTACTCCCTGTCTTTTTTGTTGGGAATTTTTGGTCACTTAGGTGGTTACTGTTTAATATCAGAGTTCATTCTTCTCCTCAGGATTTTTTAATATAATCTGATTGACTTTCCTTAACATTGTTGTCAGCCTTGCTTGTTGCTGTCCTTTGTTACTGTGGTCCTCATTGTTCTTAGTTCTTGTATCCTTCATGTCTTCTGCATGCTCTTTTCAGACCTAGGTTTTAGTTTCAATGTTAAATTTTTTTGTAAAAATGAAATTTTGGAAATTCTACTCCTGTATTTCTGTCATTAGCAGTATGGGAAAACACCTCTGACTCTTTCAGGGACATTTTTCTCTTCTTTACTGTGGCTTAAATTGGACGAATTTAAATAGCTTGGTTCAATTACATAAACAAAAATTAATATGTAGGTTTTGAAAAATTTTAGTAATGATTAACATTAGTTATTGTGTTGGTTTTGTGATTGCTGTAGTTATTAGTAGTTTAAGTAGTACCTTCAATAACCAGGGTAGTTTTAGTTCTTTTGGGTGCACTCCTCAGTAGGATTAGGAGCATGTGGCATGATTGTTACAGATAGTGCAATGCTAGAGAAGACATTCATGGAGAAGTTTGTAGAAGGCTGGAGAGAAATCAGTGTAACCACCAACTTTTCCTGAAGGTGACAATATCTTTGCTAATTGTATCATATTGGTATGACTAAATGCCAGAATTTGTGTTACTTATTTCGGGAGTTCTTGTGGCTTTTCAGCATGGAAACTTTGTTTTTCCTGTTTTCCTTGAAACAAATGCGCTGTAAAGGACAGCCCCCGTTTTCTACTTGAACCTTCTGAGCTGCAGGGTGTAGCTTTATAGTTGTTCATTAGTTGTATAATCTGCTGATAAGAAGCAGCAAGTTCTCTTTGTAAGCACTCTTCAGAGAATCAGTTTTAGGTGTCTGCAAAGTCTTCCTTAGGTTCCACTGTCTTGAACAACATTAAATATTACCTCCTCACAAATAATTTGCTTTAGACCACAGACTATCCTAGTAGCTCTGGCCTCTCTCCAGTTTGTTGCTTCTTGAACTGAGGAGAGAGAGAGCTGTGAGAACCAAGCTGGAAATGGGTTGTTTGAAGTTAGGTATTCCTCCTTGCTCCCGTAGCGTCCTCTGGTGTTTGTGGAACAGTGTGCTTAGATGGCTTGGCTTTTTGGCTTGTTTGGGTTTTTTTGTTGTGTGTGCCCCCAGTATCCCACCCCTGCCTTTTGGTGGGCAGTTATGGCTCAATCACAATTTATAAGCCTGTTCTAAGTTTACATCACATTTTGACAAGAGCTTGAAATAAAAGCTGCTTGCTGTTCTGTCTGCTTTTTTTATGCCTAGCACATTTACCTGTCAGCAGTGTGGTGTGAAAATGATTGGGAAACTTGATCCAAACCAAAACCTGCATTTTTCCTGCTCCTTCCATCTTTGGGTATTTAAGGGCTTCAGGGAGAAGCAGAGGGTTGTACTGCTTCTCCCTGAAGAAGAGAGAAGCAGTATAACCTTCTGTTATTTTGGTGACCATAGCTCTTTGTTTTAGCTTAACTAATTTGTAGCTAGCTTAAACTGCAAATTCAAGTTTTGTATAGTAAGGATTGATTCAAAATATTTTGCTGAAAAATTTTTATTTTCTATTTTATTTTTTATTTTCTTTGGTTTTTTTTAATAGAAAATAAAACAAGTAAGACTAGTGACTTACTAGAAGAAAATGGAAACTGTTCAGAGGAATTTTTAAAAAGTAGTAGCAATAGACATCTCTGCTGTTTGTATTTTCTACACATTTATTAGACCTTTTTCCAGTTAAGTTTTTGCTATCCAAATCATACAGAATATACCACTTCTTTAAGTATTTTACAGTATTTATAAACCTCATTTAAAAGTTGACCTATCTTCCAGAGAGATTATTTTCTAATTCAGTTTTGCTATTTGGCTTGTGACAGCCTCATCCAATGATCTTTACATGGGATCAAAAAGCAACCGTGCAAATTCATTGAAGACTAAATCTTGAGGGCTGTTAAATTCCCTGCCTCTTAATAGAAAATCTTTGAACCAGAGTTTTCTGGATGACTGGGCAGCATTATGTAGAAATGTCCTGACCTGGGTATCTGCTGTGGTTTTGACAGAGAAAGAGCATTGGGTTGAATAAATTTTTGTTCTGATCCACTAAGCTTAGTTTGATCTTTTCTTGAGGTTTTTGGGGTTTTTTTTGAGTAGTAGCTCAAACAGTAGCTGCTCCAGTTTTTACATGGAAGTACAAACCTTTTCAAGAATGAGAAACATTATTAAAAAAGAAGTAAATATTTTACTTTGACTTCCATTGTTGTTCTTTGTTGTTATCTTTAGAGCTGCCAGTTAATTGTTTTGAAATAAGAAATTGATAAACAGTCAGCTGATGAAAAGTGCTTGCATTTTATTAACTTAAATAAGTATGTCTTCTAATGAGAAGTGTTCCAGATGGAATGTATAAATTTCCAGTAGAAGCCAAAGCCTTCAGGTTTTTCCTCTCCCTTTTTGTACCTGTTATCTAGAGGTGCTACCACTGTTGCTGATAGGTTCGGCCTTGGCCAGTGGCAGGTGTGTCTTGGAGCCATCTGGCACTGCCTCTGTCAGATATGGGGGAAGCTTCTTGCAGCCTTTCACAGAAGACACCCCTGTAGTAAACCCCCCTTCTGCTACCTGGAGCACAACTGGTTAAAGCAGAAAGATTGGAAGACTCTTCACATGGGAAGTATAAAGCAGAGATGGAGTCACCTGTTCAATTATTGCTGTAAAGAGAGATGTGATTTTGTGTTTCATGGTTTTAAATGTAGACTTTCTTTAACCTTAGGATCTTCAAATTTTAGTCAGCTTTTGTAGAGGATGATAGAAGATTTGGAGATGAAGAACTTTTTTTTAGGAATGTAATTTTTTTTTTGGATTGTGCAATGCTATTACTGGTATAAAAGGTCTTCAGTATTGTGGCTAGTTTCCTTGCTAAGGTGATTTTTCTAAAAATCAAAATTTTAAACTTGTGTCAGAATAAATGTAATATCTCCCACATTCTTACCATTACTGTAACAATTTTAATCTTGATTTTTATTTTCCCTGAAGGTAGAAGAATAAACCTTTTTTTCCCATTAAACAAAGGCAAACCACAGAGTCATTACAATTGGAAAAGATCTCCAGGATTGAGTCCAGCCTTTGATGGATCTCTACTTTGTCAGCTACACCACTGCACTAAGTGCCACATCCAGTCTTTTCTTTACCACTTCCAGAGATGACAACTCTACAGCTTCCCCAGGCAGCCCATTCCAATGCTTAACAATCCTTTCTATGAAGAAATTCCTCTTGATGTGCCACCTGAACTGCCTTCTCTCTCCTCTTTGAAGAGAAGCTCTTCTTTTTTATTTATTTAGAAAACCTAAGTATATGAATATTGAACTGTGTATTTGCTATTAAAAGTTAACGTAGACTTTAAACTTTTTTTATTAGCAGAAAACAGACTTCATAGTTTCTTTCATATGTGTCTTTTTCTTGTTGTAGCATTATTTCTGTGGTCATTATAAATGTAATTTCTGTCATCTGGAGAGCAGTGTTTTGTTTTGCCTTCAGAGAGTACAAGGGTGCGAAAGGATGTATATACACTGGAATTTTGGCAATATGCATTCATAGTTCAGCTGGTTAGCATTTGTATGCTAAATAAGAAGGAAACCAAATATATTGAGGAAAATTCAGTATCATGTAAGACTAACTGTGACTAATTAATACTTTCTTTTTTAATTAATACAAATTGTTTGGATGAATTTGAATTATTTAATGTGACTATATGAATGTGTTATTTTCTCTCTTGAAGGAAAAGTAAAATGCAAAAATGTTAATAATCTGCATCTTTGCCTCTTTCAGACAACCTCATGGTTTGCTCCGCTTACAGCTGAGTAATAATCTCTAGTTACAGTTTCACACTTTGCAGCTGTGCTTTACAAGAGAGGTAACTGTTTTACAATCAAAATATTTCCTTCAGTTCCTCAGATCTAGCAAATGTGGTTATAATGATGGATTTAATGCTTGCTCCTTCTGCTGAGAGATTTCTGAAAGCAAATAGTTCTATCCCTGTACCTCAACTGCTTGTGAGTGGGCGTCGTGCTATCTTTACACTGTGTAGTCTAATGAAAAATGAGCGTGGGATGTTTGGATAATAAGACTGGAAAATACCTGTCTATATTTGCTATGCTTCTCATTAAGTGTTTTTTTTTCCTTTTTAAATGTTTGCAGATTTTCATGGATCTCAACAGTGCTAGCACTGTTGTTTTGCAAGTCTTGACACAAGCTACTAGCCAGGATACTGCAGTGTTGAAGCCAGCTGAGGAACAACTGAAGCAGTGGGAGACACAGCCAGGTTTTTACTCAGTCTTGTTGGTAAGATACAGTGGAAAAGTGCTACTAAGTAAACTCTGAACAATTTTGAGTACCGGTCTCTAGAACACGGTTGAACCATGACTTCTGGCTGAGAGAAGCCCTGAGTTGTTGTGGTCCAGACAGCAGAATCCTTATGCTGAAGGATATGGTAGGTAAGATATGACAGTGATAGGCATTGTCATTACTGTGTCTCAAAGTAACCTCTTTTCCCAGGCATTCAGAAGGTGGAAATCCAGCCTCTAGCAGTATGAGTGGGCAGTAGTGCTAAATCTTTTATTTGCCTTTCATGAATTGTGGATGTTAAAAGGCCAAGAGAGCCCTTGTCAAAGGAATTGCCTTTACTACCTCAAGAGGCAGGGGACCTTTTATATACCAAGGCAGTAAGGATATTTTCTTTTTTGTTGTGGAGATAATGCTTTATGAATATCTTAATAGAAGTTCCCTCACGCTTTCCATTGCATTGTGTGACACCTCTCTGGGATTGTTTTGTTGTTTTCTGTGGCATCCACATAATCTGGACAAGATTCTTTCCCAAGGAGTTTTCTCCTGGGAAGCTGAAAAGGCAGCGAGAGGCCCCAGAGAAAAAAGGAAAATAATTCTTATCTCATTTGCTTCTCCTGCGTTTGTACACAAGTGGAATGTATCATGGAACATTGTTTACCGGAAGGTGATTGCCTGATTGGATTCTGGTGTGAGTTGTTTTGACCTCACACCAGAGGTCATTGGCCAGTTGTTACAAATCTGTGTCAGGACTCTGAAAAGAGTCACGAGTTTTTCATTAGTATCTTTTAGCATTTCAGTAAGTATTTTTTCTGTATTCTTCAGTTTAGTATAGTATTCTTTAATATAACATAGTAGTATCAAATAATGAATTAGCCTTCTGAGAGTATGGAGTCAGACTCTTCATTCCTCCCTGACCTGAGGGTATCCGCAAATACAACAGTTTTCCTTTTTGTTAGTGGAGGGAGATTCCCAGGGAGGTTAACTGACCTGGCTGTGGTAGCAAGGTCCTGGAATGGGCAAGGTGAATACTTCTAAAGGTACTATGACCATTGGTGAAATGGATGCATTAATATGGTCAAAATGAAGGCAACACAGTCAAAAATGAAATTAAACTGTTTCAGCAAAGACACTTGAAAGTTAACACATATTATTCTCCAGTATCTACAGTATCTATACATATGTTTATAATAGTCTTAAAAACACAGGTAAAATGTTTTTCTACAAACATCTGTCCTTAGTGCATAGATTGAATGACTGATTTGTAGGGTGAGGTGTTCTGTTCTCTGTAGACTTTCGCATTTGTTTGGAGAGTTGAAGGCAAGCCCGTGGGTTTAGGGAAAGAAGTAGAAGAAGACACATTGAGCTGTCAAATTTTCTTGTATGCACTGCCTTTGCAATAGTGTAGCTGTGGTGATAAATGATCTTGATAGAAAACAGCAGAAATTGCCAATAGTGATGTTTTTTTTCCTCTGGATGTTTGCTTTGCGACCTTACACCTCAGGTTATAGACAAGTTGAGCACTCACAGGTGTAACTGGAACAGATATGAGTTAACTTTAAGTGTAAGGGCTAAAAATTCAGGTGTTTAGATGCCTATCAAAAAGGTATATGCTGATACATAATATGCAAGTACTGATATTTTTTTTTATGTGGTTAGGGGGATTTGTTGGTGCCACATCAGCCTTTATTTAAGTGTGAAATATCAACATAGTCTTCCAAACTAAACAAGTGAAGTGTCTGCTTCTTTGTTTAACTTGATCATGACAGGTGGGCTGTCTGGGAGAGAAAATAGTTGGCATCTTCTTGGTGGATCTGAAAAGGGTGCAGGGAAACAGGTTAATATAAATGAAGAGTGGGTAAGACAACTGACATCTGTGGGATGTGGCAAGTAATATATTTACTTACTGTGAGATACACTTGCTTCTGGGACAGTCAGAGTAGAGAAAATCATAAAGAAGCATGAGATAGGCATTCTTGATCCTACAGTTTTTAGTACCTAGTGAAGTTGCTATCATTACTTTTCTATGTTTCTCTTTTGAAGGTATTACATATCTCTCTTTTGATTCAGAATTGGATAGTTTTGAAAAGAACCTCTGTGCAAGTTATATCAGTTTGCATATTGACTTTATTCCTGTTATTTCTATGACAGCATTATTGTATTGTATTAAATACTTCATGTTTTATGAAGTTCCTATGAAGATACAGAGTAAAATAAGAGGTTCTGCTTGTTTTTGTATAGATTTTTTGGTCTTTTTTTCATTTTTTATCTAGGTCTGGTTTAGTTTCAAGGTGTTTTTTTTATCTGTGGAAGCTTTGCTTCTGCTAAATATTTTAGCAAGGAGAGGAATAGTTTGTAAAATCAATGGAAGTTTCAGTATGAGTAGTTTGGGGTTTTCCATGTTTCATTTATTTTGAAATGTTATTTTTACCATATGGAAGTGGTGTTTGAAGTCAGCTGTTAGTATTTTAATATGCTTAAGTTTCATTTGGGAAAGGTTAAGTCTTTTAGAGATTCAGTCTGTCGTCCTAAATGAGCTTTGGGAAAGGAGAGCATATTACATACAGATCATTTTCATGTTGTGTGGTATTTTTGGTGGGTTACCACCTTTCTGATATTTTTCTACAATTGCTAGTTTTGAAGTTGATATCATTGTTGGTGTGTAAGCCTGTTTACTTTCTAGTGATTGGAGTGTATTAGGGTTTTCTTTTAGGTTGGCCATTACCTCTAGAAAGATGTAACTATTAATAAAAGTAGATTTTGAGAGAAAGTTAGGTTTTGAATTCATAGTGAAAATGAGGTCCCAGTTTTCTACAGTGCTGAGTTATTTGAAAGGTTAGTTTATGCCTGTGTTTGCAGGCATGGTGCCCGAAAGTAGCAGATACTTTTGACCAGAATCCCTGCATTTTTCAGATCCCTTTGTACTGGACTTCTAAAAGCAATGAATACTAGTGGTGCACTCTTTGTGAGTACACTGTATAGTAAGAACACTGAGTTCACACATTCTTGCTGTCTAAAGGCAGGAGTAATGCTATCTCACCCCTTGAGAAGGATCCATCTGATGCAGTAGAAAACAGGAGGAGAGCTGCTGTTCAGAGTAGTACCTGTGCTGAGCTTCAATAGCCTACCTTTATTTTAGTTTCTTGTGGTTGGTTAATTTTAGACCATTACCATACAAAATAACTCCTCTGTGTTTGTCTGTAGGTACATACAGATAAATACAAGCATATATACATGGATGCATGTATATGTATGTTTCTACAGATATATAGCTTTTTATTGGTAGAAACTAATTTTCTGATTTCCTAAGTATAGTCGAATTTGAGAATTGCAGACCTACCAGGTCACTATTTTACAAACAGTATTGATAGACAGGATGGTTCTTGGCATATGAATAAATAACATAATGAATAAGTTACCTGAAGACTGGATTCTGACTAGAATAAGGAATTATCCTGTATTCTGCAGTGACACAAACTTCTGAGAGCTATGTCATTAAAGAACATAAAAATTGTCTGATTATAGTAATTACTACCCTTATATTTCTTTCTCTGCCAGACAAGATAGCAATACATTGCCTTCTATGTTGTTTTTTTAAATAAATCAAAATTTGGGCTAGTGATAAACATTTTGTTAATCTCTAAAAATTTATGTTTACCACAGTGTTTTCACTTCCCTGTCAAATGTTGATTAAGGCTTTTTGCTCATGTACACCCATATCACAGAGGTGTGTGTATTTCTACATATACCAGGGCATGCGTTGACACAATTTCTGTCTTGCTTGTGGTATCTTGGGCAGTTTCTAACTTTTTTTTTTTTTTAACAGAATATCTTTACAAATCATAGCCTGGATGTGAATGTGAGATGGCTAGCTGTGCTGTGCTTTAAAAATGGAATTGATCGCTACTGGAGACGAGTCGCACCACAGTAAGTTTTGAGTTCTGCTTAACCGTCTTAAAATTGGCTTTGTTACGGTTGCCAGGCTGGAAAAACAGCAGATCCTTAGTTGGTAGAAGTTACTTTAGAATTTATGGTAAAACTGACAACATACTTCAAACTTCAGGAGTTACTGATGAAGCATTTTGTCTTTATATTGCTTCTTATGACTCTGTTCCTGATTTACTTTTGAGAACTGAGCTAGAAGGCTGTTTCATAGGTAACAGGTTTTGAAGTGATGCAATACATGTTACATCATTAACACCTGAATTTACTGATAGTGACAGAAGTGAAAGGTAGTCTCTTGGACAGTGAGAGAGACATTTCATTTTGTTTAGGCTGATTCATATTGAATGTGTACATGGGAAGGAGGCAGCAGTTACACTAAAAAGTTTTGGTCTTAATTTTTTGTTGTTCTGATGTGTGCATTCTGATAATAAACACAGAGTGAACATAACAAAGAGTTGAAGATGAGAAATACAAACACTTTTCATGAGCACCATGCAATTTACTTAAAAATTACAAAAAGTGCCATTTTAACATGTAACCCGTAGAATTACATACTTCCCAGTCTTTTGTGTGAAGTGCTTATTTTTCCTTTAAAAGCAGGGGTGATTTCACGAAGAGTTTCAATTCTAGAACTCATAAAAGCTTGCAAGTGTTCAGTCTCAAATGTTAGTAATAGGTGGGACTGTCACTGTCAGATGTAGGGTATCAGATGGAATTCTAGGTACAGTTTTTCTGGATCACAAATCTAAGTTAGTGTTATGATGCAAACTATGATTTTCATTGTTCATCGTTTGAGATAGTTCAGTGTATTTTGCCTTGCATTGTAAGCCTTTCCAAAGATCTACCAAAGAAGTGAAAAATTATAAAATACTGTATCCACAGCACATTTTAAGTAGTGTAGTACTCCTTTATTATGGCATAGAGCACTAGAGTATTTGTATGTATATAATTGTATATAATTTAAAAAAAGTATATAATTGCAAAACATCTGCAAGCATTTGGCTTCTTTTTTATGTGAAAGGAAAGTACCATCTTTTTCATGAAAGATGGCATATATCTTTGACATTTCTGGTTAACAGGATTCTGCTTACAATACTGGTACTTTGCAAGAATTGTTGGAAGAAGTTAAGCATTGTTTCAATTCTTTAATATTTTTAGCCAGTAGTAGCATTTCTGGTAAAAAAGCTTAGTTTATTTCTTGCAGAACTAAAGACTAGAATTTTACTGTTTGAGGTAAAAATTAAATGAAAATATTTTAATGTAGTTTTAAATGTAATTTTAAAAATAAATTTTTCTTGTCAATTAAAGATTCCATGAGTTAAATCTATATTACATTTCCAGTGTAACCCTATTTTTCCCCATTTCTAACTTTTTGGCCACTAATTAAGTGCAAGTAAATTATAAAATAATTTTAAAATTTGTTGGCTGCTGTTCAGGATTCAATGGAGTAATGCATACTAAATTTTAGTCTGTGTCCAACTGTTTTTCTTTCTAAATTTGTTAGATGTAGCATTTTGTCAGCACTCAACCAGATCACATTTCTCTTAGACTATGTTGAGGTAATTTTGAGAAATCCTGATTTAAACTGAATTCTCAGTTGATTTTTTTGTGAACCAGTCATGCTTTGAATACCATGATTTTTTGTAGGCTTCATTGTCGATGCTGCATTTTTGTCATCTTTGCAAAGTTTTTGTCTTTCTTCTTGTGTCTCACTTCAGCAGCTGTCTGCTCTCCATCCATAGTAGTACATCATAGCTTATTTTGATGTACAGATCAGGCTTAAAACTGGATATTCCAGTGAGAGTGATTTGGAAGATGAGCCTATGAACTTCCTCCCTCCTGCTTTTTCAGGCAGCTTTTCATATGGCTGTGGCAAAGAGCCTAGAGTTGTCATAGCCTCTTTTCAGGCACAGTTTGGCCTCTTCTTTTGAAATTTGTTGTCAGCCTCCTCAAAAGCTGGTCTCACAGGATGATTTTGTATGTGTTTTTATTTTTGTCAGAAATGGTTTGTCTTGATTTCAAGAGTTGAACATGTTTTTGATTTTACAGACAATTACTTTTGTATCCTGTCTCTTGTGGACTTTGTTCTCTAATTTGAGTACCGTGTCAGCAACTTTTCAAATAAATGTTTTTATTTGTGTGATGACTTCTTCTAAGCCAGAAATCCAAATGCAAAATATCAGGCTTTTTTAAAAAAAGCTCCAAAATAATTTTTAAAGTATTTGGATGTGTATTTCTCCATACTGCAAACACAGAGAAAGATCAAGGCAATGTTGAACTTGCAAATTGTGAAAGACTATGGTATAGTAGATAGTACCTAGAAGTTCATGTGTAGATGAAGTTGTTTTTATTTTTGGGCACATATAATTCAATGCTGAAGGGAAGTCACTGGCTGAGTGAGGCACATTCTTCCTAATTCCTAATCTGCTTATAACTTTTATAGATGGAATTGTGGAATTGGCTTTCTTGCAAGGCATTAGGGGAGGCTGAGGGCAGCGGTGCCGGTCTGTGTCTCCTGCAGGGCTGAGGGTGTCCCTGTTCTCCGGCAGATGTCACTCTGGTGCTGTTGGAATGCTGAATTCCTCCACCCACGGTCCGGCCAACCCTTGGGAACCCCCAGTGCTGCTGTGTGACACTTGCAGCAACATTGATTTCTTAGATTTTTTTTTTTCATTACTGTTTTCCAGTTTTGCTTATCACAAGCTGGTGTCTTTAAGGCATTGATCCTCATGAATCTATTTATTTTCTATCCTTTGTTTTGTCTGCAATGGCAAAAGCTTAATTATAGCATTTTTATTTACAGTAAGTAATGAACTGAATTCTTGCTGCTCTTAGACTGTGCATATGATAAGTTTAATAGAATTGTAATTATGAAAAAGTGTTTAAAGCCAGGGGTCTTGTGAGCGCAAAAACAAAGTAAATGAAGTAATATAATAAAATGGGGTAATTTTTTCTTTACAAATCAGGTTTTAGGTGCTTTCTGTTGTCTCTGAAAGTGAGGTATTATACAATCTACATTTAATTGAGAATAGATTTTTAAATTTTATTAATAAGAGCTTGAAGTTTTAGAAACCACTTATAGGATGCCTGCATGTGTGGAAATTATATACTATATTTTCATATTATAAAAAAAAGCCCGAAAAATTTATTTTCCTGGAATGTCATCTCATGGCTTTAGATTAATACATTAAATAGTTACGTGCAGAATAGCTTTTACTATTTGTAAATTTTAATATTTTTTAATATTTGTAAATTTTAAACAAAATATTTTAGGGATAATTTATTTTTTTGTGGAAAAAATCTTAAAGCCTATGTCTTGATTTAAAATACAAAAAATAAAATTGTGGCTCCTGAATGCTATAATTACCTTGGAAAATAAGACTTAGTGTACAGTTCTGAGTCACCAGTGAAACAATGAATTGCCCCCCTTTTGTACTATACTTCAAATGATAAGTCTTATCTAGGAAATAGCAAGTAGTTGTGTTTTGTGCAGTGGTGAAGGGAAAGTGAAAACTAGAATAGTTTTGCAAATGTTTGTTCTTATGGCAATTCCTACCTCTATTTTTTTATTATTTTGAGATTAATAGTTAGTATTTGTCTAGATTTCTGTAAAGTCTATGATTTAGGAAGCTTTAGATGTAAATTTAAACCTCAAAATATAAAACTAATTGGTTAATATCTATGCCTGAGGTCAGACAAGTGGAAGTGGTTATGTTGGTGTGTTTAATCTTCTTAATTTCCAGCCACTAGTCTTCTCTGAGATGTGATGTTTGTATGCTTCTAAACCATTGCAATGTTAGGTGAAGCTTTCATCTGAACAACCTTGTGTGATAACTTACAGGCTTTTTATGAAGAAGAAACAGCTTTTCAGGTGCTATCAGTAAATGAAAATCTGTTGGGTATTTTTGTTTAGTTTGGTTTTGGTTTTCTTTTTCCCTGATAGTATAATCTATAAATACCAACAAAGCCTTTTTTAGAGCAGTGTGTTGTGTTTCCTGCCTAGAAATTATAAGAAAATTGCATGAATGATATAAAACCTGAAGTAATACAGGAGTGATATTGTACTATCTGTTCTAGACTTGAAGTCTTGAACTGATAGCGGTCACTTAAAATTAAGTGTTAAGATAGCACAATGCTGCACTTGAATGAAAATTAACCTTTACGGCTTAGAATTTGCCCTGGTATTGTTTTTCCCTGCATTTTATGGAGAATGCATTGACATACTTTTCACACAAAGCTATAATTTTCAAAGGATCTGTATTTTTAAGTGTAAATATATTACTTTCTTATAGAGAAGGATTTATAATAGAAAAGACTTAGTGCTTTTACAGAAAGAGCTGTCATCTGATATGGTGATTACATTATTCTGGACATTTTTTGACCATTGTCCATTAGTGTACATGGGAAAATTCATGTTCAATTCCTCAATTCTGTCAGTAATAACTATATAACAATTGTCTCTGAGTAATCCATTTGTGTTTTGTACAGTTTTGTGTTTTTTCATTATATACCTGTGTATCGCACTCTGTCAACTCTTTTGCCATTTATCTTTAAAAAGGTCACTTCAGGTCTCAGGATGTGAGACTAAAATGCCTTATAAATATTTTTTTTCACTGTTCCCTCTCTTTTTAAAGATTCTTGAGAGTGGAAGAAGAAAGGATTTTTTTTGTTAGTTTTGAAAGTGTTTTTGTTAGTTACAAATGAATTGATAGTAGGTTTTTAATTGAAAAGAAATAATATTTTAATAAATATATCCTGGCAGTGCTCTTTCTGAAGAAGAAAAAGCTACATTGCGTGCTGGACTTATCACCAACTTTAATGAGCCAGTGAATCAGGTTAGTGGTGATTGTTTATTACTCTTCCAAGAAATGCTTGTATTGATAGGTATCTTGGTTTCTTTCTTTACAAAGTATTTAATTATAATAATAAAGTTGCAGTTACAAATTGCTTTGCAGATAGATATTGAAGTGAGATCTTTTACCATAGATTGTAACTCATTGAATTATAGAACCACTTTGGTTGGAGACAACATTTGTGTCTGTGGTTCGTTTCCTTTGGTGTTGCAGTGGTAGTTTGTTGTCCCTTGCTGTTTATGCAACCATTTGGTGAAATGGTTCAGGGAATGGATGTAGCTGAAAAATAACCTTTCCCTGAGTGATTTTTGTTTTTTTCAGCTGTGTCTGTTCTCTTACCTGACTCCCAGTGCGGCCATGCAAGGAAGTGTAGCAGTGGCAGAGCAGGAATGAGCTGTTGAGTTTGCTGCTGCATAAACCCACCTAAGCAGTATTGCTGTCACATGTCTAGTTACAGCATTTTAGTAAATTTAAATAAGCTTAATAAAGCTTCAGTGTGATAGTGTCTTTTCTTACATAAAGTGACTAATTGTAAGCTGTGATTTTGATTAGAATAAGAATTTATTATTATATTGAGTACAGAACTAATATTACGGGCATATAATATGCCCATACTAGATGAATCAATCTACTTTTGCTAACTTCTTTATCATGTAAGTTTAAGATTCTTCAAGGAAGTGTTTGCTAATATTTTGAGCTGGATCTTAAATTTTGTCAAGGAAATATAGGAGTGATAGGGGTAAGGTTATGATTGAAAAGAAAAGGCATTGTGAATAAACTTCTACAGACAGTTCAGTTTTAACTTTTTGGGATTTCTTGACAGGATTAATGTAATTTCTAGGATTAGAGCATTTTATCAAAATTAGGTAATTTAATCTTTGTAGAAGCCCATTGTGAAATGACAATTTTGACTAGAATTAAAAATTTTCATTGCAAATGCAATTTTAAAAAAGCATATAAAGTGTTAAAATTTGTTCTGCCGGTATAATTTCAATGTAAACAATGTGACAAATATTACTTGTTTCTGTATTTTAACTGAAAAGAACTGTGAAGCATATCAAGCTGAACCATAGTGTGTGTCATTTATGCTTCTACTACATAGTATATAATTTATCAAATATTTAATTTTGAAGTTGCTATGGTTTTTTGCATATATAAATAGGTAAATTAACTATGAATCTTTAATATTAACTATATTGTTTGCAAAACAAAACCTTTTATCAATACTTTTTTTCCATGCATTCATTAGTATTTCATCAGTTTGCCTGCTAAGATGATAGCATAGCATTTTTTGTAGTTAAGAATGCCACTGGTGATGAACAGTTCTGGAGTTCTCTGACTATAGTTGCAGTTGAGATTGGAACCTTTTAAACTGACATTTTAAAGACTAGTGGCTTCATGTTTTGATTTGTGTGTCCCTGTGATGTTGTTTGGGATGTTGTTTTTTAACATGTGGAGATTTTTGTTTATTTTTATCACAGCAGTCTAAATAATTGTCCAAACAATTATGTGTGATAAGGAAATGTGTTTACAGAGTCCATATCCCTTTCTTTCCCCTTGTTCCCCAATCTGTCTTGTAGGTATCCTGAGGTGTCCTTTCCGAGGAATCTTTCGTTTAGTTTCCAGCCTGCTTGATATATCTGAGTTTTGATATCCTGTGTTCCTGATAACTGCACTTTTCCAGTCATAGACAGTTCATAACACAGTTGCTATCTGCTTATGCTTTTTGCATCACTGAAGGCAGAAAAAATTATGACTCTTGTATAGAAAGAAAAACAACACGAAAAAGTGAGAAATAGGCATAGTATGGAGATGTGATGATACAACTTGACTTCCAGGGGAGGTGTAGAAGAAAAAGAGAACATGCCATCTGCTAAAAGTGTAATTTTCATGCCCTCTGAAGATATTTAGCATATGGAGGGAACAGTGGAACAAAGTATTCTTCAAATGTATGACAGCAAATTCTTTTTCTTTTTTCTCCCCATTTAAAAAGCCAGTGCTCAAGATAAAAGTACTTTTGGCCTTCCTGGGAGGTTGCTTCTTGTATCATGTAGGGAGAAGAATTTATTTGCTCCCCCTGTTATGTCAATTGATGTAATTTGATATCGTAATTAAGTAGGGCTCCCAGCTCTTCTTGCAAATGTTGACATCATTTTCCTGAAGCAATTCTTCTCACTAAACAGCATGGTAGGAGTAAATATTGTGGAAAACATTGTGGGGTTGTCAGCTCAAGAAGCAGTAAAGGAGAAGGGCATTGTTCTATCCTTCTTAGGCCTGTAAATTGCTTGGATTCCTTCTGGTAGCCTAAGAAAGTGACTTCTTCCCCAGGCTGGAAGTGTGGCTGTTCTAGTGTGCTGAAGGAGAGAGTGTCTGCTTCACTAATCCAGTCAAGGACCTTTTCAGTTAGAATGGGATAAGAACAGGGAAAACAAGAGTGTGAAATTTTGGATATTTGAGGTAGAGTTGTGAGCGACCATACAAAATATATTAAGGAATGTTTAGGGGAAGGGAGTTGCACAGCAGCCAAGTGCAGAATAGACAGAAAGAGGGCATAAGAAGGGCCAGTCATGTGTAAACCATGGGTGGTCTGTACCTTTGTCTGAAAAATCCCTGTGCCTGATGACCACTGCCTGTCCTGTGTTCTGATTTCATCCCTTACCTGTTGTACTGTGTAATCTCACTCTGTTCATCATGTGTGCATGTTCAGCACACATGTTCATCATGTGTGCTGCAAGGACCAGGTTCCAGCTGCTGGCAAGACTGGTGCAAGTGGGATTTGGGCCCAGCAGCCAAAGTCAGATGGTATGAGTGGGGCAGGGTGCCCCTGGCCTGTGGTTCTGAAGATCTGGAGCAAGAGAGGGTCTCATTTCCAGTTACTGGGATGGGGCTTAGGCTTACACATATTTGTGCCTGGGGCTGAAAATGGCTCCATCTAAAAGTCAAGTAGAGCAGAATTATGGGTAATATGTATTCAGCAGTGTATGTTCGTATAAAGTGATAGAAAAGATCACTTAGAAAAAAGTGGTTCTCAGGTATTTCTTTCTTCATTTATGTGATTTCTAGAATAAATACAGTTACTGGTCTTTATGTAAAATTTAAACAAGGTATTAAGTTTAGTATTTTATATAAATACTTGCTACAAACGTAAGTTTTTCTCCACATTTATTTGCATTCAGCAAACTTGAGAAAAAGTACACAAAAATCTAGCAATCCATTCTAGTCCTTTTTTATGTTCAGGTTTTATTTGGCTGTGGATCTTGTCATTATTCATTTCCTAAATGCCCTTTTACTTAGTGGTGTCTGTGGTTTTTTTTTTTGCAGATAGCAACTCAGATCTCTGTACTGATTGCTAAAGTTGCCAGAGTCGACTGCCCAAAGCAATGGCCAGAACTTATACCCACTCTTGTAGAATCTGTGAAGGTGCAGGATGATCTTCAACAACACAGGGCTCTACTTACATTTTACCATGTTACAAAGACCCTGGCATCCAAACGGCTTGCTGCAGATAGGAAGCTTTTCTATGATGTAAGTAATGTGATGCAGTATTGTAGAGCATGCAGACTCTGTATTGTACATGCTTGCTTCTTCCTGAGTTTAGCTGCCAGGGCATTAATGGCATGTCTGTGGACTTAAATGTCTGCCCTTGGAACAGAGAAGTGTTTGACATTAGGATCTGAGAAGTGCTCTTATGTTGTGGGTATCTGTGTATTATAGAATAAATGGAAGTCAGTTTCTGGGTGAGATTTGAGATCTTTATTAATTTTGCATACATCTTGAACATTGTTATCTTAATTTGTGTAAAGAAGCAAAGCTTCATCTACAGAACATTATCTGCATATAATCCTTATGGTGTACATGATCTTCCTTTTCTAGGAATTTATGGAGTTTTTTTGGAAGTGTGTTCTGAATTTTTAAATCAGTATAGTCTTTAAGAAATACTGGAGGTTAGACTTCCATACTACCATATTTTAGTTTTTATCATCAGTGTGAATGTGTTTGAGATTTTTCCAGGCCATCTCTTCAGGTTAATTAAAAGGCAAGATGTGAATGCAAGTGCCAAATCTCATGTCATTCAGCTTACATTCTCAACTGTAAAAATCCACTGATTAGACCACAGATGTAACTTTGGCTGTAGGCCATGCATCTCCAAACCCATTTGGAGTTGTACAACTATGTAGTACAGTTAACTGAATTTAGTGAGTTAAACGTTTTTTCCAAATGTGTTACTCTGGAATTTTTGAAATTTTTGATTATTCCTTTATTTTAATGGAAAGAGTGAGCACTGAAAATGAAGACTGTTTATGGATGTTTACCTACTTTGTCTATGTAGAAATTTCTGTCTATGTAATCAATAAGATGAAATTTTAACCATCAGGAGTCTGAGGCATTGAAGACTGACTTGTGAATAGGACCTTTGCTATCCTTTACTCAGTCAAAGCAACTAAATAAACAGGAGGTCATGTGCTTTTGACTCCATTGATATAAGGTGTAGCAGACTAAATGCAGATTTCCATAATTATGAAGCTGTCAATTGCTACCATAACTGAGTGAAAAAACCTTTATCTTCTGTTTGTAATCCAGATATCTTTATCAGTTAAGCAATGTGTGTGAACTGTAATGTGAATTAAGTTTGAGATTTGTTCAGTTCTACCTGATTAGAAATTATTTGCCATTCTATGTTTTAAAAACATTGAGAGAAAAAGTCAGTATTTGCAGCTGTCGACAAAGTAACGATAGTTTTGGAGTAGGCATTGTTCAATACTATTGCACCTGTTACTGCTGAGTGTGTCCCAGAGTAAGCTGATTCAGACATTAATTAACTGTAAGATGGACAGCTTGTCTTTGTGGGAGATGAGGTGATGAGGAAAGCTGATAATTTTTTGAAGTGTCATACCATTATGCACCAGCAGCTGTATTTACTGAAAATCAGGTACAAAAGGAGCCCTAAATAATTTTCTTTAAAGTGAGAGTCACAGACCCAAGTAGTCAGGGAAACCAGTGAGTCTATCATAACATCTTCAAATTAAGGCAAGGTATTTTTCTGGAAAATGTCTTTAGGTTAGTACAACTCATTACAACAAATAAGCAAATTAAACATTATGGTCTGTGATACATACAAGAGGCTGGATTAAATATTTTAATAGTCTAAGCCAGCCTTTAAAATTTGAGGATTTATTATGGTTTAGCAAAATTCAGGAAATAAAATATATTCTTGATTTTCCTTTTGCAGCTTACATCAAGTATTTATAGCTTTGCATGTTCCTTGTGGAATCACCATACAGATACATTCCTACAGCAGATTTGTACAGGGGATGAAGCTGCAGCTGCAAATTCACTAGAAAGGACCTTGTTGTCATTGAAAGGTAATATAGAATGATGTTAAGTGTAAGCAGTCAAATAACTTTCTTCACATGGAATGTGTAGAAGTTCTTTGGTAAATAGTTACCATTCTCTAACAAAGCCATTCCCATTGGGAATAACTGTATTCTTGGTTTGTTTTACCTGCACTGTTAGCAAGGCAGACAGATGATTGCTCATTCAGAAGGGGGAAGAGAGTGGTCTTGTTTCTCAGTATGTGAGAAACTGTGCATTCCACTGGGCTTTTTTTAAGATTTCAATGTCTAGGAGGTTGGAAAGTGGGTGGCATAACAGGATATTTTCTTACTTGTGTTGTAATTTAGGCTTGCATATCTTTAGCACTTAATTGAGGAAGCTGAGCTACAAGTTTATTGCATTAAGTTCACCCTGTATCCTGTGAAAAGCTAGCCTTAAAAGTTAGTTTGTCTTTGGTTGATGCTCAAAGGCTTATGAGTGGAGTAAATGCATATCCTGACTACTTTGCTGCTTTGAACAACTGAGATTTTTGTATGCAATGCTTGCAATGTAAATAATATGTGTCCTGAATTGTTTCAGAAGATGTAGCATGCAGCTTTTGCTGGGTTACAGGCAGTGATAAACCTGAGAGAATGTACAAGTGGTTTATGGGCCTTACCTGACTGTACTTGGCCCTCTTCTACTGCAGGATCTTTCAGGAGTTGCATACTTAGAGTTTTGACAGAATTCTTCCTGATTGAGTAATTCTTAAAAGTTCTCTTTATTATTTTACACAAGATATGTTTTAAAGATGAATGTTAGTTATGGATGAGGCATCCAGAACCTAAAACTATGTGTATTTTTTAAAGCGTTGAGTTGAAAGAAAGGCGCGGCAAGTGGAATTGTAATTGTGTTCTGAAATTTGTTGAAACAAGAGCTAATAAATAGCTACCCAAGTAATTTTTTTTCCTAGTGCTTCGGAAACTAACAGTCCATGGCTTTGTAGAACCTCATTGGAATGCAGAGGTGATGGTAAGTGTGTTTCTAGATTAAGCAGTTCTAGATTAGAAAACTTTTGTGATGATTTCAGGAGCTATGTTTCAAAATAGTTGAAAGGCACACATTTGTATTATGCAAAGGAAGATCAAGCAGCAATCCCTCAAAGTTGTCCTCCCATCAGCCAATGGCTCTCAAATCCTAGATGGATTCTAAAAGCTATGACACTAATGCCATCATGTTTATAAAAGGAAAAGACATTCTTTCCAATTTGTGTACCACATGATGGTCACACTTGTTGCTTACTGAAAGATGTGTTACATGTGCTCTCCTCCTCCAGTTAAAACCATTTTGTTAAGTAACAAATGTGATGCCATGCTTGTCCTGTCACATTTGTTTGATTGATATAAAAGCCTGTGGTTTTGCAGCCCATGGAAAGGATAGGGTCAGACAAAGAAACCCAAGCACCTTCCTTAACCTCCAGTGCTGCCTGTTTTGCTGGAGGAATTGAGTACCTATGACCTATGGCCTACACTAGGAAGTTGAGAACAGGGTAGAGGTAGATAAGCATATTTTAAAGGACATTTCTGTAGTTACCTATCCTTCCTTCTGCTAGAGTTGCTATGCTGTTTAGGTGGTACTGCTAAGGTCAGTTTGGATCATCTGTGCAGTCTGCTTGGTAGCTAATTGTTAATTTCTCGAGGAAATTGTTTGTTCAAAATAATCAAAGAGCTCAGTTAAAAGTTATGAGGTCGTGTCTGAGCTGGTAACACATCTGAACTGACTTCAGTCTGACATAACTTTGTTCTTGTAACACAGTGCAAAATAAGCTTCATCTTTCAAAGACATGTTTGTTTTTCAGGGTTTTCTACATGCCATATTTGAACGGCTGAAACAGTTTCTGGAATGTAGTAAGTATCTGAGTATTTTTCTTTGTATT
Source organism: Urocynchramus pylzowi (assembly GCA_013397555.1). Lineage (NCBI taxonomy): Eukaryota > Metazoa > Chordata > Aves > Passeriformes > Fringillidae > Urocynchramus > Urocynchramus pylzowi. The sequence continues at coordinate 457,032 of VZRH01005613.1, read as the reverse complement.
CATTGTTAAATATTAGAAGCTGGATGAAAATATACAAGCTAGTGCATCATCAGTAATCATTTAGGTGCAAGGTATTTTTGTATAAGTTGACACTATTTCTTTAAATGCTGCTGAAACTATCGAAGAATTCAGTAAAAGTGTCTTTTTGTATCAATGGGCTAAAATCACATCAAAATTGTATTTGGTGTGAAAAAACACTTTTTAAAAGTGTTTTAAAAAAACCACTTTTTACAAGAATAGATGTCTAAACTGAATAGGAAGATTTTTTTTTTTAATAAGTTATATGTAATTTTGATATTACAGTGGAGTTCCTGGGTTCAGGAGCCTGTAAGAGGGCTGACTGGGGCCTTGAGCCTCATTTTTAGAAGAGATGGAAACTGCCTCCATTTGCCACTTTCACTCTACTACAGTTAGGCTCCTTCTGGGTCTTTCATTTTTGACAAGAAAGGTGCAGAGTTTGAATAGAAGGAATTGAAGGCCATCTCATACTGAAGTTTGGTGTTTATTGTAGTCCCCTAGAATATGAGGACTTTAGGGTTTTTGTGTCCTAAGACAAGAACTGAGCTGAACCTTCCCATTTCCACTTTTCTGATCAGTAGATTGTTTTGCGCAAGCAGGTACAACTGCCTTATAGGGTTAGTGTTTACATTTATTATATTGTGTTTCTGCCTGTATGCTTTCAATATGGCTCTTTCTGGTTTTTCTTTTTTTTAAAAAAGTTTTGTCTGTTTTTTTCCTAATTCAGAATGTTTTCTAATGTCCATAATAAATTATTCTTTAAGATGGAGTTTCTAGAAAAGCACACAATAGTATGCAGTTTTATTAAAAGGACATATTTATATTTTCAATGCATAATTATTTTTTGTCTATACTAGCATTTGGTTGCATGATTTTAACTGCTTTTTATCATTGAATTTTCTGTCATGATGTCACAATTTTTATAGCCTGATAAAGTCAGTGAATTGCAGTACAGTTGAGAGAAACAGTTTAAGATTTTCTATTCCCAGTCATTACCTTGAATTTGATTTTATTTTGCCCTAGAACTTTTTTCAGGCTTAATCTCTTAGCTACAGTAAAAATAAGTTGTTCTCCAGTGTTAATTATTTAAAACTTAGCTATCCAGAAAGAAAATTAAAGTCTAAAAAATGATAGTAGTGAAATGTCTGATTTACCAGGTAGAAGTATAAGAGCAGAAAGCATATGCAGAGATCGTCTAGAAAAGACCATAATTCTGTTCACTAAAGTGGTAAGTAAAATTTCTTTTCAGTTACTGCATAGTTTATACTTCTGGAGGAGCAGTCTCCATCCAGACACATATGTGTCTTAAAGTGGATCTGTTTCAGACCTTTCAAAGTGGAAGGTACTGTAACTTAAAACTTTTTTTTTATGAGATGTATTTTTGAAGAAAAGGGTGTCTGTTTATTCATGCTGATATAAGTTGTGTCAGTAAAGAGTACATTTTCTTAGCTCAAACAAAATTAAGTGCATTCTGTAAGTAAATTATTTAGCTAGGATTTGTTTAAAGAAGAGTTTGGGAAGCATTGGTTAAACAATGGAAGTGGTATTAAGGAATAAAGAAGAGATAGGCTTTTCATCTTCCCTTTAATAGGTAGTTAGATCACTGTTTCTATGGCTTTGTTAGTTCTGCAGAATTACTGGCTACACTAATTGATCAAAAGAAAAATGAACAACATACTCTCTTGCCCTCTGAGGCTTGTATTGTCTACTACACTTGGTCTTGTCAGCTGATTCTGTGCAAGTGTTAAATGCATATTGTATTGAAGGTAATTTTAATGTAGACACTTGGTCTGTTATTTTGGTTTTGTCCTTTTTTTATTTTTTTAAAGTTACAAAACCTCCCATTGCTTTCAAATTCTATTTAGAGGCCATGGGTGTATTTTAATTATTCAGCCTAGTTATCAGAAGTAAAAAGCACCTATCAGCTTCACCAAAATTGAGCTGAAGGTGCTCTGACACATTTTTGCTCTTTGTCATGGAACTTAGATTGCAAATGTGCATCTTTTTTCATAGACCTGACAAGAAAATAAATGTGATTAATAGGTAATCTACCACTTGTAGAAATTCACATGCAAGAATATAGGTTTAGGCATTTTTGCAGTACTAAAGGAGATTAAAGGAATCCACCAGTGTATTTTAGACCACTAATTGGAAAAGCTAAGTAGAGAAAGCAAGTGCTTTTACTGCATTGGTGGTGTTGTGGGTGGGGAAATTATATATCCCTCATACCTCTTTTGCTTACACTGATTCTAATAGGGATGAATTATCTGCTGAAATACTCACTGTTTTAAGTAGGGCTGGTATATTTTATTTATTGCTAGTAAGCTGGTCCATTTGAAAATTGGTATTCTTCCTCATATTTGAAAAAAAAGTCATTTTGAACCAAAATCAGGAATTTTGCCGTTAGATAATGCTTCATCAACAATTGATACTGATCTCTTCCTAATTTTCTGTCCATGTTCAGTTTTCTATACTTTTATATGAATTTGCACCTGTTTTTGATAACTAGTTGACTAAAGCATTTAATAAGACTTCACTAAAAGTGTTTTGATTTTTCTGTTTCTACTTCTTGTTTTTAAGCTTTTGGACTTCCTGGATCAGCATCCTTCCTCATTCACTGCTTTCATTCAGAGGTCACTGGAGTTCTCTGTAAGCTATGTGTTCACAGAAGCTGGTGAAGGAGTCGTATTTGAGCAGTTTATTGTACAATGCATGAATCTAATTAAGATGATTGTAAAAAATTACGCATACAAACCATCCAAAAATATTGAAGGTACTGTCACTATTTACTAAAATATTTTTTATTTCTTGAGAAACATTTTGCTAGCTATTCTCTACAGTTAAACTTCTTTATTAATGTTCTAATAATTATTGAAATATGTATGGTTTCACCTCTATATTGATAATTGTTCTTTTAACTTCTAAAGTATTAATGTATATAGATTATGATATTACAAAGGAATTTTTAATGGAAAAGGAGCACAAACATCTTTTTTTTGATTGTTTTAGTTTCCATTGAATGAATTTTAAAAAGTACTGAGGTATAGAGTTTATTTTCATCAATTAGTTTGTTGCATCTTTCCCATGAGATATGTTTGATAAAATGGTGTGTTTTCAGTAATTAACTAATACCAGTACAACGAAATACAGAATCACAGTGGGTTGGAGATGCAGTTGAATATAAAGGAGTTAATGTGTTTTACTTTGTAGGACTGTTTCATTTTGAAACTTCATACATTGCTGTATGTGTGAATTCAAAAAATACGTCAAGCTTTCACATTAGTTCTACATGTGTCAATTAGCATTCTCTATGAATTTGAAAAAAAGTTTTATATGCGTACTGGTATGTGTCAGAATAGATTACTTGCTTATAAACCTGTCTTACCAGCTGAAAGTCAGTTAAAGTCTGCCATGAAAATACATTTTTTCTCAGAGGATAAGAATTTTTTATTGACTTTTCTAATTTTACTAGACTGGTCTTTTATCATTAAGCCACTTAATTGTTATCTGAAATCTTCTTGTTTTATTTCAGACAGCAGTCCTGAAACTCTTGAAGCACATAAGATAAAGACAGCTTTTTTCACATACCCAACACTAATGGAAATATGTAGGAGATTAGTCACTCACTATTTCCTGCTGACAAAGGAAGAATTGACCATGTGGGAAGAGGATCCAGAAAGCTTCAGTAAGAAACATGCTATATAGTTGGAAGTAGTGTAGTTAGATAATTGTATAAGTGCTTCATATCCATATTGTCTCTACAAATTGCCTACTGCAATATTGGCCATTTTATTTCCTGCAGTCTTTTTGGACAAGTATTCCTTCATGACATTCTCTTTTGTAATTAAAATTTTTCAGTAGTCTATGATACCCTTTTAACCTAACACTAAACTTTGTTTGAGCCATTGTTTTGTTTGAGTTGAAATAATGCTTTTTGTTTTCTTTGTGGAATCATAGCTGTAGAAGAGACTGGAGGAGATTCTTGGAAGTACAGTCTCAGAGTAAGTGTTCAATTTGAAAGAAACCCATTAAACATTCCTGAATGCAATTCTTGATAGTTTTGTAACCAAGACAGGTAGTATTTTTAAAAAAAAAAAATCCCTATATTTTTTCAGATTTAGTAAAATTTAACTATATTCTTTTTTCAGTGTTCAAACTTGATGAAATACACGGGAATCTATGCACTTCATATTTTAGGAGGGAGGGAAAAGGAGTTTGCTTCAGCATTTGATTTATGTAGCATCTGGTTAGAGCCAGCAGAAGTTGTCTCTTTTTTAAACTCACAACCACTTATGACTTTGTTAGTAGACATGATGAGTGAAGGAAGTTCTAGATGTATCTTTATTAGTTAATTATATTAATTAATTATTGTATTAGTTATTTTAATGTTCAGATCATAAATGTCCTGTTGTAGTGTATCTTCCAGTTGTAACTGCTGTGATTTGCTTTGCAGAGAGACCTCAAAGTTTATTTGCTGGATTGCTTTTATTTTAAAACTAGAGAGCCCAGGGTGGTGCATGTAGTATGTTCTGGTTGTGAAATGACATTCAGTCCAAGTCCCTGGCCTAGAGCCTCTAAGCCAATTCACAAACAACCTGTGGCATACCTGCAGTGTGGTCACTGGCAGTGCAGCACCAGCTGTTTCACTCCACAGATTCATTGTTCTTCTGCCACAGAACAGGTTGATACAGATGCAGCCATCAAACTCTTGCTAGAGTTAAGCACAATGCATAGTAGAAAGACTGGTATTACAATATTAATTTTGCTACTATATATTGTGTTTTTAATTGTGACTTCCAGTGCGAGGTATTCGACACCTAAAATTTTAGCATAAAATATATTTTAATTGCCTTTATTTTAATAGATTCTAACCAGATCTTTTAATTTTCAGCCATGCACAGAAGTCCTTTTTATTGATATTTTCCATGAATATAATCAGACTCTTACCCCAGTTCTTTTAGAAATGGTTCACAGTCTACAAGGTAAGTTCTTGAAAATAATAAGGGAAGTATAAAACGTAGAATTGTTTACATTCATAGCATGTTCTTGTCAACTATTAGACAATTCAACCTTGTAACATTTAATTTTATATAGTGCGTTCTCTCTGTATTTTTGAAAGGATGTGTTAATATTCTAAAATTATTTCTAAACCTACCATAATGGAATGCATTGTGTATCTAGGAGGAGGAAGTCCCAAAGGGTCTATGGTTTTCATTGTAACTGTTCTAGATTGACAGATGTTGTGACATTTCTAATTTTGAGGTTTCAGGCTTTCTTGGGAGTGATCCACAAGCTTAATGAATTCTTTGGGTTGCTTTTAGTTGGGAACTTCCTGTTCAAATGTTGCAAGGCAGTTTGTGCTGTGTCTCTGCCAAAGTCTTGGGAGGAGAAAAAATTTTAAAAGAAAAAGTTTTAAGTTATGCTGTCATTTTGTAGAGTCTAGATGACTTTCCAAATTTGAAGAATATGCTTTAAAAATTTATGGGTGTTCTGTATGAAGACTGAATTATTCATAGGTTGAGGAGTGATTCGTATTTTCTTTGTTTTACCTTATGATTCTTTTCCCACAAACTAAGTTTTATAATAGCCAGGAAAGATAATAAGTGGGAGTGGCTTTTTTTTCCCCTGTCAGTTCAGCTCAGTTTGTTCCCCCCAGCCATATTAGTTGAGTTACAATATTTTGTATCCGAGCTTATAAGAAAGGCTCATTACATTCTATTAAAATAAAATAAATACTCATTTTCTGAGAGTGGTTTCTGACTTCACAAAATCTATTCATAAAGTACTTTGTGTACATAGGTTTTGGAATGGCTTGTTATGCTGTCATAGGGGAGAAGTAAATGATTCCTTATAATAGGGTTGACAGTTAAAGTGGCTTTGTTTTCCAAAAATTACGTAAGTTAATACTACCATGCTAAAAGGTAGTATTACCTTTATGTAATAACATAAACACCTGTATGTTTTTAATTCGCCTGGGGCCCATAGCAATTTTCTTCTGCTCTTCATGTTTTCAAATTGAGATTTACTTAATCTCAAGTTTTGAAGTACTAGATGATTTGAAGAATCCATTAATTCTTAGAACTTCAGAAAATACTTACTTTTAAGCACACATATATAAAAAAACAGGGAACTAGGTCTAGGACCCTTTTGGATGTAGTACTATGTCGTTAACAGTTGTCTGTAATTTGCAGGTTTTGAGTCTTTTTCATTTAAAATACTTGCTTCTGACTTATGTATATGTTGTTTTTAAAAATGTTCATCTCCAAAGAAGTAAGTCAGAAATAGGGTGCGAAAGCAGAGATTTGATGTTGATATAGTCACTGAACAAAGTATCAAAACTGAAATGACTGAACTTGTAAATTGAATAAAAGCAGTGAAAGCAGTCCTAATGCATGTCTTCCTTTCTTAAAGCATTTAAGTGCAAAGTTGCTTGCATTCCTTGTTTTAGTGACAATTTTCTATTTATTTTAACTTTGGCTTGTAGGATCTACCAACATGGAAAATTCCAATGCTATACTGATTAAAGATGCTGGTAAATTAAGTTTTACTTTATCTTTGAAGTAACGGAACCACTTTTGTGTATGTTTTACTTCTTAAAAATTGCATGAAGAATTTACAAGATTTTTTTAAAGTCATTTTAGAAGTGAGACCTAAATCCTAAGTCTCCTTTCATTGATGCTGGCCTTCACTTTTGAAAATATTTATATAAAAATACTGCTTTTTGGCTTTTTTTCTGCAACCAGCAATCTCCTTTACTGTCCTGTTATTTCTGCTGTGCCAAGTAAATGACCTTCAGTATTTTCATGGAGATACTCTGATAATTTTACAAGTGAGGAGATTTAATGGCAAAAGTAAAGAATTGTTTCTTATGAAACCATTCTTGATAATAGAATAAGATCCTCATTGTTGTTTTGGCTTCTAGCTTTTTTTAACAATCTATCCTTTCTTCTGTAGTGTCTTTCTTTTACTAATACTTTGCACCAGAGCTCCTTTCACCATGATCTGATAAAACTTTCTTAAGAAAGATAAGCTTTAGTTTTGTTTTCTTATTATGTTCAGGTGATCAGAAAGTGGTTTGAATATTAAATTAATCTGATTGTTTAATATTAAAAAGTTAACATTGAAGTAAGCAATAAGCATAACTATTGTTTTTCCCCAGTGTATAATGCGGTTGGACTGGCTGCTTATGAACTATTTGATAGTGTGGATTTTGATCAATGGTTTAAAAATCAGCTATTAGCAGAACTACAGGTTTCTCATGACAGGTAAATGCTTTGATTTTTTTATGCCTTCGTCATTTAAATACAAACTGTTGATACAAACCTGGTAAGATATAATGCCTAATAATAGCTGAGCTGAAAAATACTCAACCTTGAAACATATCCACTAAATGAGGAGAGGTATGAAATGTATACAGATAACTGATAGCAGTCACAGAAATGACAGGGTTCTTGACAGTTCACGTTTAAATTACTGTGTGGTGAATACTTCAGGGTTTTGTAGAAGTACATTGTCTGTCTTCTTGCATATGTTAGAATTAACTAAACCTTCTCAGGATAACCACCTTTGCTTGTTTAAAAAAAAGATATTTAGGCCTCCAGAGACTCTGGAGTCCTAAATAAAAGTCCAACTGAAATCTGTGGAAATCGTCCACAGATTTCCACAAAAAAACCTTAGTTTAGACAAGATAGTGATTTGTTCTTTTCTTTAAGTTCAAATACAAACCCTCTGTAATTCTGTTCAGTTAATTTTGCTGCAATAAAGAGGGGAAATAAGGGTTTGGGTTCTGTTGTAAAGTGTGGATGATTGAATTTCTTCTGCATGAAGAGTTTTATACAGTCTGTCTGCTGTGGTGTTTCCTTCTCACCAAGGTCACCCTCACTTGGATGGCCTTCACAGGAGTGCCTCCTATTGTTCAGTGGATATCATGGGCTGTTTTGAAAGATTGTTTTTGGCATCTCAGTACAGACTGAGCTGTCGCTCTTTGTAACTATCTGGAAGACACTGTTCCTCCCTTTCCCTCAAGCTCACTCCCCAGAGGAAGGACAGTGACCACTATTGTGCGTGCTAATCCTTATCAGACAAGTTCAAATCAGCTGTTGACTCTAAATAAGTATGTCCTATTTTTCTCAACACAGTCATCAGCAGTGACCCGAATGTCCTTTGTAGACTGTTACTATGTTTTTGTTCTACATTTGCAATTCATCTTACCAGTGGCAATCTTTATGTGAAACATAAACTAATTTGTTTCCTTATACCCTTAGGAACTACTACAAATTGTAAATGATTTTCCATAATGGGCCGCTAGTCAGCTCTTTTATTTCCGAATGCTCTGTTTACAGAGAGAGTTCAGTTTCCTGTAGAGTGGAACTTAAATTTTAAAATGCTTTTTTCCACTACAAAAGATTTTGAAAAAATTAATTGCTTATTTTTGAATGGATAGCCTTATGTTAGTGTCAAAAAATGATTGCCATAATTGTTTACTTGCGGTCTCCTAATGCTTTTATACTTCTTCTCATTAGACTGTTTTTTTTTACTAAGATTTTGCTTACTGTTTGCAAGTTGCCAAATACACTAATGATTAGGCTAAACGTCAGAAGAGCAGGAAAAAATGGGAGATCTTGTGTAAGATTGTTCATTTGCTGTTGTGCTCCTCCAGCAGCAGTCTCTAAATAAAGCTGCCATGATCTTAGAAGCCCATGCTGGCTATGGCATTTTTATGCTATTCACCCATATAGCATAAGTAAAACTGACTAGTTTTGTCTTGTATTACAGTCTGGAAGACACCTGATTTAACCATTTGGTAGGCATTTGTGATATCCCAGGATAAAGTTCCTGTGGGGACAGAAGCTTGCAGTAGAAGTTGTTTGGAATTTTGAAGCCCTGTTTACTTTAACTGCTTTTACTGCCTTCATCATTGGAGACTACCATGGCAATAAGGGAAGGCAGTGTTAGTGGCTTCAATGGAGTACTGCTTTAACAGCAGCTTTGGGAATATGTATGCAGTTGAGATGAAGTGAGTTGGAGGGTATCCTCTGCTGTCCCACAGAATGTCCCATGGTTACTAGTATGCTTGTTCAGAGCTGGTTGATGTTTGGGTACACAAACCTGTGTTGTCAGCAGTGAGCGTGGAGTTTGCAATGCTTTGTTTTCTCTGAATGTTTCATTACCTGTTGAGAGTAAGCCCGTCAGCCATGACCACAGTAATAGAAGAAATATGGAACTAATAAAAAAGTTCTAAAAGAATTTTAGAAATGGTGCACTGCCAAATTTATCACTTGCCATGATGCTTAGTTTTGTACTGATTCATGAGAAACTTTTCTGTAGCATGAAAGTGTGTTACTGAATACATTTTTTGTTGCAATTACTCATTTATAAAGCAACATTTCCTCCTGAGAGAGAAAGTAAAGTACTTTTGACTTGGATACCTGATGCAGTCCAGACTGCTTAAAGGTACTGTCCAATGACTAATGGAGCAGAGGTTGCCTTATTTTGAAATATGGTCACTTTTTGTATGTGAGCTATAGGTCCACCAGGCTTAGTGGTGGACCTGTGCTCAGTAGCTGTGTGCTCTTTTTGTAAAAGCTAATCTTCTGAAAAAAAGCTAAAAAAATAAGTTAAGCTTTTCTCAGAAATAGTGAATGCAGAAAAAGTAGGACCTCAAAAATGAGCACCTATGAGAAACTTCAGTATTAAAAAACAAACCCACAAAAAAACACCAAAAAAACCCAAACAAAAAAGCTCAACCCAGACAAAACCCAAACGTGCACCTACCCCAAAAATTCTCAAAAACATACTGTATTTTCTCTACCATGGAGAGAGAGAGAAATAATATAGAGATGCAGAGGTAGGATATATGTATTGAATAATAGATACCACCAGACCTGAAACTCTTTGCTGTCAGCACACAGTTACGTACTTACATCATGTAATTTAAAACTTTTCTTTATGTGATAGTGGTTTGGAAACTATGCAACTCCAATCTCAATAAAATCACTTAGTTTTTTTAAATACTCTGATGTTTACAAGATGAAGTGTCAGATACAGGCCTTCTAAGAGTAAAAAAAGTTGCATCATCACAGCTTATTGAACAAAATGAAGGGTTCATTAATAAGGCAATGTTTTGTGAAAGTCATGCTTCAGCACATGTTATTTATGCTTCACTGCCACTCAGTAAACATTGAGCAACACTGGACTGTTATTCCTGGTTAGATATGTGTTCTCGTCTAATGAATTGCTTTATATATGCCATTTCCACAACTTTCATGTTCTTTGAAGATGTTCTTTGTTTATAGTCTTATGGGAATGTTTAATAAAACACTCTTATTAAATGTAGAGAAACCTCAATAACTTCAGTTTAAACGGCTTCTTGATGGCTTACAAGGCAGTAATTCTTCAAATGAAAAACACATTTATGATAACAATATGTTAGTTAAAATTCTCAAAATATGGTTCATCTTTATGCATCTGTAAGTTAAATATATAAATCTGAGTTATTTGATCAATGGAGAAAAATAGCAGCTCTGTGAAATGCTTTTCTTAATAATTGTTCTGGTTTGTTCTTCCAATCAACTCTAAAGCTGTTTGATTTGTGCCTTTGTCATGGCACTATTACAAGATTAGGTAGTGTCTGTTCTTAGAATAGTTTTAGGCTGATTAAGTGAACCACTCTGACAGTTGCTGTAGTGCAGTCCTTAAGTTTGCATTTTTAAATTGTACCTGACTTAAAATTTTTGAGCATAAATAGAATATCAAGGGAATTGCTGGGAACTATAGTGAAAGCAGTAGATACCATGATTGCAGTAATAAGTGTAACATTTATTTTTATTTTTTAATTGGTGTGCTGCCTGCAGAATGAACTGTATCCCTAGGGAGACATTCAACATTCCATCATTTAGGATGAAAATTATCTTTTTCAGACTAAGCTTTTTTTTCCAGAGAGTTCTTGTGAAGAATTTTAATGGAAAATTCAGTTTTTGTACTGAAGTTGATCTTAAAAAAACTGTCTTTTAATTGTTTGGGGCAATAACATTTTCATCATGGTTCTTCGATTTCTTTTTCATCAAAGTATTCTATAGCTAGTGTAATGACTTAACAAGTGCAATTTTTTTCCTCCTACTTTTAAAGGTATAAACCAATACGCCGACGAGTAATATGGCTGATTGGACAGTGGATTTCTGTAAAATTCAAATCAGACTTGAGACCTGTTTTATATGAAGCAATTTGTAGCTTGCTTCAAGACCGTGACTTAGTGGTAAGCATAAATAACTAATCTTTTGGACTACACATTTGTTGTAAGCATAGATGATACAGAAATACCTCACTTTGTGTACACTTGATTGAGAATTTCACAGTTTCATGCCTTAAAGTCTGTTTTGTCTTGCAAAAGGTAAACCATTAGGAAGATGTGGTGATGTTTAATTGTGGAGATACTGAACAGTAATGTTAAAGACATTAAATGAGGCCTGAAGATGTTCAATAAGTGATAGCTTTGGTGGGAAAATTAATTCCAAGAGCAACAATCTTTTTTATAGGAATAAAATTATGAAATGTCTTACAGTGATTTATAAACTAACGGATACTTTGTGTAGATAGAACCAAGTTATTCTGTGACTAGTCCCTTTACTAGACAGCATTAATCAAGTGAGTTTGCAGACTCACACCAAACTGGGTGGGAGTGCTGGTCTGCTGGAGGGCAGGAAGGCTCTGCAGAGGGATCTGGACAGGCTGGATCATGGGCTGAGGCCGATGGTGTGAGGTTCAACAAGGCCCAGTGCCGGGTCCTGCCCTTGGGTCACAACAACCCTGGGCAGCTCCACAGGCCAGGACAGAGTGGCTGGAAAGGACCTGGGGGTGCTGGTGGCAGCAGCTGAACATGAGCCAGGGTGTGCCCAGGTGGCCAAGGGGGCCAGTGGCATCCTGGCCTGGATCAGCAATGGTGTGGCCAGCAGGGCAGGGATTGTCCCCCTGTCCTGGGCACTGGTGAGGCCACAGCTCCAGTGCTGTGTCCAGTGCTGGGCCCTCATTGCAAGAAAGGCACTGAGGGGCTGGAGTGAGTCCAGAGAAGGGTGACAGAGCTGGGGGAGAGTTTAGAGCACAAGTCCTGTGAGGAGTGGCTGAGATTGCTGGGGGTTTATCCTGGAGAAAAGGAGGCTCAGGGGTGACCTTATCACTCCCTACAAGTGCTGGAAAGGAGATTGTGGCCAGGTGTGGTCGATCTCTTCTCCCAGGCAACCAGTGACAGGACAAGAAGAATTGGCCTTGGTCTGCATCAAGTGAGTTCAGGTTGGATGTAAGGAAAAATTTCTTCACTGAAAGAGTTGTCAAGCATTGGAACAGGTGGAGTCACCTGGAAGGGTTCAGTAATATGTGGATATGGCAGCTGGGGACATGATTTAGTGATGGTGGTGCTGGTTTGGTGGTTGGACTAGGTGATCTTAAAGGTCTTTTACATCCATAAGGATTCTGTGATTCTATAATTATTTAGGCATAAAAGTTACCTGCTAGCAGGATATGATAAATGGCATTGGTTGCTAAACTGCTTAAGTACAAAAATGTAGTTTTAATCTACAATTTCAGTTTACCAGCAGGTGAGATGAAGTTGAGATGCTGGTTTTACTATTGTTTATTTTGTTTTTGTTTAAAAACAAAACTGGGCTGCCAGCGCACAAAAAAAAACCAGTAAATGAACTTTGGTAGTTTGGTAGGTACATATTAATTAGCAATTGCCAGTCATAACAATAATTTCTGTGATTCCAGACAGCTTTAGCAGAGCAGGGTGTGTTTCTGTGTCAGCTGTTTTTGTTTAATGCTTTCTAAGGCATTTCTGATATCTACAGGAAGAACAGTCTAACTTGTTGACTCTATTTGATTCTGTGCTTCTTGGTTGACAGCAAGCTGTGAGATAATTCTAAGTAAAACTCCTCCTCTATTCCAAGAGTTTTTATCACAGTTGTAGATATCTTCTTGTTTAATTATTTCTTGTCCTTGAAGGTTTTGCCTGAGTAGCTTTTTCAATTTCTACCGCTTCAGCAATGACAAATAAAATGTAAAGGATACTAAAATGAAAGTGAATGAAAATGATCTAACTACATTTCTTAGAGGATGATAGAACACAGAGAGTGATTCAATTGCCAGAACATCAAGTGATTTGATATTGTCAGGTACTCTGTGGATAATCAAAATGTTTAATGGAGTTATGCATGATGCTTCTTGACTTTTGTCTTTCAGGTCCGTATTGAGACAGCTACAACTCTGAAGTTAAATATCCTTATTTGCAAAGTTGTTTGATTAGTTCTTAATTCTAAATTACTGGAAAATTATCTATTTTAAACTTACTACCAAGTTCTTCACATTATATTTTTGAGTATCCATGAAATACTTGCTCATTTGAGTCTTAATATCTGTCTTCAATCTGTATTATTTTTCCTTAATGTTTGTTTACCTGTAGATGACTTTGAGTTCAGAACTGACCAGTTCTTACCAGTAAGAGCATTTATATATTCTGAAGAGTAGATAAATACAGAGAAAAGCAGGAAAAAATATTTTCCAATTTCATTTTGAACTGCATTGTTTAGTAATTGATGTGTGTGTCTGTTTGTATTGTATGTTCAGTCTTCACAGACCCAAATATATACTCATACTGCTGCTGTTAAGGTTACTAATGTGAAGATACATTTTAGTATTATGCTATTACAACTTCATAGCAGTCTGTTTAGTGCTCTATATACTGAGTGTTGCTGGATAGTAAGTTTCTTTATGATAAGAAAATATTAAAACTGTATCTAACAAATACATCTCCACACCACTGTGGCTCCCCTACATGCCTGTTTCATGCAGTACCTTCCAACCTGATGCTTCTTAAAAGTATTAAATACAAGTCTGTGGTTACAGTAGTGCCTTAAAAAGGCACTGCTTTCTGGCTCCTGTATTTGTGTTCTTTACCATGGTCATTACTGTATTCAGTTACTAAACAGTGGAAAGAGATAAGTATGCCAAAGTTTTATTTTGATCACTCAAATTCAGCAGATGTGTTTCCTCACTTCATTTTGACTTCCATGTTAATTTCAACTCTCTTCAGAATAAACAAACCAAAATGCAGAGTGCATCTAGATTATAAACACTGGAATTTTCTAAGATATCTTTTTCGGTTCAATATTTAACTTATCTACTGTGGCCAAAAATAGAAGACTGTGCTTTTGGTTTGACTAACAAAGTGCTTCTTCTGGAGAGACAGCCTATTTTACTTGTGAAATCACATTTACACTTATCAAAATGTGAAAGTGGTATACATTCAAGCTGATCATGTTTGAACTGGTATGTAAGGGTAGATCTGTTTGGGTTTTTTTTACCTTGCTTAGTCAGTGATTGGCTAATGTGCTTTTTTTGCAAGTGAAAGAATAACTTTTTGGACACTTTGTGTTTTCAAAGTTTATGGATGTCTTAGAGTTTTAAGCATACAGGAAAATTACCTGTTCATGTGACCAGTTGTATTTTTGATGGTCTAATCTGTGGTTCTTTATTTTTCTTTTAGTATCTGGAGTCCATGTTTACACTGCTTTTTCAGCTACTTCAGGAAGTAACACAATGTGACACCAAAATGCATGTTCTTCATGTTCTGTCCTGTGTGATTGAAAGAGTCAATATGCAGGTATTTTTAAAATATATGTTTCAGTTTTAGCTTTTCCTAGGAACATGGAGGAGGACTTGTTGTGGAAGGAAAATGTCATCAATTAATAGACTGGTTGTTGTTGTTAGAGATGGCTGCACTGTTGGCATTACTTGGTCCTCTTTTCAATTCTCATTAATCTTTTGTATAAAATGTTAACTTCCTTTCCTTAAGTTATGTAAGTTATGTATTTTTTTGTATTGAATCAACTTCTAGAGTATCGAAGGATTTTTACATCTTGTGGCATTTCTTGCAATTTTATTCTGTTATTTGTGANTCAGTCTTCACAGACCCAAATATATACTCATACTGCTGCTGTTAAGGTTACTAATGTGAAGATACATTTTAGTATTATGCTATTACAACTTCATAGCAGTCTGTTTAGTGCTCTATATACTGGGTGTTGCTGGATAGTAAGTTTCTTTATGATAAGAAAATATTAAAACTGTATCTAACAAATACATCTCCACACCACTGTGGCTCCCCTACATGCCTGTTTCATGCAGTACCTTCCAACCTGATGCTTCTTAAAAGTATTAAATACAAGTCTGTGGTTACAGTAGTGCCTTAAAAAGGCACTGCTTTCTGGCTCCTGTATTTGTGTTCTTTACCATGGTCATTACTGTATTCAGTTACTAAACAGTGGAAAGAGATAAGTATGCCAAAGTTTTATTTTGATCACTCAAATTCAGCAGATGTGTTTCCTCACTTCATTTTGACTTCCATGTTAATTTCAACTCTCTTCAGAATAAACAAACCAAAATGCAGAGTGCATCTAGATTATAAACACTGGAATTTTCTAAGATATCTTTTTCGGTTCAATATTTAACTTTTATCTACTGGCCCAAAAGCTAGAAGACTGTGCTTTTGGTTTGACTAACAAAGTGCTTCTTCTGGAGAGACAGCCTATTTTACTTGTGAAATCACATTTACACTTATCAAAATGTGAAAGTGGTATACATTCAAGCTGATCATGTTTGAACTGGTATGTAAGGGTAGATCTGTTTGGGTTTTTNTTTATCTACTGGCCCAAAAGCTAGAAGACTGTGCTTTTGGTTTGACTAACAAAGTGCTTCTTCTGGAGAGACAGCCTATTTTACTTGTGAAATCACATTTACACTTATCAAAATGTGAAAGTGGTATACATTCAAGCTGATCATGTTTGAACTGGTATGTAAGGGTAGATCTGTTTGGGTTTTTTTTACCTTGCTTAGTCAGTGATTGGCTAATGTGCTTTTTTTGCAAGTGAAAGAATAACTTTTTGGACACTTTGTGTTTTCAAAGTTTATGGATGTCTTAGAGTTTTAAGCATACAGGAAAATTACCTGTTCATGTGACCAGTTGTATTTTTGATGGTCTAATCTGTGGTTCTTTATTTTTCTTTTAGTATCTGGAGTCCATGTTTACACTGCTTTTTCAGCTACTTCAGGAAGTAACACAATGTGACACCAAAATGCATGTTCTTCATGTTCTGTCCTGTGTGATTGAAAGAGTCAATATGCAGGTATTTTTAAAATATATGTTTCAGTTTTAGCTTTTCCTAGGAACATGGAGGAGGACTTGTTGTGGAAGGAAAATGTCATCAATTAATAGACTGGTTGTTGTTGTTAGAGATGGCTGCACTGTTGGCATTACTTGGTCCTCTTTTCAATTCTCATTAATCTTTTGTATAAAATGTTAACTTCCTTTCCTTAAGTTATGTAAGTTATGTATTTTTTTGTATTGAATCAACTTCTAGAGTATCGAAGGATTTTTACATCTTGTGGCATTTCTTGCAATTTTATTCTGTTATTTGTGATTTATTCTAATTGTCTCATATCTGAACAAATGTTTTATTCTATCTTATATATTAGAAAAGGCATTTTTGGGGAAAAATGCTTTGCACTTGTAGGGAGTGTTCAGTTGAATTTGTAATTTCTTGTTGATACTGATGTGGGTCAGAATTGCCTCTACAGCACTCTCCTTAACTGCATGACAGGTTTCAAATTCACATTATGAATTCTCAGTACTTTAGTGTCAAAGTATGTGCTTCAGCTTTTACATGAAGAATTTGGAGATGGTTTTGCAGAATTAAACAATGAATAGTTGGCTCCTTTTGTCTCAGGTTTTGTTGTGGTGGGTTTGTTTTGGTTTTTTTTTTTTTTTTTCAGTATTACTATATTAAGGACAAAGATAATGCATGTTTTTGAGTTTATCTTGTCTTCCAGTAAGTAATCCTGTCTGAAAGCCAGATGAAGCTTTCATAATTGTCTGTTGTAGAAAAAGTCAACATGACAGCAGATTTCCCTGCAGTTTAGGGAAGCAGCATTAAAAATGAGTTAAGAAAAAAACCCTTGAATATGTTTAGGTTAATTCCTAATTAAATACTTTCGAAGACAAATAGATTAACCTTTTAGTATTGAAGACCATAATAGAAAATAATACAGGCTTGGACAAATCTTTGAAAGTTGCACAGTCTATCTCCTGCTCAGAGGCTCAGTGACTCCAGAGGTTATTCAGTTGTTTGTTTATGGTTTTTTGTTGTTTGTTTTGTTTTTTTTTTTAACTGGGACTGTTTCTGGTTTTAAAGAATGCTGTTTAGGAATCCTGTCTAAGTGAAGAATATACTAATATGAAAATACCTCTGCGTATCAAGCTTTAAATACTTTTTGTGTCCTATTTACTACATCAGCTTGATTGCTATGCACAAATATCACCATAAGTAATATGTTCATTTCAAACTACTCTGCAGTCAGAAGTTACTTCAGTCACAGGGTAAAGAATACAGTGTTTTAGAAAGATTTAAGCAAACTCTGGGTTTTTACTGAGACAAAAACAGCTCCTATATTTTTCAGAAACTATGCTTGGGATAAATTATTAGTCTTGTTTCACATATTGAGAAATCAGTTTGTGTTCTGAACTTTAGATACGACCATATGTGGGATGTTTGGTTCAGTATTTACCACTCCTTTGGAAGCAGAGTGAGGAGCACAATATGCTACGATGTGCCATTCTAACAACCCTAATCCATCTCGTGCAGGTAAGGAATCTGAATCACATAAATATTGTCAGTACTTCCTACAGTTCTTTCTTGATGATAAAACAGCACGTGGTTATATTGCCTGCAGAATCTGTGGTATTAACTACTTCTCTAATACAGGCTATATGCCATACTACCTTCTCCAACCCCTGCTGCATCTCAAAGAAAATGTAGTAGGACTAGCAGAGACTAGGAGAAGTGCTCCTACAACAGTGTCTGTACAGGAACAGATTTAATATGCAGTCTTGAACTTGTGGAAATGCATGACTTAAAAGGATGGTATTATAGAGGTTAACAGTGGAGAAAAAGTGAAAGGGAAATAACAAATATTATTATAAAAGGAGAAATAAAGGTTCTTTCCAAAGTGGTGTAACTTTAAATGAAGAGGAAATAGATTGTTATGATAAACAAATTGTGGAAGTTCTTCTTTCTGTCCCATGTGGAGACTAAAATATGAGAATTTTTTTACAAAAGATGTATCTCTTGGTGGAGGTAGACACAAAAAATGAGACAGATTTGTAGAAAAATCTTTTTCTTTTAAGGCATGTTTGTTTAATTAAGTAGATAAATACACAAAAAAGCTGCACCTTAAAAATATTAAATAATTTTAACTATTCCATTATCAAAATACAGGAATTATGCAAGCTCAGCATTCCCCTAGCCTCAGTTCTGTTGAGTAGTAACATTACAATACTTTGTAATGCTGTTCAGTAATTGGCAGTTGTTCCCAATTTACTCTTCATTGTTCAAAAATCTCATGGATCATTTAAAAACTGAATCACTGTCATGAGCCTGTGAATCTTATGGTAGTTATAAAAACAAACCCTTCTCCTGAATATTAGGATATGTTAAATGATTTTGTAAATGATAAGAACCAAAGAGAAATATTTTTTTGACCTGTAAAACATTCAGCTTTTAGTCATTTGGTATTTGTTAAACTTATGACCTCTCCAAGAAAGAGAAGGACCAGTGAATGTTTTTAGGAATGTATGTTCTTTATATTTTTTCTTTTTTCTTCATATTTTTTTCTTTTTATTAAAAAAAAAAACAAAACACTCTTAAGACATGTTGAGAGAAAGCTTAGGAATGTCAGGCTATTTTATTGTTGTATGAAATGTAAGCAAGTTCAACCTTTGATTTCTTGAATGCATGTTTACTTATGAATGTAGCAGCAGTGTAGAGCTTTTCCATGCTATTTTTGGAATGCTTGATTTAAGGCTTTTGACATATTTTACATTTCTTACTTATTTTGTAGGGACTGGGAGCGGACAGCAAAAATCTCTACCCTTTTCTACTTCCAGTTATCCAACTAAGTACAGATGTTTCTCAGCCTCCACATGTCTACCTTCTGGAAGATGGTTTAGAGCTGTGGTAAGAATGTTTTCTTTATTTTTGTATCCCCAGAAAAAAAAAAAGAAAGTTGTAAAAAGCTTTGAATATTAAATTTGATATGTTCTTGTTACCTTACCTTGACATCACCTATATCACACCTTTTCTCAGAAGATAGGAGGTTAGGAAATTGATATACTCAGCTATTTTTAGTTGTATTTCATCCATTATTCATTTTCAGGCAGTTGATACTGAAGATACCATTCTGTAGCAGGACAAAAAGTCTAGACTAACTATAATGTGCATGCTAATTTAACAATTTAGTGTGCTTGACTTAGTGAGCCAGTGGATCAGAGCTGGTTGCAGGAAGAGATGTCATAATTACAAGGATAAAATGTAGAAGTTACTTCCTATATCTCAGACTATTCAGTGACTGAACATAAAACAAGAAGTGACACTGCTCAGTTTTCTGAGAGCCTGATTTACTTGTTTCTGGTGCAGCTGATGCTGTAAGAGGGGATAATATAAGAGGGGATCCTATTCTAAAGAATAGGAATACATAGTTTGTCTTAAAATACTGAGTGATTTCTCTGATCTAAATTATAAATGAACATTTCAATTACAAATACTTAACCTACAAATGATCTGTTCTATATATGCAGCAAAACAGAGATTTATAATGCTGGTGGCAGCAAGTCAAAGTGCAAGAGCTTCTCAAAATATAGAAGAATTGGGGCCTTATACATCTATCAGTTCAGAACTTTTATATCTTCTTAATAATACTGATCTTGAGGTTGCTTTTTTGTTGTCTGTGCAGAAGAATGATATCTTAAAATGTCCTAGAGCATCAGAGAAATCCAGAGAGCTGGCAGGGATAGTTAGGACTCTGAGGGGCTTCTTGAACCAAGAGCAGGAAAACAACTAAGATATTTCACATAACCAGACATGTTATTTAAATGTGGTAATCCCATGCCTAAGATCTAGGAAAAAACGGAATTTGTTGCTGGGGCTTTAAATGCAAGCTTAATTTATAACTACTGTTTTCAAATTCCAGGAAGTTTAAATTGTTATAAGCAATGTAAGATAATCAGTGCATCATTTCAGACTTAAAAAGAATGTAAACATGTGAGCTGGTCCATCACAGCTTCTCCTTTGAGATTTAGAACACAACATGTGTTGTCCTTGCACTGTAAATGTCCCTCTCTACCCACCTTCTCCAAGTTCCCTGGCTGGTTGCTTATACATTCTCACTGTTGCATTTCAGAGCTTATGTTGTCTTTATAAAAAGAAAGTAGCATGTTTTTCTTTGCTTTCCTACCTTGGTAAAACCTGTGCCTGCACTAATGAGTGTATTGTGAGGATATTGCTCTGCTTAAAGTATGCTTCTGGGTAATTGTTACACATTGTTGATTACATAGATGGTTACTCAAAGTTAAGATATTTACATCTGTCAAAATGATTGCTCAATGTTACTCATACATAATCTGAAATATTTTGCTTGATCTGTTCTTAGGTTAGTGACATTGGAGAATAGTCCATGTCTTACACCAGAACTCCTGAGAATATTTCAGAATATGTCTGCTCTTCTTGGTAAGTCTTTCACTAATAAAATTTCAGGATTTTCTCCCTGCTGCTTGTTCGTGCACTAAGCAATGCTTGTGCGGTTGCGAGTACTAAGGGAGCTTGCAGAATTGTAACAAAAATTGAGAAATAGGTTTTTATTGTCTGTCTTTCTCATATTTTTTAATATTTATTATCTACTTACCCTTCTTTTTTTAATAAAGTGGAGCTGCTGTACATGAAAGATAAGACAAATTTCAGAGAAAGTTTATCATTTCAGAGATTATTTTAAGAAGTTCCTGAAATTGAACACCAAATGTGCCAATTATTAGTGATATTGATTATATGGAATACTTGCCTGTTCTGCTTACAACCATAATAAAGTTATTAGCTTTTCCCTTATCCAGTTAATAACAATGTAGGATGTTTTCAAACTACCTAAATATGTCTATAAACATTTGGGTCAAGCATTCAAATTAAAACCAGCAGTTTGTTGGTAAAATATAAACTTAGTAATGAGAAATAGGATTCAATGCTTAGGAAATACTGATATTTCAAGTACTTTAGCTTCATAATTAAAGGGAGTATAAAAATTCTGTGGTTTAATTTTATGTTAGTATGTTTGTATTTAGATCTTTACCTGTGCTTTTGAGCTTTCAACACTAATACAGCAAATGGGTTAATTTTTTTTAGAGGAATGTGTTCACAGAATTACAGAAGTTAGCTTTTTAATTGATAATTGTTTTCAGGACTTAATATTTTATTCTATTTCTACTGGTCATTAGAAAGTTATGTCATGGTAGGTAGGTGCATGATGATGTCTTCTGTTACTTCTCCTTGTATACAAGATCTCTAATGACAAAACTGCTCTGTCTAGTAGTAGTGGCTTTATAGTTAAGTACTCCACAGCTGCTGCCAAAATTCAGTGGTTGCTGAGTCCTGATGACTGTTGTGATCATCCATAACTACACACCTGCCATGTGTGAATGGCTGTGATTTTCATGGTTTGTCACACTGCTAATCCTCTTGACTTAAATTTAGAAATACTTGGTATTTGTGGGTTGTTTGCTACTGATATTTTCCCCCCAGTCCTCATGTAATACTTTTCAGAGTAGAGATAAATAGAAATGGAAACCTTGGCATACTCTTCTTAGAAAAGGTGGAGGTATTCTGGACTATTTTATACTTGTCATGATTTCCTTGTTTTATGAATGAATCTTGGAGAATAGTGATGCTCTCCTTTGGAAAAAAAATACATTCTCAAGAGAAATTATTTATTCTGAAAAATGAAAGCTGCATGATGGTGGTAGAGTAAGTAGTACAGTTAAGCTGGGTAGGGTTTCCTTAGGACGAGCCTTCAAACATGCTTATGTCAAATTTTTTATTTATCAGGGTTGGGAGTGAGAGGCAAAAACACAGCAGCTGATGTGTAATCACAGAGTGATTTTGTCCTATAGGCTTCTGTACTACTTCACTTCCAGAACATTTTTCTGGAAAACTGTTTTTCTGTGTGATGTTTGTCAAAAATTTTGATTGCTGCAAAATGATGTGTATTTTTTCAGGAAGTGGAAACCACTCTGGTATGCTCTTTGCCTACAAATTCTATCTGTTTTCATGAGTAGAATCTAACTAGATTCAGCCTCCACATGACACAGCCATGGTATTATGATGCTTAAATAGAGCTGGAATTTTGGATTAGTGCTAACCTTATTTTAAAACATGGTAGTTAAAAAACCAGTACAATACTGCCATCTGCTACCCATCAGGGATCTACTTCATTCAGGACACTTGAACAAGAAAGTCTTCACTTAAATCAAGTGCAACAGTACAGTTTAAGGTGCAGCAAAAGACATATTGATCACTGATAGTCAGCAGTGCTAGTTAATCAAATAACTGTTCAGTCTTTAACCAGTAGCAGAGTTTTTCCAGTACACCAGTAGCAGTATTCAGCTGAAACTTCCAGCACTTAGTCAGATTTTTCTGTCCTTCTTAGCATGGTGATGTAGCTGTCAGAACAAGGTGTTTTAACTGAGAAGTCAAAATTGCAAAATCTTGTGTGCCTTAAAGTGTCTGAGATAAGGCAAAAAAAGATAATCTCTCCAAGACTGGTTTCCAATTCAGTCTGAAGTCATCAAAGTAAAAGTCAAAGGACAGATGAGATGAAGGCAAGTTCTGAGTAGGTAATTACCATGCTTATGTCTTTTGGAGTAGGGTGGAGAACTAGCAACAAGATGGTCCAGAAAATTAGTTCTTGAAAGTATAATGTAAGAAATATTAACCTCCTGACCTTTGTTTTCTGAATTTATTTTTACTGAATGGAATTACTGTAATATACAGGTAATGTAACTATTTTGCTGGTGTGTTTAGCTTCTATATAAGTGTGTAAGTCATTCACAAAGTATGTCAAAGGTCAACATAGATGAAGTAGAAGAGCTGGAGGGCAGGGAAAGAAAAATTCATATGTAAGATTTTTGAACTTGAAGGGGAGAGATATTTATATAAATGTTTTTGATTTTCGTTTAAGTAATCTGAAAATAATATGTATTTGTTCCCTTCAGATATAATTGTTGTTATGAAAAGATCTTTTTGTACCCATTTCAGGATACTACTGTTGTTGGAAGTGGATGTCAGAGGAGTTATACAAGTCAATTAGATTTGCCTTCAGGAACAGAATGTTGCATTTGATATGAAGGCTTGATTTCACTTGCATAAGTGACCGACCTTCAAAGATTATGGTGCTATCACTGATGTACAATAATTATTCACAGCATAATTGTCATACTTGGTTTGCAGTTCAGCACTGCTGCTATCTGTTGAAATGTAATTGCCCTGTAGAGGGATTGCACAGTCTCTTTAATACATCTCTTGCAATGTATTAAATAATGAAGAATGGAGAATACATTAATTGTCTGAGGATGGAAGCATTTCTGCACTGAGGCTGCTTAAAATGACAGTTGAATCTGATACAATTTCAGGTTGGGAATATGGTAATAATCTAGACATACCTGTTCTGAGAAGCATCAAGTTTAATGTACATGTGCTGTATTTATAAAGGTGCTGGCAAAACCTGGGTTACTGGAACTGGACTAACTCCTCTTATCCAAACAAAACTCAAAAGAGCACATAAATGAATTCAGAAAAATATATTTGATTCAGGAATACCTGGCAAGAGAATTGATGTATAATTAGCTTCTAAATGTAGTTAGCTCAACATGAGATCTTTATAGAAAATTTTGCTAAACATTGAGCTGCAGATGAGTGACAGAGGTTCTGTCATGTCTATTGCATCTGTCATACCTGTTTGCATTTTGACCTGAAGTACAATTTTTGCTACACATGTTTTATTACCTTTTATTGGTTATCACAGATTGGAAAGTTATGGAAAACTTAGTAGTACTTCATGTTTATATGACCATTTATTTAGAATTTGTCTACTTGCTTCAGTGTCTGAAACTTTAAATATTGTTCTATCCAGTAAAGAGAAAAACACAGATGCAGACCTCTAAGGAGAATGCAATGTGTAACTCTAATAATATGCTACTAAAGCTAAAGTCATAGATATCTTGGAATCTTCTGATAAGCATATTGGATTGATAGGTGATCTCTTTTCAAGTCATGAGACAAAAATACTCATAATAAATGATTACAAAATAGGACCTGTCTGAGTACTGACCTATGAATGTACTCATTAATGCAAAGCTGTCCTATGGCAGTATCAAATGGAAGAACTTTAAAGTTCTACCTGATTGGTGGGGTAAAAAAGAAAATTTGCTGAACCTCCCCAGAACTATGCAGATGTTATAATGGAAAAGCAGCCATGGTCATGGTGATAACTGGTTTTGGTAAAGTTTTTAAATACAAATATTACTAGGTGTAAGCCACACTTTCATACGAGTGCTTTCATCTAAGCATGGGAGACACATGAAGTCTTAGCCAGATGCTTGTTCCATCTGGTAAAGGACTTTTATTTAACATTCATGTAAAAAAAAGTATTTTCCTGTTGCTTCTCCATGATGGTTTTATTCGATATTTTAAAGGTGGGGGAACTGAGGTCCAATTCTTTTACCAAGAATAGTTTGTCTTCCAAACTGGTTTTAAGGAAATTTATCCCTTTGAGGTTCTTTTGGTCTTTTGCCTTGTTTTTTATACAGTGTGCGCTTTCTGCACTAGTATCAACATCCATGTGAAACTTTAAAACTTTTCATTTTGCTCTGAGTTCTGCTTATACAATTCCAGAGTGATTTTTTTTTTCTTTAGCAGTCTTACAGGTAGTGCCTGAGGATATATCTTTTTTCTCTCTTCAAGCTGTTGCTGTATATCATCCTCTGTGTGTATCTATCTCTTAGAGGGGTATGCTCTCTTTACTGAAATACTCAAGCTATGCCCTACTGCTCGGTGTGTGTCAGCTCAATGCCATTTGGTATGGCACCTGGGTCAGAAGAGCAGAATTGCAATCTATTTCATTCTTTCTGCTCAGCATTTACTCACTCAGTGTGAGAGAGACCATTTATCTGTAATAGGAAGTCTCTAAGGTATGTTTCATTTATTCTGTCTTTAATATCTTCTTAACCCAGTATTAATTGAAAGCCTGACTTTTGTGTTTGTTTTTAGTTAGCATTGGCTTTTGAGGTTGCAGGACTTCTTGTGCTTCTCATTTGCGCATGAGAGCTGTCATCCCACCTCTGTAATTGTCTCTGCAGAGACAATTGGCACTGGATCTAAGATCTTTTTTCTGTTTGTTGGCATCTGGCACTACAAGCTGTGAGAGGAAAAAGACTTTTAGAAGGAAATCATCTTGGTTGTACTTCAGTTTGGTGATCAGGTTCTGAATTGTGGTTTCTGTTTTTTCCAGAGCTGAGTTCAGAAAATCTCAAAAATTGCTTTAAGATCATCAATGCTTATATTTTCTTATCTTCATCTGAATTTTTGCAGGTATGTTACCATTATATAAAGATCCAAATTACCACCTCAGTTCCTTACTGGCAAACTGTTTTTTCTCTCATCTTGGAACATACCATACACACAGAAATTTATACCCTTATTCATATTTGCATATACAAACATACTGTTCTAGTGTGCTCAGATTTGAGAAATGTTATTATTTAGAATTAATGCTTTGTGGATTGATTTAGTAGTTTGATATCTGAAAGGTCCTATGTTGGGTAATAATAGTTACTGTTATTCTACCAGATTAAAATTATGAGTATGCATTCTAGCAGGAGTTGAATGAGGTATTATGCCTTGTTGCCTGTTGTATTTGTGGGTGCCCTCAGGTCAGGGAGGAATGATGAGTCTGACTTTATGTTCACAGAAAGCTAATTTATTATTTGATAATACTATATTATATTAAAGAATACCATACTAAACTAAAGAATACAGAAAAGATACTTACAGAATGCTAAAGAGATACTACTCAAAAACTCGTGACTCTTTCCAGAGTCCTGACACAGATTTGTACCAATTGGCCAATGAGTCAAAACAACTCACACCAGAATCCAATCAGGCAATCACCTTCAGGTAAATAATGTTCCATGATACATTCCACTTGTGCACAAACCCAGGAGACGCAAATGAGATAAGAATTATTTTCCTTTTTTCTCTGGGGCCTCTCGCTGTCTTTTCAGCTTCCCAGGAGAAAACTCCTTGGGAAAGAATCTTGTCCAGAGAATGTGGATGCCACAGTTGTCACACCTTCTGCATTAGAAAATTCTTTGAGATTGATTGTTTAAATGTCCTGCAATGTTAAAAACCCAACAAAATGCTTAGATTAGATTTTAATTAGTTTAGAATGATGGACATTTTGGTAGATACGATCTTGGAAGAGAAACTAGGTCTTTAGGCATATGTAAACTCTAAGGAATTGAGTTTTGAAATATATACAAATATATAAAATGCATTGCATAATACCTCTTTTTTGTTTTATTTCAGATGTATGCTGCTGACTTATGTCGGTCATTCTGTGAGCTTTTGAAGGACATAACTATTGAAGGTCAAGTTCAAGTTTTAAAGGTGGAGTATAATGAAAATAATATCCAGAGCCTCAGCTCTGTACATGTAATGTTTTCAAGTAGAATTTAGAACATGTAGAAGAAACAAATGTATTTACCAGAATTTGACATTGGAGTTAAACCATCAGTGGTGGTTTAACTACTTAGTTGAAGTGAGTATAGAGCAAAGCTAGGGAGTATAGAGCAAACTTCTCCTATCTTTATTGAATGTTGTATGTATGTAGTCTTCATGAAATTCCTTTGTGTACCATACTTCTATTTGTACCAGACACAGAGTTCAAACAGTCTTTTTTTGTCTTTGGCAGAAGTTGCCGTTGTAATGGCCATAACTGCTTAAATAAAGTTGCTAAAGGTTTTTCAAAGCACCAGAAATTTATATTTTCACACAGCCTTCAAATGGTGTGGAACTCATAAGCTTTTGAAATATTAATAACAATAATTTGAATGTGTCTTTTGAAGAACTTCAGGAAATAAAGTTGGAATACACATTGAAAGATAACTGAGTAGTAGCTGTGGTGTACTACTACTAACATTTCCAGTGGTTGCACTAACAGGGGGCTCTGTGTTGCTTATGAAAACTTAAACTTGAATTAAATTAATTGTAAATGTGGTAGGGGATATCAGTTGGATCCCTCCTGTCTCTCTGGTGGATCACACAGCTGGTTCCAGAATCCAGGACAGAAAACAATTGGTGAAGTTCATAGTCTCCCCTGTTTGTAGTTACTTCTGTGAGGAGCTTAAGGCCACTAGTTCTGAAATTTAAAATGTCAATTCCAGTCTATCCAGTGATATTGTTTAAAGCCTGTAGTTGGGGAAATGTTTTATGCAAGAGCTTTTAATCAGATTTCTAGAATGGAATTATACTGCTAGTGCAGAATCATTTATTCACTTGGGTCCCAGTGTGGCCTTGCTGCAAGATTTGTCTAGTATACTTGAAACATTTTCTTAGTAATGCCCTCTTGATTCCAGAGGGATAACTGAGCTATCATCCTTGTAAATATTTTTAGAAAAAGCAAAAGTTTTTCCAAATTACCTCATCACCTTTGCCTGGGACATGGGAAGGCTTGTGAGGTGCTTGGCTAGGTGGGTTTCATTGGCCTGTCCGCTTTCACCAGGTGCATTTATGCAGATCAAGTTTGCAGAATATTTTACTAGAATATAGTTTCAACAGTCTGGGGTTTGCTGGTATTTAATGGTAAGCATCCTATGAGCACTTTATATGTGTACACCAGTACACATGGTTTTAAAGCTTTGATTAAGATTTATTAATGTACTTTGCTAATGGTCTAATTTGCTTTTGTTCTTAAGGTTGTAGAGAATGTCCTAAAAGTCAACCCTGTGTTGGGTCCTCAAATGTTTCAACCCCTTCTGCCATCAGTATTCAGGGGGATTCTAGATGGGGAGGTAAGAGTTTCTTTAACTACTCTCTACTTTTCCTCTGGAAAATGAAAGTACCTTCCATTATCTCCAGTTTTTTCATATTGATGTTGTATTAGCTCTTGTTTTAAGAGCATCTGATAGATTTTTCACATCTGGTTTAAAAATCTTTAAAGGTAACATAGTAGCATAAAAATAAAACAACCTATCCACCACTTCTTTTGTCACTTGTAGTGTTTGTTTTAATAAAATAGCAGATTTTATTCTCCTGTTCCACTGTTCCTTCACTATTAACATTTTTAAGAGCTATAGCATTAGGCCTACTTTAATCCTTAGTCGGTGATGGAGTTATTTGTTAGGTTTTTTTTTAAAGACACATACTATTCCTTTTTAATTCTACCTGGATGAGACAAATACAAACTGAACCAGGAGAAGAGCAACTTGACCTTCTTTTCCTAATTGGCATATCTAATATGAAGAGCTGAAGGGTGTGAGAATGGTTTGTGTGAGATAGTGTTTAAGATTTTGCTGGCTTACATGTCTTAGCTTCTCCATTTTCTCTCTTTGTATTCAACAAACTTCCATGTTGGATGAAAATGAGTAGAATCAAATATGCTTTAACTGTGTTGAGCCTTTCAGTCTCTAGCAGGAATCGGTGGGTAGAATTCTTCAAGCTTTTTGACTTCTTTGATCAACACCTTTGCTTTTTTCTCAGTTGAAGACTTTCAAATATCATTAAGTAGCTCCAGTTTCTTAGCTGAATAAGATTTCCAAATTTAAGCCAAGTTATACTATATAGCAAAGTACTTTTTGCTGTTCAAAGCACAAAGATAGAGAGTAGATTTTTAAAATGTCTTCTGATTTAAGAATGGTAAATTCATTATACCCTATTCAGAATGTATTACTCTGGGTTAGAATTTTCAGGTAAATGTTGGTATTTTGTTTTTCAAGTAGGCTATTTTACAAAATAAAGTTATATTATGTGCTGAATTTAACATGAAAAAAATCTATAGTTTCTTTAAAAAGTAATAACCAAAGATAACAAACTGTATGTATTACTGTATCCAGTTGATTTTGAGACACCTGCAGATTAGTTTTTGGCAAATATATTGTAGCTTCTATCTGAAAAAAGTAACAACTTCAGAAATACTAGGTGTTCTTAATTTTATCGAAATTATAAACAGTAACTTGGAACCATAATCAACTTCAAAAATAATATTTTAACAATACAATCAACTGTTAGTTCCTTAAGATACAGGTTTTAAAATTTAAAAAAATCACCTTGCAAGTTGTCTTGGCTATTTGGATGAAATTGACGTTGAAATTGCCATAGTTTTCATATGTAAGAGCTGAGATCTCAGTCTAAAGATTGCTCACTCAGTCTTCTGTTCCTAGAGGCTCTTAAATTGCAATTTATAATTTAAAATTTAGTGAAAGACATAAGGGATGCATACAAGTATTTTCTAGGTTTTGCTGCTGTGTGTGTCAAGTATTTTTCTTTTACTTAAACGAGGCACCTTTTGTTTTGGTTTTTTTTTATTTCAGAGATACCCTGTGGTGATGTCTACTTATCTGGGGATCATGGGTAGAGTTCTACTACAAAATGCAAGGTTTTTTTCATTACTTTTGAGCCAGATGGCATGTGAATTGGGTCAGGAGGTAAGCTGTATTGTCCTTTTTTGTCCTTTCAGGTTTTTTGTGTCTTGGTATTTCAGCTGTATTAAATAGGGAAGTCTTGCTTTCTTTTGACCTGAATAAATTTTTCCCTCTATTATCCATGCTTGTTCCTGCCCAGTTAATCTTGAAAAGGGGCTCTTCTCCCTCCTCCTCTCCTTTCCCTGAACACCCTGTAGCAACTTTTACATGTTCCCATAATTACTTAAAACATCCCATTAAAATTTTTATATGGTCCCTAAATTCTCTTCCTGCTGCATCCCGCAATTAGCCATGTAAACCCCCTTACTTCACATCCAGTTGTAGGGTGAGAATTTTTCCCTGTGCCATCTTGATGGGTCTTGTAGCCTGGAGAATGGTCTAATCATTCTCCCCTGAGTTTTTAGAGTATCAAATTCAGTGTGCTTCAGTTTCACTGGTGAAGTTTCTGAGGGTCTTTTGCTACAAGTGTTCTATTATGTCTTTCAGTGAAATGTGCTTTTCTGGGGTATAATACAGTTTTCAAACAGATAACAAGAAGTCTTTTGTTTTTTTTTTTTTAATTTGTCACTGTGTAAATAAAACAGAGTAAGTCCATGTGCTTTGTTTCTATGAGACTGTTAGGGAAAAGTGGAATAATTTGCTGTCCTGAATTAGTTCCCTCTCCATAAATGAAATGCATTTCAAGCATCTGGGTTACAGCTAATGTATGGAGGGTTCAGGGCCTGGAAGCATTGGCATAGAAAATTTAAAAAGTACCTGTTGCTTGTTACTTCTGTCAGGTATACTATACTGTATAGTGTCTTTCCAAGACTAAATAATGTATTCATTTGCTAGAAAAAATTAAAATAAGTTATTTTCTAAACACACTGATGTACTTAAAACTGAAAAAGAGCATTGTGTTTCCCAATGCAGTTGGACCAAATTCTTGGTAACATGATTGAAATGTGGGTTGATCGGATGGATAACATCACTCAGCCAGAAAGAAGAAAACTTTCTGCTTTGGCATTGCTCTCTCTTCTGCCATCATTAAACAGGTAAGCAAACATACAATATCTTAAGTAAGAATGCTTCTTAGGCCCTTGGAATTGTTTTTAAAGTATTTCACAATTCTGCAGCTAAGTATTCCAGTATAAATAGTTTTATTTTCTTATTTTTCTTCCCCAAGAGAAATTTTAAAAAGATAGAACTTCCATGCTACATTATATTAACTTCTTATTTGTTTTCATAGCATTACAGTAACCCTTCTTCCATTTCAGAGGAAATGTCATTTAGTTAAAGTGAGGAACCAGCACTGCAGATTTTATTGTTCATTCTCATATTAACTTAGGACTATCTGCTTCTCTCATCTATGATTAATTAGTTACTTTAGTTGACATGTTACTATTTTGGTGTCCCTTCCAGGGAACAATATTTAGTTTTCTTTCCTGTCATAGGTGATCTGAACTTTCATCCTGGTTTTCTCCTTTATGACATTAAATGGTAGAAAGAGTTGCTATGGAAGCCTGTGTTGTTGCTGTGAAACATTTTTTGCACTATAGGTTTTATAGCAAGGAGATTTTAATATTATCCTTTCAGTAGCCATCATCATTGCTGGATATACATAGAAAATGATAGTTTTAAATGAAAATGCTGAATACACTGACTTCTAAGTTGTCAATACTAGACGTCATGTATAACACGTTTAGGTGAGAGTTCAGTCTACAGTTACCTTCAGATTATTTTTATCTGTTTGACATTCAGGAAGACAAGACTGCAAGAGTTTACATTTAGTCTGCTGGGTTTCCTGAACAATCTTCTCTGTTGTATTGTCTGTTGAGAATTTAGATGTTGCTCCCAAATCCTAAAAGCTACTTTAGTATCTGTAGAATATGTAGTATCTGTCAAAGCTGTAGTCTATGTAATCACTATCTAAAAAAAATCAGGGAACACTTATGTGTAATTTAGAGACTTCATTGCTTTTTATATACACAGAATTTTTCCCTTTTTTTCAGTCAGATGGATAGTCAGGATAACCATCTAGCTAAAGGTGAACCAAGCAGCTGCTTTGAGAGGTTTTTTCCCAAGTAAATGTAACAGTATTATGTTGTTTATAAGTATATTTGAAATGTTTTTAAGGAGGTGTTAGCTAAAATATAAGGTGCTGAACTACATCTGTCTTCCTGTGAAGTTTCTGTTAAAGAGAGGAAGGAAAAAAATAAATTCCTTTAGATAACCATGTTATTTTGAACTATGTTCAGCTGCTCCAGATTTCCTGCTGTAAAAGCCAATTATTTCTGGCAGTCCTTAACTTAAAACCTTCTGCAAGTGACAGCTTTATTTTTCAGTTACCCATATCATTTAAGAAAGCTGCTTCTCAAATAAAAAGTCTCTCTTTAGTGGATGTATTCATGTCGAAGCTATGAAAATTTCACTTGTACAATTGATAGACTCCAAACTTAGCTTCAGACAGAGTGTGTGAAATGGATTCTGTCAATTGATTGTTTCTTTTACTGGAACAATGTGAGTCACTCAGGTTTTGCTGTATCTCAGGGATTATACTACACATATTTACTGCATCCTGTATCTGCAGGCTTATTGTGCAAGTCCATTTGCACAGTTGAAACAAAAAAAATGTTTTAAATGTACAGTATTTAAACAAAATGTTTGGATTCATGTGTTTTGAAGAAAAGTTAAAGTATTTTTTCCTGTTTAAATGTCTCACTAACCAGTTTCCTGATTAGATTTTACTTTGGATATCCAAGGTAAGTTCAGGATTTCTCAACTGCAGAGGCAGAGCAGAATTTCGTCTTCTGTGGATGGGGCTGTCTTGGGAAGGCCAAGGAGAGAGTGAGATTCTTCCCTCAGCTTGCTGCTCTGTGGTTGTCAGGATTGGTACCAGTAGCAAGCTCATATTTTCAAGGTTCTGCTGAAAGGAAAACAGGCATCTGTGCTGTGTCTAACACTTCCTGAGAAATTTTTTTCCTTTTGCCAGTTGCTTTCTCTAGCCTATAGCTGAAGCAGTGGTTTATTTTAGAGAGGAAAGAGAGTTAGTAGACAANGGGGAATGAAGATAACGTGTTCTCATTCTTCCCTCGGAGTTGTTTTATGGATAAAATGTTGGGGAAAGTTTTAAACAGTGACCATTTTTATTCTCTGTGTAAACTCTGTAGCATTCCTTCATCAATTTTAATTGTTTCTCTAGTTAGTGATCAGGTTTATAATTACAAATATGTGGAACTCTGGACTTTGCTGCATTTTAGGGAAAGGTAAAACTTCTATTACTAATTTAAAACCAGTTTGACACAAATAAGTTTCTGTTTCAAGTACAGCACCTTTGACAGTGTCATGAGTGAAGGATTTTAGAGCAGATAAGATAGGATTCACTACAGAGCAGTTGTTCACAGTGACTCTTGGGTTGACTAGTTTGACTAAGCAGGTTATGAAGTGACAAATGGTTAGCCACACTAACTTTCTCATCTAGGCAACACCATCCACAGGCAGACGTAATGGCATGCTTTTGGGATCAACAGTAGTGCTGCACTTTAATCATGTCTGCATGCCCTTCAATCTAGCTTCCTGTTTATCTTCCCACAGCTGCACATTGTGTGAGTGGTTAGAAATTGATATTAAAAAAAGAACAATAACTGCTGCTTTCCTGATTAGTGTGTTGCAGCACCTTTTCACGGAACAGTAATTTCCTGGTATTACTTAGGGGTTTGCCCAAATTAAATGCTATATAATTGTCTGCTTTTGCTATCCAAGTGCAGGCAGTTAATGTTAACATGTTTTTTTTTGTGTTTGACAGATATATGCATTGACAGTATTTTCCATATTTTGTATTCTTACTGCCTGTTTATCACTCATCCATCCACATGCATTTTCATTCATTTATTAAAAAATCTTAGTATTTAACAAAATAGGTTAAAGACTTCTGTCTTTAAGTGGGGACCAGTAACATTCAGGCAGTAAGGATGCACTTGTGGAGTTAGCGTCTCCATGTTCAGTACATGAGAAAGGTGTGGATAGACACACAGTAGCTCTAACAGGAATGGCTATTTAAAAAACATGAATGGACTTGAAGTTTTTTAGAGGAAAATTGTATTTGAGCTAGAGTGTGAGATATGAGGTGTGACAGCAACCTGGGTGAGTAAATTCACAAATGTCGTGATTTTCCTACTGTTGTATTCACTCATATTTCTGTTTGTCTACAATCTTAACAGCTTGTTTGTGAACATATAGCTGCAAGAATACTCTTCAAGGCTGAGTTGAGTTTTATTAGATAAAAACAATAAATAGTGCCCTTGGTCCCTAAAGTAGTGAATATGGTCAGTAGCAGCATTCTACCTCTTATTTGTTGTGGAAAATGTGTGGGCCTCCACCGCTGTCTAGGATTCTGCATTTTGAGCTCTCCAGCACCCTTTGTAGTTCCTGATGGCAAAGTGGCTAAAATAGTATGGCCCCTTCTCCTACCCATATCTATTGATCTGTGTGGAAATAATTAGCTTGTTTACTGCAGTATAATGTCATTACAGTGTTTTGGAATGTCCTTTGGTGATATTGAAAGCTTTTAAAGTTAAAGATTTATTTAACAAAGTAGATATCTCTTTTTATTGCTACAGTTGTGTGTATTTTAGTGGAACACAAACAACACAAAGATGCTAAAGAGTGATAGGAACATTTATTCTCTAATAAGGAAATGGAAACAGATTTTGGAAGGATTATAGTGTCAATGATCAGCCTTGTGTGGGGTGGTACTTAACTGTACCCACAGGTAGCATTTGGCACCATTTTGAAAGTTAAGCACTCCCCTTCTGCAGGTGAGTGTTATTTCTGCTATGTCTGTCACTCCTGAGTGGGAGATTGCCATGTTTACTTTCACTCAAAGTCAGTGCTTCCCAAAACAGGCCACAAATTGTGGTCCTTGAGGATAGGCTCATTTTTTGGTGGAACTACCTGTGTAGAGTGGAAACATTCTGAAGTAGAGGAGACTTTACTGAGCTTAAAATATGAAGTATTTTAATTTATCTTTCTTAATTTTGGTTTCTGGTACATGGGTAGTTTTCATTTTACCCCTTTGAGTTAAGTATGTTTATGTATTGTGAGGGAGGGGTTAAGAATTTCCCTAGGTTTCTAGTCATTATGTAAATGAATGTCTGCTTTTTCTCATTGTGTATCAAGTCTGATATGTCAGCCAGTATGAGTTAGGTAATTGGCATTTTTTGAGTGTAAGCACTTACAGTATGCAATTATAAATCTTCATTAGGTTATTCTAGAGTTTTGCCTCTGACACTTGTTAAAATTACTTAGTTAGAAATTTTAATTTTCCTCCCAAAAAGTTGTCTATATGTAATGTTAGGTAAATGGCAAGAAAGTGCCTAATAAAATGTCATGTTCTTCTCAGGATAGCTATGTCCTCATTTATAAAGTCAGAATTTCTTACATAATTACTTGTACATCCTCCTTTCTTTATAGGGATGATACTCTGAAACTGTATTGTCTTCCCCTCCATTTTTTTAATCCCTCTAGTTAAAGGAATGCTCACCCACGCCTCTAATAGACTGTTAGCATTTAAAGGAGCTCTTTAAATTATGATTTTGCAGTTGTCATCAGTGTTTGGCCTCGGATTTATTTAGCTTGCCTGACAGGTAACGGTGCAATTTTAATGATAAGAGTGAAAAATGTGGCTTTGGTCTTAGTCTGACTATCAGAGTCTGCATAATTCAGAAGGTTACACAGAGCATTGCCAACTTCTTTAATTGCATGTCACACTATGGCATTGGCAAAAGGATGCACTCATTAAACTTCCCTTGTTCACAGTCTCCATCAATTTTTCTCCTACACTTGATTGCTAGTGTGGACTAGTCAGGAGCATATTATCTTTTCCCTTAAGACCCTTAAGCCTTGATTTCAAAGAAAAACGTACCAAGTGATAGCAAGAAATTGTGTCACTAATTGCAGCTAAACTGCTGCAAAAAAATAAACTGCTGTCATAAGGGCTTGGTTGCTGCTGATATCATGGTTTTGTTTATGGTCTATATAAAATATTTCAGAAGTCTTTCCTAAAACTATTCTAATTATGATTTACCCTAAAATTTAAGATTTTAATTATATAAAAGCAAAAGATAACAGACTAACTAGCTTCCTTCAAACTCTTTGCAATGTATGGTTTACATGTTTGCAAATGAGATACTGAATAAGTAGTGACTGAAGTATAGCATATTACTAAAAATGTGTGAATATCACAAGATTGTAATAAAAGTAAAAAAAAAAAAAATCCCAAACTCAAAACATAGATTTACAGCTGGTTTTCCACCTGCATTTGTTTGAGCTGTTTTGGTACATCTGCTTATCTCTGTGCTGTACTCTGTGAAATTTGAGACTGCCAGAGAGTAGCTGAGATTTTTCAGTGACTTTCTTTAACAGTGCCAGACTATTATGATAAGATACCAGGTGTGATAAACACCACAACCCATGTTGCTACAAGACCTTCTGCAAATAAGTACTGTCTTGAAAAATAATGTTTCATATTCAAACAATTTAATGAGAAAGTGAGTGTTTAAAACAAAACATCAGGTTTTGATATTAAAAAAGGCCCAAGTATAAAGGAAGCTTGTATTTTTAAGAAATAGCTTTTGTATTTTGTTTGTGGGTATTCTCTGTAGTAACTTTTAATAATTGTTGAAATTTTCTATGTCTGTTGAATATTTGGAGCTATCAGTTGTTAATGCCAAGCATATGCCCATCCTGTCTCCTAAACTAGCAGGCAGAGTGTGATTTTGGAATTGAGTTTAGTTTTGACTAAATTTCTAGAAGTTGAAATTTGGGAAATTAATTTGAGCTCGTTGGACCTTTTGGTTTGAATTGCATTCATATTGAGTACATTAATGCTTTTATAGTTTGAACAGCATTGCTAAATATTGCAGTGAAAAGTAAAGGCTAAAGCTATAGTGTTATTGTCAGTATATCACATCTACATGTTACATTCATGGCCAACCTTTTTTATATTACTGTTTTGTTCACAAACTTAGTGGTTACTCCAGAGGCGACTTAGATTTCTTAATAAAGAGAAGAAACTAATTTCTCAAAGTGAGCTTTTAGTTTCATGAGAACTTTGTCATATTATTTTACTGGAGTCTAAGGTCAAATTAAGTTTATGGAATGGAAACTTATTTTCATATCCTCAATGGGAAAAATAATTTTGTCATTTTCATGCTCTGGAAGAGAGACATTTTCAGTAAATGAAGCAGCAAGTCAGGATTCTTACTGAAACAGAAATATACTAGAAGGAATCTGCAATATTTGAGACAGTCAGAAATATTCAGGTAAACTAGATAATGAGAAAAACAGAAATGTGTTTTGGGATCTGATAAGATGTCAACAGTTCACCTGCCTACTGGATGTTAATTAAGTGTTGATGTTTGTGCTACCTAAGCAGTAGTTTTGTTTCTGAATTGCTTTGATTTGGGGTTATATCTAGAGATGATGTGGGCAGAAGGAAATAGGGATTTGAAAAAATAAAGTTGTACAATAGCCTACTTGTGGAGAATAAAAGTAGAAGGAAGGAAGCCTTGCAAGAGCAGATGGTTGCTAAATACATCATGGGAAGGCAATAAATAGTTTCACTCTTATAAGCTTAAAAGAATAATTACAGTGCAAAAAATTATTCGTCCTCGTTTGTGGGCTTTAACAGAATTTTGTAGTAATTATGAGAATGAAATCCCTTCTCAAAAATTGACTTTAGACCCTGTTTTTGAACTTGTTGCATGTTTTCTGCTATACATAAATGGGATTTGGATCCCATTATGGATATCTGCTATACATAAATGGGATTTAGTTTGTGCCACCTAATATTTATTATATTGGCTTTAATGTAACATGGCTGAAGTGCTTGTATGTTCTTTCAATTACTTTGACCTGTCATTTTATGCACAATTTGACAAACTGCTATTATTCAGGCTTCATGCTTGTATTTACAAGGAGTCATAGGTGAACGAGATTTTAATGTCAAAAAGCCAATAGCATTAGTAACTTTATCAATATTAGTATATTAAGATAAAATTCACTTGTGGGTTCAAAAATAATTTTCTGTTACCATGTTTTCTCTGTGAAGCTGTATTCAGGTACAAACCTAGTAGTTCTCTCTGCAGAAGAAAATTTGCAGTGAATGGAATATGAGAGCAGCCTAAGCTTGTTAGTGTTTTCTGGCTTTTTTCATACTGTTTTCAAAAATTAATGGATTTTATTGTTTAAGTATGAGCCACTTTGAGAAATGCTAATCCAAGTTACACATGTATCCCACCCAGCCTTTTTTGTGGTTTTCCCCAAAATGGTTTCAGTTATGTGGCACATAATTTTGCATCTTGTTCTTAACACATACTGCTTTCAGATACTTTAACAATATGTAGTATTAATGAAATAACTCTAAATTACATTGCAAGCAGATGTGCAGGCTTTCAGATGCAGTATTGACAAAGTGTAAAGCATGACTTCTCTAGATTTCCTAGTGCAGAGTGGAAGGAGCCATAATCTGGATTAATTTTTTTCCCTGTTTAGGGCATGGGATTCAACTATTAGAAAAGTCCTCAGTGTGGTCAGAACCACAGTGGAGCTAGGATTCAAGAAAAAGTTTTGTGTACTTTCAGTACAAGACCACAGAGACATTTAACCACTTACTGGTCATCAGCTTTCTTTTATCTGGCCAGTGCTTTAGTGGTTCCTCTAAATTTTCATGCTATCTGATATACCACAGAGCTTCATTAATTCCTTTTGTTTTTCAAAATATGTTGCTTATGACATTTTGCAAAAAGAGAGCTCTATGAACATTTGCCTTTTAAAACTTTTTTTTAATTTGACTTAACTTCTTGTAGCTATAAAGGGTTGTTTCATACAGTACTTCTTGGAAGAATAATTTTTTTTTGGTTTGGGGGTTTTTTTTACACATATAGGTTTCAATATAAAGAGACTATAGGCAGTGAAGTCTAGGTAGAAGATAATTTTTCTATTTGAAGTCACTTTCCATTTTTGGGCGGTCTCTGATTTTCCCCTC
The DNA here is from genome assembly GCA_013397555.1 of Urocynchramus pylzowi. Taxonomy (NCBI): domain Eukaryota; kingdom Metazoa; phylum Chordata; class Aves; order Passeriformes; family Fringillidae; genus Urocynchramus; species Urocynchramus pylzowi. The sequence continues at coordinate 418,372 of VZRH01005613.1, read as the reverse complement.
ATCTGACTCTGTTGATAATCTTTTTCCGTTTCTCTTACTGTTCTGTCCCCCACATCCAGGATACTTCACCAGTCTTCCTGTGGACTATACAGTGTTTTCCCTTCAAGTAAATGACATGACATTTTTTTCTACTTTTCTCTGTGTCAACAATTATGTTACATACTGTGAAAAAATATAAGTGTGAAAATAAATATTCAAATCTGAAGAAGAATTAGTTTTCCTATTGATCTGTTGGTTTGTGAAAAAAAGAAACAAATGCAGACCTAATTCTGGGTTCTAACTGTTACAGGCTTTGTCTAAAATGGCCCATGGACCAATTTTTACTTACTGATTTCTTATTTTAGACTAGGCATTTGGAAGAAAGCTTCTTCAAAAGCATGTCTTTGTCTATTCTGCTTCCCTGTCTCATGCATGTCCTGCATTTCAGATTGGTTTATATAGACAAAGACAATTGGGTCACATTTCACCCCTTAAGTGAACTCATGCTTCCTGTGTGAGATCACTGTAGATGAAGGGACTTGATTCTCCTGCTGTTGCCCCTCTTTCTTGGCCCTGGCTACTGATGGGCTTTGTCATCTTTCTTTTGCTAAGCAGAAGGTCTTGTTGCAGTAAAATCATGGGGCTTTAGTTACAAATTGCTATTTGTAGGCTTAATCTCCCCTCTCCCCCTTTGATGATGTGACTGAGCTTTGCATGCATTTCTTCCCTGTGATGGATAAACTGAGGGTGTAATCTCCGGTCCGTAAGCAAGAGGGGTATTTATAGCCCATGTAGTCTTTTTCTGCACTGGGGACACTGCAGGAAGTGAAAGCTGTGCATGAAAGGTGTGGCTCTCAGAACCGGAAACCGTCTCGTAGTCCTCTGTGGATAAATTTGGTTTAAAAAGGGTGGCCTACAGTGAGACTTAGCTAAGTGATTGGGTCAGGTCAGAAATACAAGTACATGGCAGCTTAGTGCCACATCATGTGGGTCTCATGTCCTAAGATTTCATAGGTTTCTCTGGGGTTGCTGGCAGGCTGTGCCTTGTCAGAGGGCAGGAGACACTGGGCTCTTCCTTCCAGAGTGTGTCTTTTAGCTCTCAGCCAGACCACTGGAAGTTGTGTGCATGAGGCAGCAGTTTGGCTCTGTAGACAGAGAACAGTGTAAGTGTTGCTACCAATTTAATAAAGCATTTCAGGTTCTGGCTGAAAGATAAGGGAGTTAAAGGTAATGCAATAATGCTGTTACAAGTAGTTGTGCTTTATTCTGGAAGTTAGACCTAACTAAGATAAAGTTCTCTTGTCTATAAAGTTATATAAAATTCTCTTTTATTATAAAATTAACTCTCCTAGTTAAATCAGTGGATTAAAAAAAAAAAAAAAAAAAACAAAAAAAAAAAAAACTAAACCAAAAAAAAAAAAAAAAAAAAAAAAAAAAAACCCCAAACAACAAAACCTAGCAGTTACAGACTAAGATAGTTCTTGGTTTTCTAGAAACAAATCATTGAGATTTCCTTTCCAACAATACTTCTGAAGCACAGATAAAATGGCTTCCTGTCCCAAGGTTTCCTGTATCCATGGCAACCTGACTTCAGGCATTTCTTTCTTAGTTTCCTGAGCAAACTGTTGGAAACCCTGGGGCAAAAATGTGAGTGCTGTAGTACACAGCAGTACTGCCTTTAGAAAGGTTTCACAGATGAGTGTAGTTGGTCAGCTTATAACATAGTCTAGTAGACGGCAAACAGCATAATAACGGAAATAATGAACTTCAGATTTGGGGTAAGGAAATGCTTCTATTTATTTTAAATGTAACTCAGCTTTATTAAAGTAAAATACAAGTTGTAAGTGATCTGCCAGTAAGACGTAACACGTTTACAGTTGGCATTTCTACTTGAATGCTTTTGAAACATTTCTTAGTGATAGTTAACTATAAGAAGTAAAGAATATATAGTCTTTTTAAATTAATGGAAGCTGTTATTTTGGCAGCTTAGATACTTTTATGCTACAGCCAATTAAATATTTTCTGGCTATGTTAGCAGTATATTTATGTAATTGTCCATTTACTTTAAAAAGTTTTTTGCAGTGAAGTCCAGTTAATAAGTTGGAGTTCTAAACTGCTTGTTTGGCATGAAAGAATAATATGTAAAATACCAATCTTGAGAGCAATTCTAATATTTTTAAGATTGTACACATAGATTAAAATAATTATTAATAATTTATATATATATAATAAATATATTTGAATTAATAATATTTATATACTTCTTTTTATCTCTACTAGTGAAGTCAGAGACGAGTAAGAACGCCAAAGACAGGGATATGTGTGTTCTGCAAAGTTCTTCACCCTGCCCAGGAGCATTCCTGTATATATTTAATTGTTTTCTTTTGTTGCTGCTCCAGAAGGAGGCTTTTGGCTGTCCATCTGCTTGTCAGCTCTGCACAGGGAAACAGGTTAGCTGTCGTAATGCAGGGCTTTCAAGCATCCCTTGGAACCTTCCAAAAACAACAATTCTTGTTTACCTCAGTGGAAATAATATATCACATGTCACTCCAGATGATCTTAGAGGCTTTCTGAAGCTTGCTGCTCTCTACATGGATAACTCCAGTATTTTGTATGTACACCCAAAAGCTTTTGTGGAACTCCCCAAACTGTGCTACTTGCATCTAAATAGCAATAATATTAAACGCCTGGATCCAGGAATCTTTGAAGGGCTTTCCAATCTTCATTGTTTATACCTTCAGAATAATCAAATAGCTTTTCTTCCCAGAGGATTATTTAGTGATCTTCTTTCTGTTAGATATTTAACACTTCAAAGAAATCGTCTCAGTGTCCTTGGAAGTGGGACTTTCTGGGGAATGATAAGTCTCCAAACACTAAACCTAGCAAATAATAAGATTTCACGGATATCAGATGCAGCATTTCATCATCTTGAAAATCTCGCATATTTGTTTCTTGAAGGTAACAACTTGCCACTTGTGCCATCAAATGCTATTGGAAGGCTCAAAAATCTTGAAAGACTTTCTTTGTCTCACAATCCTATTGGATCAATTCAGCCTTTTGCATTTAAGGGACTTAATAAGCTTAAATATCTGTCTTTGAAAAATGTCAAGCTAAAATGTGTTGCTGTAAATGGATTTTTTGGATTAAACAACCTTAGCCAGCTAATCTTAAGTTATAATGATTTAGAAAATATAAATTCCAGCACTTTTACCTTACTGAACAATTTATTGTATCTGCAGCTCGACAGAAATAAAATAGCCAGTATTGGCAATGGTACCTTTGAAAAAATGGGGCAGTCACTTAAAGTACTCAATTTAGCATTTAATAATATCACAGAGTTACAACCTGAAGTGCTCAAGCCCTTAGTATCTTTAACTCATCTGCAGGTACATTCTAATCCTTGGAACTGCAGCTGCAAAATGCTTGTGTTACTTAACTGGCTAGCATCATCTTCTGTTTCTGCAAAAATCCACTGTCAGAATCCTCAGAGTATGCGTGGTAGACCTTTGCATTATATGAAATGGGCTTGGTTTTCAAACTGTACTGGCCCCACTGCCAGCCCAGGCTCTGCCCCAAGTCTGGGATCTGCTGGGGTGCATCACAGCACTACCACTCTCCTGATGGCCTGGCATAAAGGGAGCAGGCACAACACATTGGAACGGCTTGTCACTGCAGAAACTAAGTATATTGCTTTCTGGGAGGGAACTACAGCTACATCTTCTACCCCGTTGCCTTATCAGGAATATGCTGTTGAAGTGCCATCAGATGCAGCTACGGTGTTATCAACATTACCAGTGCAAATATCAGCAGAAATTATACCTACTAATAGAAATGTAGAAGAAGAATGGTTGTTTACAACAGATCCTACTCCTGTATCATTAAAAACAACCCTGATTTGTACACAACAGGTTGAAAAGCTGAATCAAGCTTTTGATATTTTACTAGCCTTTTTCATTCTGGCTTGTGCTGTTATCCTGGTCTTAACCTGTAAAATTATTCAGTTTAGGCAAAAACTAAAGATGCTGGAAAACTCAGGGGAAAAGAGTATAGAATATTATGGCTTTTATCAGCCTGGCAGATACAACATAACTGACTCAGTGCAGTCTCTAACTCGGAAATCAGTGGAACATTCAGAACTGGACCAAATAAGACTGCTCAAGCGAACTGTGTCAGAAAGTCAGGCACAGGTCATCTTGTTCGAGCATTCATCATTGTAATTTATCTCATTTGATTTGGTGTTAACTGTGATATGAAAGGTCAAGAAATCAAGAACTTGATTCTGTAAAAATGCCTCCACCGATTAAAATCAACTGCTTAATAGAACTGGGGAAAATGGCACAATTTGGGTTCTGCATCAATATTTGCTTACTGAATGTTTTGAAATTTATTGATTGTTTCATTATATGTCATTTCAATCTAACATGGATAAGTTTATTAACCTCAGTCCCTATTTGCAGTAATCGTTCACCTATGCTCAAGTATACATGCAATATAAAGTGCACTTCAATTTATTTTGCCATACTTAATGATGTAATTTCCTATAGAAATTCCATAGCTATTGTGAAGCAAGCAAGGGATCAGTTCATAGTAGGATCATGAAGCCAAGAAATCTTGGGGAATCAGAAAACAGTGTTTCATGTGTTTATTGTAATAGAGTTTCTACTCTTCCTCTGCTAAATAAAGCACAGTGGAAAAAAGTACATTTACAGTTAACATGTTCAAACTCTCGAATAAGAGAAAAATTTCAAACTATACAAATTCTATTCTACCTATAGCATGTTGTAACATACAAAGTTGTGTGTTCAGTCTGTATAATGAATATATTAAAGTGACTTTTTTATTAGTATGTATCTGTATCATTTTATGAAATACACCAAATTGGAGCTAAGAAAACCAGAATTGCTGTTGAAATTTACCAAATTATTATGTCTAAGGTAATAGAGCTGGTATATTATTGTCAATAAAAGATCATCATCTATATCATCTATGCAGTAATATTTTGAGGGACTTTTTAGCTAGCTAAGAGGTACAAATTGAAGAAGTACACTGCATTGTAAATACATAATGCTAAATTAATGGCTGAAAACTTTTACATATTTGGTTTATATTTGGAGGTGTCAGGTCAAGATATGTGTTCTTAGTTAAAGCTTCATCTTCAAATGGGGATATTTTCTTTTATGGTGTGCATATAACTTTTTATTTCTATTTCAGATGTTGGTGTTCTGTTGTTGTCAGGTTATGCCTAGTATGCTGTAGCTTTATTTTCAACCTGAATTTCTGTGATTACTTCAATAATTCAAACTTTATTCTGGAATTAAATGTGATAAAACTATATGCCAAGTAGTCCAATATTGTAAAATTTTCAACCAAAGGGGCTTAGTTTTGTAGATGCTGTTTTTCTTCTACAGGCCTGTGGCCTAGAGATTTCAGCCATGTTGTTTATAAGTTACACAGTTTACAGCTAGACCATTTTCCTCAAGGAAAAGTGGGAAACAATGCTTTGATAGACTTTCATCCATGGTGTTGATTTAAATTGTGTAGAAGTATGTTGCTGTTTCAGGTTCCAGCCTGGAGCCTGTGGCATTCTCCAGCTGAGCCACAGCTACCCTCAGCATTCTTGTTCTATCCCCTCTCTTTCCTGCTGGTGTAATGCCTGTGCATATCCGGGCTGTGCAGGTCCCGGTCATCCTGTTTGTCCATCTGCAGTTCTTCTCCAGCAGGGAAAAATCTATTATCTGCTGCCAGGACATATATAAATCTTGACTGCACTGAGTGGATGTGATAGTGCAAATATTACTTCATTGTTGTTTGTTATTAGTGTAATGAAATAATACTGTATTTGACTGTAATTTATTGTATCATAAATCAAATGCTTCTAGGGAACACACAATTCAGCTTCTTGGACAAAAGCTTAAACTTAAAAGTTTAGTATTGCTTGAGTAGAAACTATTTTTTAAAATAATTTTCTAACTTAAGATCAGATGTTAAATATAATGGGCAAATGCTTTTAAGAAGGGAAAACACTGGCTGTAATTTATGCACTTTTTTCCAGAGGCTAATCCACTGCAGTCTCTTCCTCTTTAACCCATTTTTTGATACCTTCTGTCTCTCCTACATAATTCATTGTGAGAAATACTAATTTTGTTTCCACTTAGTAACAACTGCACAATCAATGATTGCACAGTAGTAGGTTCTGTAATTTTATGTGCTGTATTTTTAAATTTTTCATTTTATGTGGACACTTTCAGAAATAATGGACTTCAAATGCAGTAGAAACTAGTTACATTTCTCTTGCTAGAAATGCTGCTATGACTTTTTTACAGAGGAGTTTTGGTAATGCATAAAGGTTAAAAACAATAAACCTAATTCTCAAAGAAATCTGGCAGGGAGCAGCTCTGTTATTTTAGGCTCTGGTTTCCACAGCTGCTTTTTACAGAAAGGCATGAGAGGTTCTCTCTGTAGGTGCATCTTTTTCACTGACAAACTGCTGTAGGAGTTGTTTACCAGGTATGCATCTCACCATCTGTAGTGGAACATGAAAGGAAACTGGTGTCCCAGCTGTTTGTGCAGCAGAGAGTTAGAACCATTGAAAGCCATTCTTTGGAGTGGAGACATCCTGGAATAACCAGCTTGCCAACACAGGGATTAGACTTACAAGGCACTGAGAGTTTTATTATGCAGTTGTGAGGGAAATGCTTTTCTTTAGCAGTCAGTGTCTTTTGTATTTAAATGTTTGCGTGGGGAAACCAACCCTTTCATGTACATGTGTGGTTCATATGTCATTTAAAATCATTAGGGAATAATTAGAAGCCTTAGTTGAGTCTGCCCTCATGAAGCAAAGTGATGCTTCATGAAGATGAGGTTTATGGTCAGTCTTAGGACTCCTCTGGAAAGATTCTTAGCTGCTACTTTGCTGCTTTAGGAGCTCCCTAGAACTGTGCAGCTCCTAAGAGGGTGGGTGTGTGTGCGCAATAATCATTTACATCACTTACAGCATGTGCAGAGTAATCTGTTTGTCCTACTCCACCTCTTTCCTTGGCTAATGAGATAAAAAAGAATTAATTAAGCTTTCTTAATATGTAAACTAGTAAAGATATGAAATCAAACTCTTCTTGGCGTTCATTGCATCATCTTGGTGAATGTAGAAAAGCAGAAAATGTTTTCTTTCTTTTTATCTCTGAAAAAGTATTTTTTCTCCTACAGATTTTTTTCTTCTTCTCTGAGGGATATGCTAAGTAGATACAGGGTCCATTTTATTTAAGCACCACTAAAAATATCAAGACATTTTTTAACATATTGATAGAGCTTTGTCTACAGTAGTTGGCTGTATAATTGAAGTAAAAATTATGAATTTTCACATAAAACCTCAGGATAATAAGTTGTATAGATAGCTGCATGCATTAGAAATTATAGACAGAATTAAAAAAACCAAACCATCTCTTTTATTTTCAGAACAGGTGGGGTCTGTTCTGTCCTTTGCAAAGCTTTTTCTCTTTTATCTAAAAACTGATGCAAACTTTGAAATAGAAGTTTTGAGATTATTCTTATGGAAGCTGCCCTGAATGCTAAATTTTGTTTTCTGTATCGGTAAGGTGCATTTTATTAACAGGCAGCATAAAATATCCTTACTGTAATAAAAAAACTATAGTCATTATATCTTTGAGACTGGATTATGAAGTGGTTTAGGTCCTACTTGTGGGCCTTTTACTTTTGCTGCATACCAAAAGAGGTTTTGTCCCAATAATTTAGGAAGACTGGGTAGATATAAAACCAGTTATAGCCTGATGCTTCTGTTTGTTTCATTGCTAATCTGGATTGTCTGCAATACAGGGTGGGAACTGCTTAAATGGTGCCTTCCTCCAGATTTAAGATTTTAATATGAAACATATTAACTGTTGTGTTCTGAAAATTCATCTGAATGCAGCATTTGTCGTCTTTGAATCCACTCATATGACTTCTCTAATTATTTCTTGAAATAAGCAGGCTAATTTTAGTCTCTAGATACCTCTAGAAAAGGCATTACATTGAATGGCATGGCATGCCTTCTCATCTATGAAAATAAGGCCTGATACATTTTATATTGTCACTGAACTTTGAGGTTTCTTTTTTTACAGTGTGAGTCTGTGGTATTTTTATTTTTCGCCAGCATGTGTCTTGTGTTCTAGAAATAGTCACACTGTTAAATGGCTCCATACTTGGTAAATATTTCAGTGGGTCTTTGGTAGAAAGAAACTGTATGCCCTGTTTAAAGGGGAAAAAAAAAAAAGAAAGTGGAGAAAGGAAAAGGTATTATATTTACTGAAAGCTGCAGGCAAATTACATTTTGAAAGGTAAACGTTTCTTTTTTTTCTTAATAAAAACAAAAAAACTCTCATGAATCTTCTGCTAAAGAAATGAAATACTGTTTCTCATTTATGTCATTAAGTAGGAATATTCTTTCCAAGAGTTAATGATTTCCCTATGTGCTTTTGTGGTAACTATCAAGAACAATGTTTTTGCTGCTCTGTGCTCATGAGACCCCAACTGGAGTGCTGCATCCTGCTCTGGGGCCCTCAATATAAGAAGGACCTGATATTCCTGGAGCAAGTCCAGAGGCCACAAGGTTGATAAGAATGGAGCACTTCCCCTAAGAAGACAGGCTGAGAAAGTTGTGGCTCTTCAGCCTGGAGAAGAGAATGTGGTGTGGAGACCTGACTTCAACCTTCCAGTCTCTGAAAGGGCCTTCAGGGAAGCCAGAGAGGAACTGTTTATCAGAAACTGTAGTGATAGAACAAGGGGGAATGGCTTAAAACTGAGAGTAGGATTTGATTAGATTTTAGGAAGAAATTCCTTACTGTGAGGGTGATGAGAAGCTGTGGATGCTCCATCCACTGTGGAGTTTAAGTGTTTCAGGCCAGGTTGGATGGGGCTTTGAGCAGCCTGGTCCATTGGAAGGTGACCTGCCTGTGGCAGGAGGGTCAAGAACTAGGTGACCTTTGAGGTTGCGTTCAACCCAAACCATTCTGGGATTCATGCAACTTGGAAGGAAGAAACAATACAGGTATTGGACAGCATCCTGTATTATTAATTAAATGGTGTGTATGAACAGGGCATAGTTTATTTCTCCAGGGCTCAAAGTGTTCACATTTGTTCTCAATTGAATGGCCCTTGTCTACTATTGATGTGAATCTGAGGGAAGCTTGTTGGAAAATACTAACCTTACTCACACTGGAAAATATTAACTCTGTTAATGGCATTTTCCTAGAGATGTGTTTCAAAAACAAGGATGAGGCAAAAGAGTCTTAATGGAGGTGTGCTAGGCAGGACCTTTGACTTGGTGAAGAAACCTGCTCTGTCTCGGAGGGCTCATTGTGCAGGCAACTGAGGCACTGTTGACTTTCTCAGCTGTGCTGTGAGGTCAATAGGTTGTTTGCTTGCTGTCTGCAGAACCTCACAGAGATTCAGTCTCACAACATGTAATGCTTTGCTGTTCTGAATGTGATGGGGAAGCCTTTTGGCAAAGGAATAAGTGTCTTTTAAAATATATAGCTGGCAATCAGGCAGTAAAAATTATGTCAGTTTTCATTTTGTGGAATTCAAGTGTTTCAAGACTGATGTTACAAAATACACTTCAGATTCTGGCATACAGCAGTAGCTGAATTTTAAAAAGGGAACAAAAGCAAATCCCTTTGAAAGAAAGGATCATGAATGAGATTAATTTCATCAAAACAAATATAAAATAAATATTTTCTGTGCTTAGTATTCTAACTTGATAAGCTTTTTTTCCAAAGTACCTATTGCTATTTAACTATTTGTCATATGTGTAAAATTTTGTTGTGTGTCTGATAAGAAATTTTTCAAAAGCAGTTGCTATTGTATAAGGAGCTACAGATCATCCATGTCTTCAGTTTTCACCCTAAATAAGAAAAGGAAATGAAAGAATATTAGGAAATAGATTTGTGTTAAAACAATGATCAACTACAATTGAAGTACAATATATGAAGTTCACATTCAGTTCCTGTAAATAAATGAAATAGGGAGCAGCATCAGCAGCATCTTTTTGGGAGAATTAAGCCTGAAATTCCAAACAGGGAGCAATGCAGTGCTTCAGTCAGTGACAGTCCCAGGACAAGGGTTGTAGTTTGCCATCTCCAGTTAGGTCCTTTCTCTTTCTTTGATGCATGTAGCTAGAGATATTCCTGAGATGAACATCTTTTCACTTGCAATTTGTCTTCACACTTTCGCAGTTCATAGAGTAGGCGTCTGGAACCCATGTTCTACAATAGCATGTCTCTGGCATTAGATCCACAGCAGCAGGAAATGGAGCAGAAGCAGCAGCTGGCTGCTCTCCATTAACTAGGAGCTGGTTTCCCCTACTTTATCCATCACAGGGAGAGCGTGTTCCTATGCCCTTACCCTACAGGCACATCCTTTCTCAAGGCAGGGGCAAATGTAAATGTGTTCAGTGTTATTTTGGGCATTGTGGGCCTATCTAGTCGAGCCTCCCGGTCATGCTGAGTACAGGTACTCATGCCTTTTGACTCCCAGGTGATATCTACAGCCCTTTGTGTTAGTCTTAAATGGCCTCGTGTGTCAAATGGCAGAAGGTGTCTGTGTTTAAACAGATAAATCCTGTTGCCCTTTCTCTGTACAGTCAGGAAAGTCACATTCTTGCAGAACTGGTTGCAGGGTTTTTCCACCCACTCTGGGGATGTGAAGAAATACAGGTAAGTAGAGGAGTGTACTTTCTTTACAAGCAGCCATTGCTCAAGGGGTTTTGTAGGCTTATGCATTGAATAGTGATGGTAGAAAAGGTGTAAATGTGATGGGAATAGAAGTCACTACTCTCTCCCCTGCTGGCAGGAGCGTGCCTTTCCCAGTTCTTGACTCCTAATGTCAGAGACATTGCTAATGTGTATTTTCTTCTGTTCCATTTGCAATTACTTTTAGGTTTTCAGTGACACACTAAGTCTGTTATATTTAAAAATAATGTTTCTTATATAATTTGAAGCTTTTCTGTAATCAAAAAAAACCTGAATTAGTTGCTTGCTAGCATGCTCAGCTAACCAGTAAGCAAGGAAAATATCTCTCAGTAAATGCTCTACAGTTGAGCAAATTTCCTGTGCAGTTCCTTTAGCTAAATCACTTTCCTGTTCTTTTCCAATGTTATCCAAAATAAATTTTGTTCTTTTACAGTGTTATCCAAGATAAATTTTGTGGTATCATCAACATTTCAGTGGAAGGACTGAATGATGTTATGACTGAAGATTCTGAAACAGGAACATACAAAGAGTAAGCGGAAAATCTAATTTAAACAGGGTTTAACTGTAGCAGTATTGTTTTATATGAAGTATTTTCATTTGAAAAATCTGTAGGCAGTTAAGACATGCTTGTTAGAGATTATTTTCTCAAGAGTGAGTGTTTTAGGAATACACAAAACTTCTGATCTTAAAAGAAAATATTTGCAGTGGGGAAAGAGGTCTTAAAATGACAGTATAATTTTATATTTTCATTAAGGAATCTACTAAATGATGTCTTAAAACATTCATATGCTTAGATTTGCTTTTTGCTTACTTGACTGTTATATAAAATTTTGATACAACAAGCTTGTGTATTGATAGGGACCACCCTTGCTCAGAGGTAGTTCAGAGTTTTTTTGAGTGTGACATGAACCTCATGTGGGTTTACCTAGTGTACAATATTTCACAGCCTGGAGAACTTGAAAGTATACCCCACAAGAACAGTTTCCAGTTGTTCCATGTAACACAAGTACTGCTACAGGATATATCTCAAAAGACAGTTTCCAGAGCTAGGAGCTGGAGCTTGTTATTCCCAGAAATGTGGATGTTGGAGGTGTCCAGAATGCACTGCCACCCCGCACCACACTCATTCATCTCCTGATGGCTCCCTGGTTACTGGTTGTAGTCCATCAAAGCTGGGGGAAAAAAATAAACAACCTAATGAATAGTAAAATATTTTTTGGACAGAGATCTTAATGTCATTTTTATCTCTGTAATGATTACTTACTTTTAGAATGGAGAGTTGTAAGACATCAAAAACAGGTGCTCTACAGGATATTCTTATGGACCATGCTAATAATAGAATTTACTGATGCTCTGATGCTAAGAATCAAGCATTTCTTTCAAATCATTACATGGTGATGAAACAGACTCTCTCTGAACTAATTAATTTACTGCTTAAGGGGATGTTTGCTGCCACTGAAACAAGGCAGCACAGAGCAGCCAGAATATTAAGTTCTTCTCCACTTAAAACAGGTGGTGTGCACACAACCATGTGTGTTCAGAACAGTCCACACTCACACTGAGCCTGAACTATGCCTAAGAATTTGTTGCCAAAGTACTTCCACCAAATTCTTAGTAAAGAAGATGTAAAGTCCAAAGTCTGGGAGTATGCATAATGTCTGGCACTGTGTTTTGTTTACTGTTGAAAACATTGCAGAGCCCTTCTATTTCTAAACATTGCTTTGCCAGCACTTGTTGAAAGTAGTTCTCACCAAGAAATAAATAAACTTTATCTTAGTTCATTTTGTATTTTAAGCCTGAAGGCTTGTAGAACTTGTCACTACTTTTCCAAAGGCTGGGCATTGTTTTTACTTCATAAAATATAGTCACACTGAACCAAAGACATACTTATGTTGACAGGTTCTGAAAGAGCTGTTTGAAAGATTTTGACTTTTGCATAATATATTTTGACATCATTTGGAAATAAAGTGAGAACAGTCATCTGAAATCATGTGCATTGTTGTGGTTCTTCAGACTAAAGAAGAATGGCTTAAGCCCAAACAGGTTCAGAAAAAAGATAACGTGTTGTCCACTGATTATCTTATTAGCTAATTATTGTAGTGCAGTAAATAAAGTTATGTACATGTTCAACACAGGAAAATCAAAGCCGAAACACTATAGAACTTTAGCCACTGAAGGATGAAGAGAGGGTAAACATTTGAGGGAAGATTGTAAAGGTTAAAAAATGGGCATGGCTTAAGTGGCTTAGCCACTTTAAATGAATACATTTAAACTGGAATTTTAAAGAAACTGTTGTAGTTAGAGCAGTGAGATTTTGGAAGCAGTAAAAGCCTTGTCACTTTTTAGATTTATATTGGATTTTAATCATGTTATGGAAATGTTTACGCTGTCCTACAATACAAAGGGATTGCACTCAGCCAGGTTTCCTAGAGTTGATACTTCACATTGTAGGGATAATTATGAGAGAGCTTTACAAACCTCAAATTTTCTGGAAAGGGGAGCATTCCCTTGCTCTAGACTTGCAATTTGCTGTATTATTTTGAACTAAATAATTCCTTTATTAAAAATGGCTTCTGTGTTAGTATTTGACCCTGCTTGCCATGCTGTTTAGCAAGTGTTTCATACAACTCGAAATGTTAATGGAAAACTAAATATGTAAACAGAATAAGTCTGAACATTTTCATTCAGTCATATAAAAACATCTAAAATCACAACCTTTTTTTCATTTTAGTAACATTACAACCATTTTAGTAACATTAAAATGGGTTCTTCATCTTAGTTGATGGAGCATTTCACATGCTAGTGCAGTGCAGCAATTAAAGATGCACAGTAGTGTGGGACTGAAAATGAGCAATAATCTGCATCTGTCTTGGTGTTTTGTAATTTGTGAATTATTGTCCTTTGTGTCTCAAATCATACCTGATACATGGTGGCGAGTTGTCATCACCTGAGTGTTTTTTAAATAGTTTCGGTTTTCAAGGCAGAAATTCCAGGAAAAGATTTGATAAAGAGGTGGAATATTTGTATATTGTTTCAGCATAGAGCGTGTAAAGTGAACGAAAGGCGTGTTTTCTATAGGATAGCTTTCATCAATGTTTGTATAAAGTCCATTCAAACCATTTCAGCAGACAGGAAAACCTCTGACTTTTAAACTGGGTTTTTTTTCATATTTTCTGGTTTTATACTTACTGCAAAAATAAAATATGGCTGTTATTTTCACATATGGGTACTTGCCAGTTGAGGGTTTCAGCAAAACAAAAAATGAGTTTAAAACCTTTAAGTGTCTTGAAGAGTTTATTGTATCATAGCACCGTCCTTATTAGTTTTCAGGTCCTTTTGTCAAAGATCTCACAGAAAAACATGAATGCCATGAGACATCTTTGCAATCTTTGTGTATGTTTAGACACTTTGACTTGGTATAGAGTGCTTGTATAGCATTTTCTTGAAAAAGAGTGGAAAATTTTTGTAAGGAACTGTTGTATTGCACTAAATCAGCTCTTTACAAGGAACAATAGGTTTTTCTGTATTTTTTTTGAAGCCATGTAGTCTGTTTTCCGTGTGCACAAATGCGTTTTAACCCACAGCATAAACTAAAATATGGAGGATGACTGAGATTGTTACATGGGTAGAGGTGACAGGCTTCTTTAGATTAACTGTTCTCAGAAAAAAAATTACTTGTGATTAGATTGCCTGACTTTCAGCAAACTCCCATATCTGGTCTGTGTTTTCAAAAGTGCTTTAAAATTATTTTTACTGATAATGTACGTTAAAACTGCTGTTACTCCTATTTTTAGCTGCATGTTGATGTCTCATTTTGAAGAGCCCAAGGCTACAGAAGATGAGGAACCTCCCACAGAACAAGACAAAAGGAAAAAAATGGTAAGTTTTAGATCTGTTATTCAGTCATAGACCTTATTATATGCCTCACTTCTGTCACACTAAATTCTTTTTAGGTTTGGTTGATCTGTTGTTCTTGTAAAATTTATGTTTTGAATCAAAAAAAGGAAATCTAATGCCAAACCTTGCAACCACAGCACTTACACTTCTGCTTGCCTTTTGCATCTTGGTAGCTGTTATCAAAATAAACATCATCTGTTCACAAAATCTGGGCATTACAATAGTAACACAATATAGAAGGAGGTTACTGAAAAAAGCAGAGAGCTAAACTTCATTGAAATGTCATGGCAGGCCTAATTTCTCATATTTAAAAAAAATAATGTACCTGGATAGAATTTTTTTCTAGTGTGAAGAATTCTTACAAAGAAGCCAGTGTATATTTGTGTAACTTTTCTTTTGCATAGTAATAAATATAAAAGCAATACAATATATGTCTTTTTAAAAAAATATAAACCTTTTCATATTCTTCTGCTTCATATTAGAAATGCCTTAAGAGAAATTCCTAGTGTTTTGCAATTTCAGATTTAAACAAATGCAGAAATGTAATTTTCTGTGGTCCTTAAAAATGTTCTATAATTGTTAGTCTTAAAAGCATTTCTAGACTCTATTAAATTTCCTTGTTGCTTGTGGGTGTAAATTCTAGCTGTTTGTTGCAGAGTGATATTTATTCTTAGTGGTTTTGTACAATCTCTCAATATGGATATATATGTGTATATTGTTATCATTATCAATAGGGATCAATATCAACATGGAGAGAGACATGTTTTGTTTGTTAATCAAATTTAAAAAGCAGAAGTTAATTTTAATCTACATAGCTTTTATGTTCTTAATTTTGAGTATACTCAGAGTACATTGCTGTCTGGCTGAAGTTTTAATAGCGTTGTGTCAGACCTTAATTTTTCTGTTGCAGGTTAACTTCAATAGTTTGGATATGTGTTGAGGAATTCTGACTTGTTAGATTT
Organism: Urocynchramus pylzowi; assembly: GCA_013397555.1. NCBI lineage: Eukaryota > Metazoa > Chordata > Aves > Passeriformes > Fringillidae > Urocynchramus > Urocynchramus pylzowi. Next base: position 402,792 of record VZRH01005613.1, on the reverse strand, counting down.
GTAATGGACTATCTTCAGTGTGGATATGTCAGGCAAAATGAAAAGCAGGGCACATTGGGTTAAGCTGTATCATTGAATGATACAACACACCAATATGCTGCTGATGAACACAGTTACAGTGAGGGAACTGTTCTGGGTCACATGCAATACAGCATCAATGGTCATTTGAATAATGACAAATGTGCTTTGATAAGGAGGAGCTTCAGCAAACTAATAGCACCACATCAAAGGTCTTGGTTTACTTCCCTTGCACCTATCTTCCCTTACATATATCTTCCCTTACATATATCTTCCTTTGCATATCACTTTCTTTTTTTTCCCTAAGGAATTGCTTGAGCTTTGTTCCTCATCTTCTCTTTAACATGAAGCTTAAACACATTTTCTGTCTTTGTTTTCTTGCAAAGTTTATAGAGAATAAATTATCATACATGAATGTCAAAGCTTCATTTTCATTTTGAATCTCATAGTCTAAATTTAACTATTTCCATGGTTGCTATGTTTTCTAGATTCCTAAGCATTATGGAAATCCTTTGTTTTTCTTCTTTCAAGCCTTCTTTGTAAGAATAGGCGCCTATTTTAGTCTTCTCATTCTTATATTTAGTTAATTTTTCCTGATATATTTCTGACTTAAGCCTTCTATGCTGTCATTTTTTCAGCTAACTTCAGTATACACTGTATTCTTACTCTTTTTAATGTAATTTCTTGCAGCTGTGAAAGCAAGTGAACTGTAGTTATGAATGTTTGCTATAAGTTCATTCTGAATCCCAACTGAAATAGCTTGATATATAGCTTTGTAGATGGTGCAGAAGTTGAGAATTGACACTTGGCTATTTACTTCAAAATTGTACAGGTCCTTTGGGCAGGTCACTAGTAGCAGAAGTGTCAGATAATAATCAGAATTGTTAATCATGGCTTCAAAAGCACTGCTAGCATTTGATTTTAGAAACTGGATTAAAACCAGAACGTTACCCGGGCCCATTCCTACCTATGTGTGATGGAAGTTTCTTCCTCTCTGTAGGAGCACCAGTGCACACACTCACATGAAACTGTGAAACTATAGTAGCTGGTACCACTGGTAAAGTAGAAGAGGAAATAAAAATGTAATGTGTTAAGAAAATCAAGAACAACTTAAAGGGAATCAGCAAAACCTCTGAACTGTTTTGTCTTCTTCAAGCCCACGTTTACAGCCAGTGAGGTGGAAGATTGGTTTCTTCAGTCCAGCTGCAAGTTGGGCACCTCTGTCAAGTTTCAAGATCAATTTGTAAAGTAACGAGACTGAAAAACTAGTCAAATCCATGTTTTCACTGAGCATCATAAAGCACATTTCAATAATCAATTACTTGCCAAATTTTTGTTTCCTATCTGTAGCTGTTTTGACTGAGAAGCTGTTGGAATTTACTAGGGTTTTTTTTAATTGGAAAATAGATTTGTTTTGTCATATCAGAATCAGGCACATTTCAGTAAATCAGCTATGGCCACACACCTAGGAACTCAGCATACATACTTAATATATAGTCCTTTGCCAGCTATGCTTACTGTTGTTCCAAACTTATGATTTTGTTTGCGTAGTCAATGAAGACTGCAGCTGTCTATCCAATATTGTTGACAAACTCGTTATATGAAACTATTTCATTTGTTTTGTTAGTTCTGAATACAAGTTCCAAAAAAGAAGAGCAAAAGAAAATTAACTTGTTGTTGTTGTAGGAAACTCTTTCATTTACTTGAAATACTTTTGATGTGACTATCTGAATGAAAACAAGTTAGTGTATTAACTCCTTAATTAAGTCTGAAGACTCTTAAGTTGCATTTGATGTACAGATGGTAGATGATGCTTCTAGCAGCAAGCATTAATCATACTATAGAAGTCTCTACTGGCTTCAAGTGCTACTGCTTTGAATGGTGAGGCAGCCAGGGAGCAGTGAGAGCAGCAAGAGATACGTGAGAGCAGCAAATCTGCAGACATTGAGGTCAGTGAGAAAGGAAAGGCAGAAGGTGCTTCAGGTGCCAGAGCTGAGGTTCCCCTGCAGCCCCTGGTGCAGACATGGTGAGGCAGCTGTGGCCCTGCAGCCCATGGAGGGCAGTGGTGGAGCAGAGATTCACCTGCAGCCCGTGTTGGAGCAGGTAGATGCCCGAAGGAGTCTGACCCTATGGGAAGCCCACACTGGAATTGGCTCCTGGCACCTATGGCCATATGGAGAGAGGAGCCCACACTGGAACAGCCTGTTCCTGAAGGACTGCACCGTATGGAAAAAAGGATCTGCACTGGAAGAGTTAGTGAAGGACTGCAGCCCATGGATCTACTCATGGGAGAAGTTCATGGAGTACTGTCTCCTGTGGGTGGGGCCCCATGATGGAGCAGGGTGAGAGTGAGAGGAGGAAGGAGCACCACAGACAACATATGATAAAATTACTGCAATCCCCATTCCCTTGTCCCTCAAGCTGCTCCAGAGGAGGTAGAGAATTTATGGTTAAAGTTGAGCCCAGGAAGAAGGAAGGTGTTTTAAGATTGTTTCATTTCTCATTACCCTACCCTGATCTGGTTGGTGGTAAAATAATTTCTCTGAGTCAAATCTGTTTTGCTCATGTGAGAAACTGGTGATTGATCTTACCTGATCACTCTCTGATCTTACCTCAGCCCATAAGCCTTTCAATTATATTTTCTCTCCCATCCCAGTTGTGGAGAGTATGATTGAGTGGCTTTGGTCAGGGTCACAAGGATGAGAACACTTGTATTTAAATACCTGTTTTTCTATGCAAAATTCCCTAGAGTAATTTTATACATGACTGTTCAGAGCTATGAACTTACAGAAACTAACTATAAATGCATTAAATGTCCCAAATTACAGTTTTAGGTTAACAAATGCAAATCATTCAGAGACTGGTAGATTCCTTGCTTGGCAAGGCAGGAAAAAAATGCTGCTAACTTCAGCCAATATTGATTAGAGTAGTTGTGATTTAGAAATTTTGTTAGAAAAGTCTATTATATTCTACAGATTCAAATTACATTTACTGAAAAAAACCCCCTCCTACAGAGTACCAAACTGTTACTACAATTACTTTCCCTTTCTAAAGAATGTAATGGTAATAATAGGTAATAAAATGTTCAAGTCTTACCTTGAAACAGCAAAATAGTTTATGTAGTTTACCTTCCAACATAAACAGTAGTGTTGTTTGGGTTTGACACTAAGATGAACAGATCACAGGTCTGCATTAATTGCCATTGATTTCAATGGCAATTAGAAACATCCTACTTCTTTATGTTACAGCAAGCACCAGGTGTCTCCATCTCCCATCCCCTTCCATCCAGCCTGATGGACTGAGGGACAAATGTGGCATAACTGTCAATGCCCTAAGCCTGCCCATGTGTCTGCTGACACTAAAATTAGCAACATATCCTGTGTCCATGTAGCCTCTTTTACATATTTTTGCTATTAAAAAACAGCTAATGTGGGAAAATAGTGACAGGTATCCTGTCCTTCCCTGCCCAAAAGAAAATGGTATAATCCAGCTGGATTTATGAAGTTTATAGGTATCAGTACTGAAATCTGGCTGTTCTTTACACATATGGACAGTTTATTTTGTTTGTTATATAGTCTAAACAAGTTTGACTTGTTTGGTATTTTGTTTTCTTACTAATAAAATAAAACTGACCGTAGTGCATGCCATTTCCATAAAGTCCTTGGTAAGATCTGATCTGATTTTTAGGAGTTACAGGAACCTCATTCAGCTGTAACTAATAAAGTAGCTTTGAAATTATTTTATCTTGTAGAAGCATTAAACCTTAGAGCAAAGTGTAAGACTAATGATTTGAGACTGTTTCAAATAGTTTTAAACTGATATCTGCATTAATAATAATTAATTTGATCTTTGTTTTGCACAAGTGTTTTCTCTTGTTTCTCAAGTAATACAAAGAAAATAAAAGAATAAAATTCTTTCCTGAGCTGAGGTTATAATCAAAATGCGTAAGTCATAGAGTATTTTTTTTTTTTCATTGTTATATGTTTTTATTTTACATGTTTTCCACAGCTTGCACTGAAGGACCCAGTACACACTGTGTCATTGCAGCAGTTCATCTATGAGAAGTTAAAGGCCCAGCAGGAATTACTGGGAGAACAAGGTTTTCACGCCCTTATGGAAACTGTGGATACAGAAATAGTTGCCCAACTACAAGAATTTTTACAAGGCTTCTAAATAAGCAGAAAAAAGATTTTCTATGTCAAATTTTTATTTCAAAAATATGAAAGAACTCTAGCCTTTGGTCTTGTATGGACAAGTCTAATGAAAAGTGAAAATAACTTGTGACAAAATAATAAAAAAAGTTTCTGCTGTTGCTCATAAACTATGCTTTTTTCGTTTTGCTTTTTTTTTTTTTTAATAATAAAATATTGATTAAGGGTTCTGTCATCAAGCAAACATTTCCATGATTCCTAACATGGTATATGCTGCCCTAGGTAGTACCATTTTTTGGTACCCTTAACTGTGCTTTTGGTTCACAAAGGTATGTCATAAAGTCAGCGGTCTGAAGGAACTTACTAATGTATATTAAAGGGAAGCATCTGTTTATTCAGCACTATAATTCAGTATCAGGAGCTGCTTCCTTTGATAGTATAGATCTATAACTTTCTTCCTTTCTATTGCTCATTTTAGACTGTGTGTTCAACCTTACAAGCAGAAAGATTTAGAAAAGCTGTAAGACTGTGACCAGAAATATTCCTTCATGAGAGAAAAATAATTCCCATTTGAATTGTCTCAGAGAAAAAGAAACTTTGATTGTAACACTTAAATTGTAGTTGAATTGTTAGAGAACATCAGTATATATTTCTATCTGAAGATGTGAGTTTTCATTTTTATCACCAAGTTTTGTTTCTGTTACCAAAAAATTAATTTCTTGAGTTCCTTCTACTTCACTTTAAGCTGTCAACACAGAGAAACTCACCAGAAGTAGATTAATTAATTCTGGTTAATTTGTGACCGTACCTGACTACTTAAAATTACCATGTACAGTATCTCAATTCTTTATGTTTTTTCATCAGACATGTCACGAGGGTACTTCAGAATTGTTGTTAAAATGTTTAAACCAAAATGGTCACAGTTATAACAATTATTTACAAACAAGGGGCTTACTTTCAATTATTTATTAGTTACCTGCAGGGTAAAGCTCCTCCTTTATATGCGCCTTTGCCTTTTCTACCTTGCAGGTGTAAGTGGTAAGAAAATGCTAATTTCCATTTTCAGATTTTTCATTTTAAGTACTGATCTTCCACCTTCAAAGTTGAAATTAACTTTGCCTCACTAAGGGATGATTCAGGTATTAAATCAGGTATTTTTTTTTTTCCCAGAGGGAATTAGCTGTTTAAAGACACCTATAAGCTTTTGACAATCTTACCAGATGCTTTTAAAAATATGAGCCTTTTTTACTGATCTTTTGGGGAGTAATCTCTTTTGAAACCTTCCCTCTGTTTGTAGAGGAGGTCTCATCTGTCTCTCCTCCTTTGACATTAGTGTCAGAGGCTGACTGGGCTGTCACAGTTCTAAATGCCAAACCTCCCCTGTCCCCTGCTGCCAGCATCTGTCAGGAGAAGTTCCGTGGGAAATCAGCTCATTGTTTCCTGCGTTTTACCTTGGCGTAGGGAGGATTGCCAGGAGAATTGCTACTGTTTCTTTGTAAGTTATGTGTATGCCAATCATCCACCATCATAATCTCATAATTAAGAGATTTAATTAACTGGTTACATTTGGTACTTGCAAGGTCAGTAAGTGTGCTGACGGTCCCATTCAGCTGTGAACCACAATTACCAGAACCTGGCAGCTTTTGACTAAGTTTGGATATGTTTGTTGCACAGTTGATCTGCAGACACCCAAAGCTTTTAGCTCAATATAGAATCTGTGCAGATCTGGTCACCTTTGCTATCTTTGATCCCACCTGGCGTGACCGCCTGGTGTACAGGAACACGTCCTGGCAGCAAGCAGTACTGCCCTTCCACCGTTCTGCAAAATCCCTGGTGCCGTGCTGAATGGTGCTCCCTGGAGTTCCAGAGGGAGGCAGGTCCTACCTGCCCTAGTCCAGCCCTGGCCTAAAGGCTGCTCTCTGCTGTGTGGCCAGGCCACCCAGCTCCCCGGGTGGAGTGTTAACTGCAGCTTATGTTAATGCATGCTGGTGGCTGAGGCCCTGTCAAGAATGATGGACGTACTTTCAGCTAATAACAGCACAAGAAGTTGTGATTAACTTTCTGAGTAATGTCTCTGTATAACTGCGTGTGTTCATTTTCATATGCATTAGGGAACAAGTTAAATTTGTTACTAGGTGTTTGGCTAGCGGTCTTGGAAGATTTTTCTCTGAGGCTTGGACTATAATTGAAAATGATCATTATTATCATAACTGTTTATATGACAACCATTGTCAATGAGCACAATGCCAAACAAGTGCCAATCTGCAGCCAGCAACAATCTAATACTCAAAGTGGAGAAATTTGAGCTTGAAACAGCAGAAAAACTATTACATACTGTCATTATATATTAAACCCTTACACATAGGATTAAATTTTCACTGGAAGAATATGGATTAGGACTGCAGCAAGCTATAGCCCTTTTTCAATTTGATGGTGAAATTCTTAACTTTAGTCTCTAGGGAAAGAACGGAAACCAAATATAGCAATTAGCCTGACACCAAGCAGTAAAATACGGTTTCTGAAATTCTTGTGAGGAAGGATCTTGGATTCTCTTGTTTTCTAGGCTTTGATTTTCAAGACAAAAGTAATTAAAATTGGGGTATTTTTTTTCCTACAGCACACGGAATACTTAAAAATGCTATCAGTTTACTTTCCAGAAAAGGCAATGATTAAGGTGAATAAAAACTTTCTGCTTCTGATAAGAGTTAAATGAGAGGACTAATTCTGCTGCTTCCATCTTCATAACGTTAGCTTTGGTGTATCGATGATGACCATTTTTAGGCCCCTGGCCTAATTGAAGTGTTAATAACTCATGTGCTGTCTTTGCAATCTGTTAAATCTTTTTCTGCTTTAGAAGCTAAATTTATCCAAGCTGTAACTTATTTCTATTTAGTAGCTGAGGTGTTTGTCTCATGAAAAATACAATGGAATAACTTCCAAGGACATTTGCAGGTAGATAACCTGGGGGGCATGATCTTGTGTTCTTGCAGTGCTCTTTGCCTTGCCAGCAGTGAGGCCATGGCCTCCCACCCTCCCTGCAGTGAAGTGGTGGAGGATTTTGCATCCTCCACTTGAGCAAGTGCTGGGATCAGGCTGTGTGCTTGAGACCTCAGCCATGGCTGAGTGGCAGGAGGTGCAGAGGGAGTGGGGGGTGCCTGTCCCAGCAGCCCTCGTGGGCAGCGCTGCTGGGGTGAGCTCCGCTCCTTGCCAGGGAAGCGACTGCTTGCGGCATAGCTGGCAGATGGGCAGGGGGTGTTCTGCCCACTGTGCCTTCACTGAGAAGGGGTTCCATGATTCCAGGGAAGAACACTCTGTGCAGGTCATTCGTGTCTACTTCTTTCTCCTCAGGATCTTTGCATGCGCAAATAACTCACCAGCTTTTTCCAGTATTTTCCCTAAATTACTATTTCAGATGGGACTCTGAGCACCCTGGTGTAGTGGAAGGTGTCAACCCATGGCAGAGGGATTGGAACTAGTTGGTTTTAAGGTCTCTTCCAACCCACACTATTCAATGATTTGATGATTCTAAGCCTTAGAGGATTTGCAGGAGGGAAAGTCAGGTGTTCCGGCATGTTCTGCCAGGGTATCTGGAGTGAAAGCCAAAGTCCTAAGCAGAATCACAGCTTGTAGCTACAAATTGTATCAGATATGGTCTTTTCTCTGATGATTCAACAAAATCACTTTACATCATATTAACTCAGATACCAGGTTTGCAGTTAATATTCTGTTTAGTATGCTTGACATTTTTCCAAACTCTAGTAATGCTCTTAAATTGCAGCTCACAGTGTTAGAACAGTGAACATGCCACATCTTCATGTAGCAGAAGCAGCACCTTAGAACCTAGGATAAACGCTTTGAAGGCTCTTCAGACTCATTTACTTGCCTTGTTTCAATACTGCCACTTCAAAAAATAAATGATTACTAACACAATTTCCATCTTACTGCTAACTATGATTAATAATCTGACTAATCACCAGGTAGTCAGATTTGACTACTTCTGTAAAAACATTTAATAAGGTTCAATAGCTTGTTCATACAACATTTCGCTGACTCTTGGAAAAATGAAATCAAATTAAGTGGAGACAACCCCCTTAAAAATATAATTGAGTATTCATTAGGAGTGCTTACAAATGTTACATCCCCTGCTCCTCACAGTGGCCAGGCAGCAGTTTGTTAGGCTGTGTATTCTACTGCACTAACTGGTATATATGGCATGCTTAAAAATACTGATTATGAAGGAGTTAGTTTTCAAATTTACACAGAACGGGTGATCAGTTTTGGTCTAAAATGAAGTGAAAAGGATTAAAAGGATTTGCTGCAAACCAGCAAATTCCACCAGCAAGACATAAATGTAACTTTTTGTAAGCATGTAGAACATGCTCTTAGATGTTGATTATAGGGAATAAAATCACAACCCACATCAAGATGTGTGTCATTTCTGAGGGAAGCAGTGGATGTTGGCAGGTGGCAAAGTTTATCTGGGCTGGAGTAGTGCAAGCAGTTGACTTTTCATTCCCTTTCTGAAGAAAGGAAAATGCTCAACAGAAGTGTATTACTTGACATATAAGTAATACAGTTTAATGCTGTATTTCTCTCTTTTTTAAGACTTATTAACCTGCTTTTAATAAAATACAAGCTAATTTTGAAGTCAAGCTGTCACTTCTAAACCTGTGAAAAGCCCAAAACATTCACAATAAATATTCTTAGATAAAACAATTTGCTGAATGTGCATATTGGTTCATTTTTGAGTTAGATTAATCTCACAAAAGCATATCCAATTCTATAATGGAGTGTAGTGCTAATAAAGAGATACTACTTGAAACAATGACAGAAAATTAGTCATGTTTACTGTGACTAAAGGTTGTCAACCCCTCCCACTGGAATTTTAACCAGCAAAAGTGATTATTAAAGCAGCATTTAAAAACAGATGGAAAATGCTGAGGTCACGCGAATATTTGACCCAGAAGATACATTTGTTTTTCTAATATTTGCACCAACACAATATTTGGTGGTAATCAGGGAAAGTAGCAGAACATTGTAGGGCCTATGGGATAGATGGTAGTTGTGGTTTAAACTTAGAATGTTTCATTAGTTATTCATGAAACAATTGAATCTATCATACAATATAGACAAATACCCAATAACTTACCACCTTCAGAAAATGGAAATTGCTGATAGATAAATTCTGAACAGAGAAAGTGTATACCCTGTTATTTTGTTGAATGGTGGTGTTTTGAAAATACACCATGAGTAATTTCAAAAGTATTTTAAACCACGTAGTCTTTATTTTAATGGCAAATAATCTATTTATTAATTGTTACAGTTCGATTTTTAAAACTAAAATGGCAAAGATATCACACAGATTTTTTTATAGGATACTGAGAAAAACTTGTTATTCTCCTACATCAGACTACTGACTAACTAACTGAGCTTTCAAGGGAATAGAGACTTAAAAACTGTACCTTCACCCTGATGCTTCACCAACCCAACTTTAAACATCAGGCAGATAAGCAAGGAAACTTACAGGCATAAACTACATGCACAAACAGCTTTTCACCTTATTCAGCTTTTGAAATGCTCTGCCCTGTATTTTCCCCACTTTACCAGGTGTAGCTTTTTGGTTTGCTACACCTGTAACAAGTTCCTGCTGTTTCATAAGCAGTTGTGTTTTTCAGTTCTTAAATACATAAATGAAATCCTTGTATGGTGGCTATCAAGCACTCTGGTGAGGAATAAAAGATGCAGATTGGTTTGTCCAAGAGCTGTGGGTGAAGGAAGTGGTGAGTCCCATATTCTTCTATCTGGTGTTAAAGCTATTTAATCTTTTTATTTAATGATACTGTAATACCTCATGTGTGGGTAGACCCCGGATCCCAGGAGTCCTCATCTAGGTTTTTGCTGCTAGCTGTACTCATTTGTTGAAGCATTTTGATGTATTATTGTCTCTCTCCTGAGAATCGATATGAGAGCCCTGCAAGCAGAATTTTTCTGCTCCACAGAAGTTCCTTTTCATCCTCCACCTCCTGAAGTACTTGTGAAGAAATCAACAAATTTATCTCAGCCTCTTTCCTGAGATTCTGCGAGTGCAGTGTCAAACACATGGCTGAGTGAGAGGAGCTGGTCTTTTGGAAGGCTGCAGCACAGAGGCTCCTGGGGAGGCTGGGTGGTGGTGCTGTCAGACATGACATGAACTGCTGACATCCAAGGAACAGGCAGTAATCAAGAGAGTGAACAAGCCATTTTCAGCCTGGTTGAAGGAAGATTCCACAAAGTTTCTGTATTAGGACTGAGTTTTATCAAACTTTATGGATGGTTTATGAGCACTGATGAAAAAAACTGACAGGGAAATAGAAATGGCAAGAATGTAACTGAGCAGGGTGGAGTAGTGTTGCAGTTTATCACTGGCTAGACTGCCACAGCTGGGTAGAGAGGAAAATTTAACAAAGGGTTCATGAGTTGACATAAGGACCTGAGAAAACACTTCAAGGGCAAGACAGGCTCAACTTGAAGGTACAAAGTGAGTTTATTACTAACAAAATCAGAGAAGGATAATGAGAAATAAAATAAGTTTTTAAAAAAACTTTTTCTTTCCCCAACCCCTCCCTGCTTCCCACCAACAGTGCAGACAGGGCATGGGGATTTTGGTCAGTTCATCACCCAAGGTTTTTTCCGCTGCTCAGGGAGAGGAGTCCTTCGCCTGCTGCTCCGTGGGGTCCCTCCCACAGGACACAGTTCTCTGTGAACTTCTGCAGCATGGTTCCAATCTCACAAGCAGCACCTTCTAATCTCACAAGCAGCAGTCCTGCCAAAACATCTTCAACATGAGCCCGTCCCATGGGCAGACAATCCTCCCAAAACTGCTGTGGTGAGGGTCACTCTTCCACGGGGTGCAGTCCTCCAAGGACAGGCTGCTCCAGCCTGGAAGCAGGGCCCCCTCTCTCCATAGAGTCTCCCACTGGACCACAGCCTCCTCCAGGCACCCACCCACTCCGATTTGGGCATCTTCCCCAGGGGCTGTGGGTGGATCTCTGCATTCCCCGTGGATCCCCAGGGGCTGTGGGTGGATCTCTGCATCCCCCGTGGATCCCCAGGGGCTGCAGGGGCACAGCTGCTTCACCACGGCCTCACCACGGCCTGCAGGGGAACCTCAGCTCCAGTGCCTGGAGCACCTCCTGCCCTTCCTTCTCCACTCACCTTGCTGTCTCCGTGTTGTGTCCCTCACATGTTCTCACCTCCTCCTCCTGTCTGGCTGGAATTAAAACTGCACCACTGCTTTTGTTTCGCTTACTTCTTAAATATGTTATCATAGAGGTGTTTCCATCATCTCTAATTGGCCCAGACTTTGCCAGCAGCATGTCCATCCTCCCAGCCATCTGGAATTGACTCTGCTGGACATGGTGGAAGCTTCTGGTGGTTTCTCAGAGAAGCTACCTCTCTGGCCCTGGTACCAAAAAACAGGCCATGCAAAAGCAGCACAAGTAGCAACACAAAGATGGATGAAGCTCTAGAGCTAGAAATGCTGATCTGCCTTGTGACAGATGGTTCAGAGTCAGCCCTTGTGTGTCATGTTTTGCTTGGGGCTTATGAAATGGAAATCTAGAGGGTCCCATTGTTGAGGGAGAGCATTTGAAGCTCACACAGCTGGAAATGAGATTTCACAGAATTGTGCAGGTTGGAATAATCTCTTGAGGTCATATAGTTTACCCTCCTACTAAAGACAATCAGCTGCAGCAGATTGCCCAAGAACCATGTCCAGTTGGTTCTTGAATATGTCCACAGATGAGGGCTCCACACCTGCTGGGCAGCCTCTTTGACCACGCTCACATCTTGTGCTCAAACAAAATTTCATGTTTCAGTTTTTGTCCACTGCCTCTTGTGCTGTCAGTGAACATGCCTGAGAGGAATTCAGCTCCCTTTTCTTCATCTCTCTTTTTGGGTATTTATACATACTGCCAAGATCCTTCAAAATTTGACAGTCTCTTTCTGTGGAATGGGTTTGGGGGACAAATTCTCTCAAGGAAGAGAAAATCATGAAACTCAGTGGATCCTAATGTTACTGAGTGTGGAAAAGAAACAGGACTGTTCATGGTCTAAAGCAGAATAGTGGTCAGTGTTTGGGTTGGAGATTGAATGGACCCATAATAAGAAGAGGATATGAATTTTCACAGACTGGAGGAGTCTTGCAGGTACTCGGTCATGAGGAAGGAGAAATATCTGAACCTTCACAATCAGGAGTAAGACCATAATGAGGTGAGGACCTCTTCAGGAGACATGAGGTCATGTTTTATTTTGATTTCTTGTAAAGGGAGGGCTAATTTGAGGAAAGGCAGAATTTGAAAAGACTTTCTGTCTTGACACCTACAGCTGGCAAATTAATTGTGGAAGGAGTGATCTTGTAATGTCTAAGGTTGAATTTGCTCACAAAATCTGCTCTGAGATTGAAGAATGAAGAACAGAATCATTTTGTCACATTTTTTGAGATGAACTTGCACAACTGGAGACAGATGAACCCTGAATTAGTTTGGAGACATCACATATGCCCATCCATGAGCTTATTGCTTCTCAACAAAACCCAGCAATGTTGGCTTGGCCCATTTGTAAAACAGCAAGGAAGATATTTACCTTAATTTGAGACGGAGATGTCGACTGTTTTTCATGACAGCATGATTTCTGGAGTTCAAGGCTCTTGTTTTATAATATATGAGCATATAAGTGGGAGTTAAGCACCAAAGATACAATGGAGTCTTTAATGTCTTATTGCCCACAGGCATTGAGCGGAATTATTTTTATTTGCACTTTATGCAAAATCAGTTTGTAAGTAGAAAAATAATGACAGAAACCAGCTTTAGAAATGTATTGGTTTTAGTGTGTTGAGTCACTTCTTCACTATTTTGAAATAACATTAGGGTAGTACAGAACACTTAAAACTAGCAGACCATATCAGAGGCTGTTCTATTTCTATACTTTATTTTTAACCTCTTTTAATCTTTATTGTGAAGGAATCTGGGATGCTGCTCCTAATTGACCACCATGTTAGGCATTTTTCTATTCTATTTACCAGTTTCAAAAGCTTTTTTTTTCCTTAAACAGTTATTTTCAATGTGTATTTTTTAGGCCATTGTTAATATGCTGCATTACCTTTACAGACATATAGAATATGCAAATTAATCACAGGCTGCAACTAATAAAAATCAGTGACATTAGAGAATTCTGCTGGCCCTAAATCTTGGAAGACTGAACCGGTAGGTCGAAATTGAGAAGATTTTCTCAGGTTTTCAGACATATTCTGTGTTTTCTGCAACTGGCACTTGAGGAAGATAGTGATGGCAGTCAGGTGAAGTCCCAGGTGACTAGAAAAAAGGGAAACATGGTACCAATCCTAGAAAAGGGTAGAAAGGAAGACCCTGGGACCTGCTAACCTGTCAGCCTCACTTCTGTGCCTGGGAAGTGATGGAACAGATCATTCTGGAAGCTGTGCTAAGGCACATGGAGGACAGAGCGGTGATTCAGGACATCCAGCTTAGCTTCACCAAGGGCAAGTCCTCCCTGACCAACCCAATGCCCTTCTATGATGGAGTGTCTTTTCCACATCAGTGGGAAAGGGGAGGGCTGTGGATGCCATTTATCTGGACTTCTGTAAAGGCCTAGACACAGTCCCTCACAACATCCCTCTAAGCGGGAGAGGAGAATTCAATCGGAGAGGTGTTTGGTTGGTAAGGAATTGGTTGGATCCAGTGGCTAGTGGTCAGCTGCTCAGTCCCAGTGGACATCAGTGAAAAGTGCTGACCATCAGAGGTTTGTACTGGGACAAGAGTTATTTAATATCTTCTTTAATGGCATACAGGGGTCAAGTGCACCCTCAGCAGATTTGCAGATGACCCCAAGCTGAGTGGTGCTGTTGACACACCTGAAGGATGGGATGTCATCCAGAGGGACCTGCTGGAGAAGTGGCTTGTGGGAACCTTATGGGGTTTAACAAGACCAAGAGCTGGTGCTGCACCTGGGTCAGGGCAAACCCCGGTACCAGCACAGGCTGGGGATGGGCAGATCACAGCAGCCCTGCCCAGAAGGACCTGGGGGTGCTGGTGGCTGAGAGGCTGGACATGACCCAGCCATGGGCACTCCCAGCCCAGAGAGCCAAACGTGTCCTGGGCTGCATCCAGAGCAGTGTGGGCAGCAGGGCCAGGGAGGGGATTCTGCCCCTCTGCTCTGCTCTGCTGAGACCCCACCTGCAGGGCTGCATCAGCTCTGGGCTCACAGCACAGCAAGGACAGGGACCTGCTGGAACACATCCAGAGGAGGCCACAAAGTTGATTAGAGGAATGGAGAACCTCTCCTATGAGGAAAGGATTGGGATTGTTCAGCCAGGAAAAGAGAAGTCTTCAGGATGACCTGACTGGAGACCTTCCAGTACCTGAAGGAAGCCTATAGGAGAGATGAAGAGAGACATTTTACATGGGCATATAGTCAAAGGATAAGGGAAAATATGTTTAAACTAAAATAGGATTGGTTCAGATTAGGTATTGGGAAGAAATTCTTTGCTGTGAGAGTGGTGAAACAGGTGAACAGAGGAGTGGTGGATACCTGATCCATGGAAGCTTTCAAGGACTGTCTGGATGGAGCTTTGAGTAACCAGGTCTAGTGGAAGGTGTCTATGCCCATGGAAAAGGTTTGGAATGAGATAATTTTTAATGTCCCTTCCAACCCAAGCCATTCTATAATTCTATGGTTCTAAGACTACAGGTATACCTTTGTATTTACTGTATTTTTTAACTAATTCTCCCTGGCCTGGAGATTGGGATGAGAGCATGGTCCTCACAGATGCAGATTAATTTTGCCTGAATTGCACATTCCTGCCAGTGACTCGGCAGAGTTTGACCACAACCAGCTTATATTGTCTGCAGTGGGATTTCTCTTCATGGCTTTGGGGTAGGACAATTTTAACTGCCTGCTTACAGAAAATAGGTGAGTACAAGATTTCCTCAGTCGGAGATGAAGAGAAATGGACTGCCTTAGGGAGGAAGAGGATATAAAAAATGTGTTCAGGAGAAAAAATGTAATGGAAAAGAAAAGGAAAGAGGAAGGTGGCGAGAATTGACATGGGAACAGACATAAGAAGTGAATGATGCTAAATTATGAAAATGATAAACACAAAAGGATGGAAAAGAGGAAAAACACAGGTAACAGTGTCAGAGTAATAATGTTCTGTTCAGTGTGCATGCACTGACCTGTGTTTCTGTCACCAGGATTATTTTATATCTCAGAGCTTGCCTAGTAAAATAGGTCCTTGAACCTGTTTTGGACCAAGAAGTTATTTGTTGCTTGCAGCCATATTTTAGAGTAGCAACAGAAATCATGGCAGAGTTGATATGCTGTTGGTGTAAGATGTCCTCCTCTTTTGAATAAGAAACACAATGCATTTGCTTAAAAAAGCATGAACTCCTACTGAAGATGTGTAGGACTGAAGCTAGGGACTTTAACAGCAGCAGATCAGTGGTAAGTCACCAAGTGGCAACAACACAATTGCTCCTGATCATTTTTGCACACCCCAAATATGGATCTAAAGCCTTACTGTAGGCATCACCAATGAAAAATGTGACTTTGAAGTTATGATTAAGAAAAGACAAACAAACCCCAGAAGAACATTTGCTTCCCCTTCAGAGAGTGGAGATTTTTGTGTAATCTTATCTCTGGAGTTGTCTGTCTACCAAATACTAAATTTGCTCAAAGTTATTACTTTAAAACTTCTTTCAGTAGAAATGATATTAAAATCTATATTATTTCCCTTTGCCCACAGTTATGTTTGCACTTCAAAGTCAATAAAATTTTACAGCAATAAAAGCTTAAGCAATCTTAAGTTCAGACAAGTACAAGGGACTTTGTGTGCAGCTTCAGGTTCAATTGAAGTTCTAACTCAACTTCATTTTGCAGTAAATTTGGATAAAGTGACTAATATAAGCTTTAGTGTCCATAAATATGACACATTTCAGCTGAGGCATTAGAGATACAATTTAAAGTGAAAAGGCTATGATATTAATAAGCTAACATACACTCTTACTATAAGAGATTTTTAAGTACTGTATTAGAGGCAAATTATACCTAACCCAGGGCATCCATTTCTCTCTAGTCTTTCATGACATGAAATTACAAAGCAGAGCTCAGGAATGGAAAAACTGTGTGTTC
Organism: Urocynchramus pylzowi; assembly: GCA_013397555.1. Taxonomy (NCBI): domain Eukaryota; kingdom Metazoa; phylum Chordata; class Aves; order Passeriformes; family Fringillidae; genus Urocynchramus; species Urocynchramus pylzowi. The sequence goes on along the minus strand of VZRH01005613.1, from coordinate 386,440 downwards.
TTGTGTAAGATGGGAGGGTTTGGGTTTTTCCCCATTGAGTTGTTTAGGGGCCCCATACAGCAGAATAATTGTAGTTTACTGCTTGGATAAGCAGTTACTATTAGAGAACATAGAGAGAAATGGTGCAGAGATGTTGTTTATACCACGTGGAGCTTTAGCAGGGTGTTAAGGCTCCAGGTCAAAGCTGGCTGTTCTTTCTTCTGTAGAGCTGCTTAGTGTGCTGTCCTTCTAGGGCGGGATTTCTGGAGTTCTGCTATCTCCGTGTCCGTTCTGGACACAGTCTCCACTGCTTTGTGCTTTCCCAGAACCCGGCTTGTATGAACAGACTTTGCAAGAATTGACCCAGCTTTAGCTGAGCCAAAACTGATGGTATTTGTTGAACCAGAGCTGGCTTTGCCACAAACACCCTTGTGCTGTTGCATGCAGCGTTCTCAAGTGAGGAAAGGTGACCAGAAACACCACATTTGGATCTGCATGCACAGGCTGAGACAGGCACTTTTAATTCTGGCTCCTCCTAGCACTGATGCACAAGCCACACTTATCTGTCTAAATTGGCCTAATTTATTCTCAAATTAGTCCATATTTGAGCTAATAAACCTTTGTCAACCAAGTTCAGTCAACAGCATGGCAATTAGGGGTTTCTATACCTGTTGCCTTCTTATCCTGCAGCCTGAATGTCTCAGTGATGTCTCAACAACTCTAAAACCCAGTAAAAAGCACCTTGAGCAGTCTAACTTGTCCACAATTGACTTCCACTTGTAGGGCATAGGGGTCCAGATATATGTAGTGTAGTCCATTTATCTGTAGTCTACCCAATTCTGTTTGGGATCTTTTTTTTTTTTTTTTTTCCCAGAAAAGCACACTGTAATTTAGAAGACCAGCAGACAGAAATTCTGCTCTCCTCATCTTTGAATTTGGCTTCAGATTTTTCTTGGATCTCATAACTGTTCCTGGGAATAGTATGCTGTGTTCTTCTGTGTGTCATACTTCATAGTAAGGGTCATTACTGTTCAAGAAAAATAGCCTAAAACTGTGAGACTCTTATTTGATGGTGCTTCTTGCTTTCATAGAATCATAGCCTCCTTAGCATTGGAAAATGCCTCTAAGATCCTCAAGTCCAACCATATCACCATTGTGTCACCACCAAACCACGTACCACATCCACATGTTTTTTGAACACTTCCAGGGACAGTGACACCACCACTTCCCTGGGCAATGCTTGACAACCCTTTCTGTGAAGAAATTTTTCCAAATATCCAATCTAAACTTCCCCTGGTGCAACTTGAGACTATTTCCTTTTGTCCTGCCTCTTGTTACCTGGGAGAAGAGCCCCACCTGGCTACACCCTCCTTTCAGGCAGTTGTGGATGGCAATAAGGTCCTTCCTGAGCTTTCTCTTCCACAGGGTAAGCAACACCAGATTACTCAGTTGCTTCTCACCAGATATTTGCTTATTATCACATTAAACTGACAAGCAAAAATGAACTGGAGTGTGTTAACTCGAGCTACTAAATGATGTGGCACTAATTATGTCTACCAAAAAAAAACCTGAAGTGCTAAGGCAAATTCCTCTTTTGGTTGAATTGCTATAATTTGGAGTAGACTGTAAACTACTCCACTGAGAGACTGTTTGATTTAGGCAGTGACATATGCATTTGTCCTGGATTTAGCTAGATGCTGTACAATTTGCTGAAAGCATATGTTTGCCTACTGACACTATGCATAAGCAGAGAGCAACCTCTCTTTTGGCAGGAAAGCCTCACCTGAGCAAAGCTTTCTGCTAAGGGACCTGAAGAAGAAAAGAAACAAAGCAATATAAATGGGATAATGTTAGTTTTTAATGGTAGTCCACGGGAGAAGAAGGTATAATCCTGTATTAAATATAATTATCATAGCAGATGAATGCACACACTAACAGCACAATATGGTTTTCTGTCTATGTAACTGATAAATGCTCTTTTTTCAGGTGGAATCTTTCCAAATACAAAATAACAATTTTACCTGAAAGGTTATTGCTTTGGTACTCAGGAAGGAGGAGGAAAGGGGATAAATCTTATGGATTTGCTTACCTTAGCAGGCTTCACCAGGCCTCGTTATTCAACTCTGCAGCTGAATACGGTCGATTCCATTAACCTCAAGTATCACTAATCCATCATATCATGTATGATGTGATATCATACTGCTGGGCTGCTTCTGCAGTAATATGGAAGCTGTTGGCAGAGCTGAAGTTCTGCTAATTAAACAAACACACCACCAGCCCCTGAAAAGCATCCATATCAGAAACCTATACATACTTTCCTCTGTCTAATATTTTGTGTCATAAATTTGTAATTTTTTTCATATATGGGAAAAAATGATGAATAACTGTCTCATGAAGATTTCACAGGCAGGGATTTGGTTTGGCTCTGTAAGTATCAAAACAACTGCTTTTTCTGGTATTACTATCTGAAAAAGGCAAGTATTATGCAAATTATATCGGGGAATATGTGTACTTGGTTTAAGGGGTTTTTTTAGAAGGTCAGATATATATTAGCTGGTATAACTTCAACTATTCAAGTGTTTCAGCTGGGGTTTTTGTAATGATCTAATGACCTTAGGAATTTATATTTTGGGACAAAAAAGCAAGTTCTATGTTTCACATGAAGTATCATAGTTTGGGTTTTTAAGGTGGCCTACAGAAAAAGCTGGAAAGAGGCTTTCAATATGGGCAGACAGTGACAGGGCTAGGCACAATGGCTTTCAACTAAAAGAGGATAGGCCTATATTACATATTAGGAAGAAATTATTTACTGCAGGAAGGTGGTGAGGCAATGGCACAGGTTGCCCAGAGAACTTGTGGATGCCCCATCCCTGGCAGTGTTTAAGGGCAGGCTGGATGGGGTTCTGAGCAACCTGGTCTGGTGGGAGATGTCCCTGCCTATGGAAAGGGGGCTGGAAATAGATAATCTTTAAAGTCTATTCCAGCACAAAACATTTTATGATTCTATGAAATGCATCTAAAATATCTAAGTTTAACATTGCCCTTGCTCCAGGTCTCCTCCAGAGTCTGAGTTACTGCAGGGTCATTGTTTATCCCAGAATTTTTGGACAGAATATAAAAAGAACATATGGTAGTTCTTGACAGTAACGTTTAAAATCCTTGGTATATTTACAAATCTCATTTTTAATCTTTAATTCCTGTCATCAAGGATTTCCCATCTCACTGAGTTACACGGCCTATTTGCACACAGTGTGTAAAAACAAACTATGAAAACCGTGTTAAAGAGACTGAGCTGTTTTCTGTAATGGTGGGAGACGTTTCTACACACAATGAGAATGCATCTCTGAGTTTTTCAATAGATTATTTCAGCACTTTGCTTAGGCTGCTTGCAAATGTCAGTCCTCTGAGCATTAATGAGGCAATAACTAGGTTGAGAACAAAGCTTCTGGTAATTCTAATGATACATTTGAGGTAAATATAAGGGGCTGTCTTGGGTGGAAGTAGGAGATATGTTTCTCTGGGGAAAATATTTGTGTCAGAGAAAACATTAGGCAGTGTGAACTTAGCTTTTTACCACCTGCATGTGCTTTTGAAAAATGTGCTTAAAAACAATAACCCAAAAGTAGAAGGCAGCATCCCACAGAATACAGGGGACATTCAGGAGTCTCTGCTCTACTCAGAGGAATCTATTTTGTGCAGTCTTGTTGATAAACCCTGGGTGAAGGCTGGATACCTGTTAAGTCTACAGCTGGCACAGATCAAAGAGATGGTGTTTATTAGGTAAAGCACTTTAGACAAGATGTCAGGTGTTTTGTTCCCCTGTCACAGGAGTTCATGACAAATGGGGAGAAGAAAAGGTTGTTGCAAAGGACAGTCAGTTGATTTTCATTTTTAGAGATTCATGACTCAGAATCCTGGGACTACATGTGTGTATTTGTACAGCTTTAGTGCCAAAACATGGCATGTCATAAAAGAGTTTTACTTAACATAGTAATTTTTCCATCATAAATTTAACATTATTAAAACAAGAATTGTCTTAGTTTACTTGATTTTTGACTATGACTTATCTTGCCAGTATTTTCAAACGTGTGAATAGTTTCCATGTATGCAATTACCTGCAAAATTCTTATTAGAGGCACAAAGAGTGACCCTCATGTAGATGTGCATACTTCAGAATTGGTCATTTTAGGTGTCTACAAAGGGACAGTTTGAAATAATTGAAATAAATCACATGCAAAGGTGATAGTTTCTCTTCATTAGCACAAATGTGTTTTGAGCTGACCTATTTCTTTCATGCAGAAACTGGAATTTCCTGGGGCCAGCGTTCCTGGAACCTGTGAAAACCTTAAGGCATTCACCTCACACTGATGAAATGTGTTTGATTGCTGAGCCAAACATGAGGCTCGAAACCCCCCCAGGACCTGTTAGCATAGAGAGATTTCTGGAGCAACTTTACTATACTTTGGCTGCTTCACATTATTTTCTTTTTCTTTTCTCTTTCCTTTGCCTTGAATGCTCTTCTTTGCAAGGCATTGTACTGTAAAAATGAGAAAAGTAATCTGTATGCTGATGGCAGATCTAATGGCATGAAGGGTTTCAGGGGTTTCAAAAAGGGTTTTAATTTTCTTCAGTGAACAAAAGCTGAACTTCATTTGTAGTAACTGGGAGGTTTTTTTTGTAGGCTTTTGGTGAGAATATGATAGCATTACAGAAGGCTGTATAATGATGACAAAGCTGAATACAAAGTATTCATGAAGATACAAAGACGATGCAGTGTTTTGTTGGGAATGATGAAGTTTAAATGTACTTATGAACAAAGGCAAGAAATAAAATGTGTTTTTAACAGCAAAAAAATCAGGTACCAATGGAAAATTACACTTGAGATGGTGGAATTCACCAGCAGTTATTTGTTTGGGCCAATATATTTATATAAATCTTAAAAAAATGATGAAAAAGATAGTTTTTGGAGATTTGGAAGTTCAGCTCTTGCGGTGTTTTAGCACCTGTTTCTAAGATGATTCTTCTCAAGGGTCAATCCTTCAAAAAAACTTTGTAAACACTTTGGTCTTCTTACCACTTGCAACTTTTCTATAATAATTACAGTGTCTGTTTGTGCATATGTTGAGTGGGAGGTTCATAGCTGTTCCTCAATTACCTATTATGAATACTCCTATTTTTATAGTATTACATTTATTTACTGGAGGTAGTTCTGAAAGTTTCTAAACCATTTTCTGTGCCTTTGCTTTGTTCTGAATGTTTTTATGTTATGCAGGTAAGAACAGGAGGCAGAGAGCCTTAATAAATTTGGTCTTGGTCCTATTTTGGTCATCAAACCTCAGGAAAGTCCTATTCATCATCTGCAGTGTCTAGGAGATGGCATTAATGACTGCACAGTTTGAATCATGTTCTGAGATTAATTTAGTTACTGCTGATGGTGCTGTTTTAAAATAGCCTCCTTTTGACTACAGGATTTCAGGGATCACTAAATTTCAAGAGGCAATACAAGGTCTGAAGGAACCAGAATCATCTTTGTTGTTGTTGAACTTTATGTTCACATTGAGCAAAAATTGAGCTGGGCTGATAAAACAGTAAAAGATAAATACAGGTAAAAGAAGTTATGATGCAATTCTGTATTCTATCTGTAGGGCAGGGTTTCTGAAGGGAGAAAAAGGATATTAAAATGGAGATAAAAATTATATATATCCTACTGCTCTAGGTAATGTGCAATAGGAGAAAGTAGAAATTTTTAAGTTGTGTCTGAGTAAAGGCAGGGAAAAAAAAAGAAAATTTTTAATAGCAATTTGTATTGGGATTTGGGTCCTGTTTTTCCAGACAGTATGATTGTGCCAAATTATAAGTAATCATCCAAACTTTTTGCTCTGTGTCTGGGTTCATTTCCTAAACTACTTAAAACTCACTGAGTAAAACCTTGTCCTTTTTTGAAATATGGAAGCTGAGTCATGAACATTTGTCTCTGTGACAGACCAGTTTAGCTCAGCAGGTCTCAGGATTTAGCACCAAAACTTTCCAAGGAAGCCACAAAGTATGCACAAGTGTAGTTTCTCCTCATTTTTTTCTAAAGTAGAAATTACTCTCACAGCCTCTTATGATGTGGGGTAACTTTCATTCATGGTTACTTCTTCACTGTGTAATGCTTTTGCCTGGATAAAATTTTATTTTCTTAAAATGCCTTCACATACCAAATAATGCCTTGAAGGTTAAAGCTGGAGAAATTGTTTTCATGCTTCCTAGAGCTAGAGCAAGAAGCATTTTAGTTGGTTGAGTTATATGTAGAGAAACATATATACATTTCTCTCTCTCTCAAATTGTCTTGATTATCTTTGACTCATAGAACATTGTCTCAATGTTCTATGAGTCAAAGGTACATAAAAAAGCAATTACAGAGATTGAATACTTTTCTCCTATCTAATTTATTTGATAACACAACATGCTATGGGAGGAATATTAGGAGCAAGAATTGTACAAGCCAGCAGTGAGTCCTCTGTTTTCCACTGTATTCATTGGTGCTGCTGAGATCTAGTTGTATTTTGTCAAATCCACTTAGTTTGCAGCTGGCAAGGAATGGGTAGGTGTGAGACTGCCAAACTAAATGTAGATGTTGCAGAAACTAGTGCTGCAGATGGAACACCTCCTTACCAACACTCTGGCTTCTTTCTGTTGAAGAGGGGGTTTTGCATGGAGGTAGAAAGTGTGAAGGTGACAATGCAGTTGTCTAGGAAACAGACTGTAAAGGTGGAAAGCAGGGGAAAAGTGTCAGGCTGATCCTGTCATACTATCTGTGCCTCCATACTGCCACCCTGGTTCAGCTGAAAGCTCATTTAACTGGTCTGTANGGTGGGTTTTTTTTTGTTTTTGGTGGGGTTTTTTTTGTTTGGGTTTTTTGTTTTGTTTTTTTTTCTTTTTTTTGTTGTTTTTTTGGGGGGTTTTCGGGGGGTTTTGGGGTTGGTTTTTTGTTGTTGTTGTTCTTGGGTTTTTTTGTGGTTTTTTGTGGGGTTTTTTGGGTTTTTTTGCACTCTACTTGCTCCTACAGTGCTGCTGGTACAAGGGAGGGAGCAGGAAGGGATGGGCTGGGAGAGAACTCACCTGTGGGTTTGTTGTCCTTATGCTTTTAATGTCCCTTCTAAATTTTCCTCTGTCGATTAGCATGGCATGTGAGCACTCCCAAGCTGTGGAGGTTTTCCTGCTCCTCCTGAGACAGCTGATATCCCAGGCTGACTTCCCTTCTCCCAGGTGCTGTGTTGCTGTCTATGGAGCAGTGAAGACTGATGGCTTTGGTGCCAGGGGGAGCTCCCAGAGCAGCTGGCTCAGAAGTGAATGAGGGCAGCTTTGGCTTTTGGATGAGTGGCTGGGATCAGCACAGGAGCTTCCTCTGGCACTGAAACCATCTCTGTGAGGCAGTACTTGTCAAAAAACAGGTTGAAGAGGACTTTTCCTGCCTTACTATTACCATGCACAGTTTTGCTATTACCATGAGGTAGTTGTGAGGCCACTATGCTGGGTACATAGAGAGAAAAAAAATACTGCTTGCAGCTAGTATTTTTGTTCACTTCTAAAAGGCAATTCCTCTTTTAGGGCTGAAATTGTCTCTGTTCTTTTATCCAGGAATAGTTGTTTGCTCTCCCTGTCCTGCTTTTGCTTCCAAATACAGTCAGAAAAATTGTCTGTTGCAAAGATTGGTTCGTCTTCCACACATCTGAGTATTGAGGCATTTGAAATTCGTGTTGTGCTTGAAGAATTTAGGTGCAACAAAATTTGACTTCTGCTCCACAAAGGAGCCCCCTAGAGAATAGCCCCCAGCTTTCATTCCTTGGTATCATTGCTTTTGGAGAGAGGTAACAAGCAACTCTTGTTAGAGACAAATACTTGTGGTTGTTAATGTGAAATTTGATGTGTTTCAGATGCAATGAGTAACATGCATTCAGCCATTTGTTTGTGGGCTCATTGAGCCTGTGTTTCAACTCACGGAGTGGTGGTTCTTCATTGCACCCCTGGGTACCAGTTCTAACTCTCTCTCAGAAGTGAAGCAACTGCATTCTTTAAGCATTTCAAGCATTATGTTGACTTTACCGAAGACTCTTTTGAAATGCAAAATTAGGCTTAGAATTTTGTCTTCTGTTTTGTCTGAGAATTGAATTTTGTTCCTATGAGGATTGGCTCAGATCAAAGCTAGAGATTTCCCACCAGGAAATTCTTAATATTGTGATACCTGCCTTAACAGCCTGTACATTCAGTTTAGTTTTCCATAATTTTAATGTGTCTGCATTGTCTGAATAACAGATTTGTTAGGTATTTTAGGTTGATAGGCTCCTTAATTTTGAAGGTACATTCTGTCTGACGTAACTGACCATCTTCTTTTTTCTATCATTTATATGCTGGGTGAGTTATTTATAAATGAAAATAAAATTAAATAGATAAACCACAGATCTGAAAAACTTACAGAAAGAAGTGTCTGGAGATACACCTTATCTTTTTTTTCAAATTACTAGTTTAAAGGTCATAAAACATTACCACAGAACAAGTCAAGTTCACTCCAAAGAACTTTGGTATTTTTTTTGTTCAGCTCAAAATATAAACAATAGTAATCATTTTAAAAAATTAAAATGTTGAGTCAATCACCTGTGCTTTCCTTACCATTTTTCTGATAAAATGAGATTATGATTATAAGGGAAAGCAGATAGTTCTTTACAGATAAAGTACAAATAGTTTTCACTGTTCCAAGTCATTTCTCCTCAGTGTGCTTCTGACCTCAAAGGTGAAGAGAAAACCTGAACAATAAAAGTAGTGAGAGGTAATGGTGCAAAGTGCTAGCAAGGATATTGAGTTTTCTGGGGAATTAACTGGAATGAGTGAATAGGGCATTATAGCTCTAATCTCTGTGATCGTGGACTGCTGTTGCTTTGCTACCAGACTCTGAATGAGATATTTGGTTCAGAGGTCTGGCATTTCTTCAGCCTTCTCTGCTCACAAACATGTTCTTCACTCATCTGTCTCAGCAGGATGAGTAAGTGTGTATTAAATTGCCAACTACAACCACCACTGTTGTTAGATTACCCATTAGTGATATCTCTGGGCTGTGCTTGAAAAACCAGTATGATTGAAAAGTATGTCTGCAGTAACATTTGGTTTTTAACCAGCTATGAGCATCAAATCTTAGATTTATAAACCCATTTTTCAGATATGCTCATGAGTATGCATTTTGCTTTGTGATGATCAGTTTTCAGTTGTGAGAATTAGGCTAAATGAATTTTATGTTCAGTTAAACATGATTTAATCACATCAATATCTAACTTCTTGCAAATGCTGACTGGAATCAATTTATCACTTGACCATGTTTTACTGGCAAGATATATATATTTGATATGTTATTTTTGTCCATGTATGCACATACAGGTTTCTCAGATTTCTCTGAATTTTTTCACTTTTAGTCAAGGTTGATTTCATACTGATGATACAAACTGGGGAGTGGCTGATGCACCTGAAGGCTCTGCTGCCTTTGGGCTGGACCTTGGTGGGCTGGAGAGTTGGACAGGGAGAACCCTAATGAGGTTCAACAAGGGCAAGTGCAGAGTCCTGCCCCTGGGGAGGAATAACCCCAAGTGCCAGCCCAGGCGGGGGCTGCCCCACTAAAGAGCAGCTCTGCGGAGAAGGAGCTGGGAGTCTTGGTGGATCACAAGGTGACAATGAGCCAGCAGTGTGCCCTTGTGGCCAGGAGGCCCGGTGGGATCCTGGGCTGCACTGGGAAGAGTGTGGCCAGCAGGTCAAGGGAGCTGATCCTCCCCCTCTGCTGGACCTTGGTGAGGCCACATCTGGAGAGCTGTGTCCAGTTCTGGGCTCCTCAGTAGCAGAGAGACAAGGAGCTCCTGGAGAGTGTCCAGCAAAGGGTCACAAAGATGATGAGGGGTCTGGAGCATCTCTTACGAGGAGAGACTGAGAGAGCTGGGCCTGTTTAGTCTAGAGCAGAGAAGACTGAGAGGGCATCTCACCAATGCATATAAATATCTGAAAGGTGGGTGCCAAGAGCATGGTGCCTGACTCTTCTCAGTGGTGCCCAGATACTGGATGAGGAGAAATGGTCACAACACAAGAAGTTCCACCTTAACATAGGGAAGAACCTCTCTATGTTGAGGGTGGCAGAGCACTGGAGCAGGCTGCCCAGGGAGGTTGTGGAGTCTCCCTCTCTTGAGAAAACCCAGCTGGATATGTTCCTGTGTCATCTGCTGTAGGTGACCCTGCCTTGGCAGTGGTTTGGATGAGATGATCTCCAGAGATCCCCTTCGACCCCAAATATTCTGTGATTCTGTGATTCATCATGGCTGAAGGGAATGACTGCATGGTTTTCAAAGGGCGACTTGGGCTTGGTTTGGAGAGAAAGAATTGTTCACATGTTTGTGATGAGGTTTTGTTTCATATTACCCTCTACAAAAGTGTCATGACTCTACTTCATTGACATGATACCATTCTCTCCATTAGTGAACTTGAAGTTTAAAAGGCTGACTTTTTAGTCTGTGCTTTTAAGTGTTCTTAAATTCAGAGTTCACCTGCACAGTGCTGAGCAGTCCCTAGTTTTTACTAGGGACCTTGCCTTATGATAAGGAACACATTTTCCCAGACCATCCTACTGTGTCTTGTGGGTCTAAATGCTGAGATATATGTCACTAGGCAGCCCTTACTGGCATAATTAAATTTGCATTAGCAGGATTTACTGAATGTTTAACACTGCAAAACACAAGCACAAATAAGACTTGATGCAAGTTAACTAAAGTAATTAATTAGGCTGAGTGGATGTTGCGGTAGAATATTAGGTAAGCATAGTTTAGGAATTTTTTGTTAGTTTTTTGTTTGTTTGTTTGTTTGTTTGGGTGGTTTTTTGATTTTGTTTTTGTTCTTTGTTTGTTTGGGGTTTTTTTGTCCTTTTTTGTAGGCTTTTTTAAAAATTTATTTATTTGTAACTATACAATGAATTTTGCTCAATGGGAAAAACTCGTAACTTAAGAAAATAAACAAGGTACCTGAGAGGTAGTCCCTATTGTATATATAAGGAAATAAATGGGTCTTGACAACCATCAGCAGTTCTTCAGCTGTGGTGAAGAAAAAGTTATTTAAAAGTTCTCTCCCCCTTTACTAAAACTATTAATTGATATTACTGTCATAATTCTGGGATTTTAGTGGTAAAACTTCATTATGATCCAATTGTGCCTGGAGAGTTTTGTCCAAGGATTTATCCAACACTGTCAGTTTCCCACTTTAAGGCAGGACCCAGCTTAGACTTTGCTCTGTTGGGAAAGAGGAATGAAAAAAGGGAGGTGTCTTTTGGTCTCCCTGCGAGCCTCTCAGGGCCCCGGCCAGCCTCGGGTCGGCAGACAACAGGGGGGGCTCCCCCGATGTGTCCNCACTCTGAGGACACTCAGGGGGGGGACACTCTCTGTGCCCCCAGGACACTGATGGCAGCTGGGCCAGTGCCTTTGCAGCAGGAGAGACACTGGAGACAGTGGGAGAGGAAAAGGCCGACTCTCAGCAGGGGTAATTCCAAGGTTTATTCAGAGCTCCCGAGGGACTCCTGTAACCTCAGGGGGCTCCTGCTCAGAGCACCGGGAGGGATGCCAAGGTCACATTTAAAGGGAGGTGGAAACAAAAAGTAGATAACATTTGTTGACCAATAAGGATGCTAAAGGGATGGGATCTTAAGGAATGGACATTTTGGGCAACGTATAGGATACTTCTTGGGGGGTTGACTCTTGGCCTCCAGCTAATCACACGACGGATTTGGCCGAAGGTTCTGGATAAAGAGGATGGGATGCTGAGTGATTGACAGAGGGTCAGGGTGGGGGGTTTGGGGATGATCTCAACCCAGGAGAATGTCAACATAGGTATAGGGAAGGGGTACAGTTTGGGGTAAACTACTTAGGAAAACTAAAGGAATACAAAAAACTATTAAAAGTATTACAAAATATAAAAACACACTACAACAGGGAGGAGATTTGGTCAGGCAAAGGTGGCATTGGGAACTAAGCCACTGCCTTGACAGAGAAGGTAGGGAGAGATGGAAGGATGGAGAGCCCACAGCCAGAGAGGATGGTGGTACCTCCACTCTGGCTGCTGCTATTCTTGAATCATAGAACAGAATCATTTGGAAAAGATTTCTGAGATCATCAAGTCCAATCATTAATGCAGCATCACCGAATTGCCCTCTAAACCATGTGCCCTAAGTGACACATCTACACATCTTTTAAAAACCCCCAGGGAAAGTAAGCTTTTAGACCTTCCCCTAAAATCTATCTCATATGAATAATAGCATTTTCTACATTGTACTTATATCCTTGGTATTACCAAAATATAAATGTTTTCTTTTGGGATTTTCTATCCAAAGGATATCTATCTATGACATCTGTGAATTGAATGAGCTTATATGAGGAAGAAAGAAAAAACCAAATATTTAATATGACACAAGCAGGAGTTATTCACTTGCAAGAAATTAACCCAATTTTTTACACCATTCTTTAGACATACATAGAACAAGCTCTGGAGGTATATAAACTGGAAAATAGTATTAGTTCCTTAGATTTTAAACCCCTTATTTTTTTCATCATTTGCAAATATTTTTCATCTGCTATGACTATTGTTAAAGAAAGTCAGCTATCTTTTCTTCTTCTGCTGATATCAAACCTTTCTCCCTATTTATAGCCTATTTAAACTTAAAGATGTAGAAGTAATGCTTGTAAATATCAGTGTTTCAACATCTAGAGCAGAAAATTATCTCACTTAAAATAGATAGGGAGATCATAAATTTTTCAACTACTCAGTCAATACTATGATGCATAACCATTTTTCTGGCCTTTAAAATTTATTTTAAAAAATGAAATTCAGAACAGGACAAAATAATTTATGCAGAAAAGAGAAGTGAAAAAAATGATATCACCATGGTATCACATGTTGCCCTGGTAGTTTGACAGGGATTCTGGTGGTAAAATACTAAAGTACCCAAAGAAAATTTGGCCAAGCAGTCTTCTGATTTTCAAACTGCCAGAGTTCATCTTCCAGTTTTCTTCTACAGCCATTGAGGGAACTGCAGATCTACTGTTGCTCTTATAAACCTACTTGCTCATACACCTCTTTGTTGTGCAACACCTACATATTGTGTTCCTCTGTTATTGACCCCTTGCCAATTGTAGATCATAAAGGTGGTGCTGAGAAGGGCTGGTCAAGACTGACCTTGACATCTCCCTACATACAGCCAGCACAGGTCTTCCTCTCCATGAGTGGCCATCTGGACAGCAGATTTCATGAAGCACAGCAGCTGAAGTCTGTCCTTGCCACAGGTAACCTGCCTGGGTGGGTCAAAGGGATTGTGCTTGTAGTGACTCTGCTTTTGTAGGATAAACACTAAAGAGGTTTGTACATCCATTTGTCTTGATTTACTCTGCACAGGTGTCTTCATTGCAAGTTCTTCTAAATACAGACCACACTTCAAAATTGTGCTGTGTGGACACTGGTTAAAAATGCCACTGCTTCATGTATTTAATTTGATGTTCTTTTGAATCACACTGGGCCTTCATTACATAGGGAGTTTTTGAAATGCAGAGCTTGCCTTCACTGTTTGGAACCTCCCATCAAACACACCATCTCTGGTTTAAGTAGGTTTATTAGCACTGGCTGAGACTTCACCTTTAAAAGAGATAAAAATTATCAGTAGGCAAATTAATTTTCATCACTTCTGTACTTGATTTATTAATAGTAAGACCCATTGGCTTGGCAGAGTTTGCAAGACCATCTGTCTATTTGTGAATATCTTCAGCTAAATGCTTTTCTATGCTACAAAATCAGGCTTGGTGAGCTGATCCAGCTCTGCCAATATGTTCTATAAATTTTGTTTGAATGCTGAATAGGGTGTCAGTTGTGGATAGAGGTGATGTTCACCTACAGTTATGCAATGACTGGTTGAGAAGAAGGGGTGATGTTTAACCTGTCCTTAGAAATCATTCACTGGCTGTGTGCTTGCTTTGTCTACCCACTGGCCAGCTTGGCCCTTCTGAGTAGTGGTTCAAAGGCTGGAGCTCTAAAGAGTTAGAAAGAAAAGGCATTTCTCTAACTCATTTTGGTTTCATTTTGGGTGTATCTTTCAACTATTGCCATTTTTTCTTTAAATAGTAGGTTTTAAAGAGCATGTACCTACACGTAGATTTATGACATAACAAATCCCAGTTACAGACTGAATGTATCAACAAAATGTCGTAGAACCATTTCTGAAAAGTTCAGTATAGTAATTACAGGCAGAACACCTAATTTGAAGAAAAATTAGTACATGTAATTCAGGAAGCAGCAACTTTGATGGTCTTGATCACTTCACAGAATATTCTGAGTTGGAAGGGACTCACCTGACTCATGGAGTCCAACTCCTGGATCTTCTCAGAATGCCACAAAAATCACACCACGTGTCCAGGAGTGTTGTCCAAATGCTCCTTGAGTTCTGACAGGCTGGTGCTGTCAGCACTGCCCCGGGGAGCCTGTTCCAGAGCTCAACCCCTCTCTGGGTGAAGAACTTTCTTTTAACATGCTTCAAAGCAGCTCAAAGGTGAGAGCTATTTTTCTGTGTTTATGTGCACACCAGCTGAAGATTAAAAATCAGAATGGAAAATGCTACCAAAGTGCTAATATTTTATAATTAACCTTTAAGAATTAGAAACTACAGGTGCTATAAAATTCTCAAAAAGTGAAATTCCTAGCCTTATATGGGAGGGGACCTTATTAGGGAACATTAGCTTCTCTGAAAAGATTCCCATGCTGTTTTAAAGTCAGGTGTTTTAAGGGATTAGTACATCAGAAATAGTCTTTAAAATGGGAACTTTTCTTGTAGCACAGGTATGTATTGCTGTACATATTCTTCAGTCTTTCCTGAGGAAGAGCAAACGTTTGCAAGCCTTTTTAGCTTGGCTGCTTGTGGATTAGCTGTTTGTAATTTCAAACTATTCCAGATTAGTTTAAAATGCTCTTTTAAGAGCTGGACATATTCTATAATGTACAAGAGACTCGCTTTTTAGTTTTGAAAAATATATTTGTGTAGAGAAAGCTACATCTTGGAATTTCTTTCCATGTTTAAGACTCTTCTTCTTGGAAGTTGTTATGAGAATAAATTTAAATAAAATATTTTTTCCTGAGTTACTATATTCAGTAATATTTTTGACCTTACAACCCTCTAGTTGCTGCACAGCAGTGATATAAACAGGAGTAATCCCCAGAGGCTTGTATTTTCAGAATATGCTGTCTTGTGTAAGAAAGTTTGCATTTGATATGTCAGAAGTTACTAATGGTTTTTCAGAAATCTTCTGACCATTCCTTTTAAGAAACATTGTCTAATTTTCTTTTTGTACCTCACAGCTTTGTAATTTCTCCTAGATTCTAGTCAAAGGTTGTTTCTGGATGTGAGTGCTCTGGGCTCACTTGGCCCTTAGGTTTTCCAGCACCTGATGAGTGAGTGGCAGGCAGCTGGAGGTTCAGCTGCAGAGTGTAGCTGGCTGAGGCACAACAAAGGCAGCTTCCAGCAGAAGGAGCCCCCTGAATCTGACCTGCCTCACTGAAATACTGAGATGAAGTGTTTTACAAAGGGAAAGATTCAAGGGAAACTGACAAGTAGAGAATTCTTATTCAAATTGTTGCTACAAATTTCGCAGAGTAAGTTGGATTATTTGAAAAATCCAAAACAAAAGAAAACCACATCAAGGAAAAACTCAACAACCACTAGTAATACAAAAAATATCACCATCACAAAACCAAGCTAAACCAACCGGCCAACCAACCCAACTGTCACAATGCAACGCACAATGAATGACACTCACACACTGAGATGTCCAAGGCAAAAAAGAGCACATTTATTTCCAGACCTCAATATTTATAGAAATCCAAAAGTGACCATGGATTGGAGGATGAGATTGCCACCTCTCCAACCACACTGGTCAAACCAACCATCCATCAAGTCTCTCCTCCTCCAGAAAGGAATGCAAAGCAATCATTATTTACATGAAAGTGCATTAGAAATTCCATTACAAAAATGTAAACATCAGAAGGCTTAGAAGAACTTTAGAAGAACAGGGCGACATCCAACCCCCCCAAAACAAACAAAAACCCCAACATAAACCAACAACAACAAAAAAAATCCCCCAAAACAACAAAAAACAAACAAACAAAGCAAAACAAGAGGTAGAGCCATGACCTGGGATAAATCATCTTACACCAATGGGTTACTTTCTTAATTTAAACAGAGATGTTTTTGACTTTGAAGATTTTAAATGTGCAGCTATTGAAAACTGAACAGCACAAAGGAGGTGTGTTTTCAGTTGGAAAGTTCCTATTTAATTAGAAAAAACCCCACATGTATAATTTTGAATAGAAGAGCATTATTTTGCAGGGCTCCTTTCCTGACTGCCCTTTGCTTTAGCATTACTGGCACCCTGGATGATCACACCTGCTGCTCCCTCCAATTCTGTTTTGGTTTCTATGTTAGAAAAGTCTACTTTCTTATTCTCAGTTTCCTCAGTCCTAAAGACTTGTGTATTATAGACAATTATATTTTCCTTATGTAAAACTTATGTGAGACAAGCAAGGGATTATATGGAATTTACAGTCTTGTTGGAACCTGGAAAGTTATAAGGGAAATAAGCTGTTAACTGGCTGTGTGATGCAGTACTTTAGTTGACATCACTGAATAATACAGAGGGATTATGGTTGCTTATTCTTAAAGCTAAATATATATATTTTTTTAACGCTAATACAAAGACAAAGTCCCTGGGCTCAAAGGCTACCATCAGAAAGAAGCATGCAGATTTGACATGTAATTTCCTATTGCTATTGCCCCAATGAACTCTTGTTTGAAGATATTCTTCACATTCCCACGACAGGAATGAATCACAGCCGTTTGATTTTTTTATACTGGCTACTAAATAATTTATTCCCACTTAGCCATTCATTCCTACTATTCCATCATACTATCCATTCCAGACATTGTAGTGGGGCATATTATTTTTATAACTGATGTCTATACCATATGTCCAGGGAGTCAGCTGAAGGTGGTTGGATTTTTATTGGAAATGAAATAAAATTACACAGCTACACTATTTATAAAGGCTCCTAAAAGTTTGGTCTCAGCAGAGGCTGTTCAGAAGAAGTATAGACCTACAGAGATGTTTAAATAGTAATCAGAAATTGATGGCTGTTGAGATTGTGAACAAAGAAAAAGCTTTATTGCTTCTGGTTTTGTGTTTTGCCAGAAATAGAGATGCCTTTTCACAGAAATATTTCTCTAGATACTTGACCTCTCTGAATTTAAAGAAAAAAAAATAGAGAAAATAAGAAATCTTACAGTCCTGAAGAACTGAAATAAACACTCGAAATTGGAAAAGAACATTCAGGATTAGTAAATTATGCCATTTTTTTGGTACTCAGTTAAAGCTGAACTGCTTTCATCATTGCTTAAATACCAAATTGTAAATGCTCTAAATTAGCAAATGGAAGCTCACGCCAAAGTAGGTCCCATCTTGATTCTTGTTCTTCCAATTCTTTTTGGTCAGTCAGGTCATCATTTTAATTCATGCTCTGGCCTTTTTTAGTAGTGGAAAATAAAAGGTTTTGTGCCATCACATTCGCTTCAACTGCATCTTATTATGAAATGTACAATATTTGTTTGTACACAAACAAATGTTTGTTTGATGCCACATCATTTTCAATGATCTTGTTTAGTAATTTATAATGGCTGTTTTATTGCAGCTTTGAATTAATTTCTTTATAACAACAACAACAAAAAATTCAACAAATCATTAACTGCTTGAAAGAAAAGAAATATGTAGGTGAAAAATAAATAAATGGGTTTTTTTGGGTTTTTTTTCATGTGGGGATATTTTTTTCTTCAGAAATTTACATTTCCATTTCAGTTAAGAAACCATATTTGTAGAAACAGGCTGATGATGTTTAGCTGGATGGCTAAACCAATGGATTATCATTGAGAAAATTATGACATTTACTGAGATGTTTGGCTCTCCAATAATAAACACTGAGTACTCTGAAAATGAATGTGTCTTAAATTACTAAACAGCATGTTTTAATAAGGAATCAGTGATTGATAACGGGTAATAAATCATATTGTGGTGTCCTGTGACTGGAGCATTTGGCACATATACAGCTTTCCTGTATATATGCTTTCAGAGGAACATGACAAGATGACATACTTGAATAAGTAGGTCTGTCAGTATAATACACTCAAGTATCTGTATACCTTGGCAGTTCTTTACTAGAAAGGTTAGCAAAAGACTGGGGTTTGTATCATTGCTTGAGTTGTGTGAGAGGGAACTTCTAAAACTGCAACTTGCCGCAGCACCTGACTGCAGTTCTTGGTCTCTGACAACATCACTGAGGCTGTTGGTGGTGAGGTTCTTCCTCCCAGCAGCACCATAAGACATTTACCCACGTCCAGAGGAACAGGACAGTGCCTGTATGCTGTCTAAATCCCATTTCAGTCTCACATAATGGATGTATTAGTAGAAACGCAATGTGGAATGATACTCTTAATTTTCTAGCTGCCAGACTTTGTACCAGGCTAAAAAAATTTACTATCTGAGTGCATAATTACATTGAATAGTCACATCTAAGCCCACCAGGGACTGAGCCAGGTGGCAAAACTACTGCAGAGGCTGTAATCCAGACTGCTCTTCTCCCATTTATGCTAATTGTGTAAAGAGTTGGTGTGTTTAAGAGATGAAAGCTATTTATCCCAAAGGGAAACAAAGAAAATGTTAATATTTAGTTTGAGCACCAAGCCTTCCAATGTGGATCATAGTATTTTGTGGATAAAGTGTACTTTGGCAAAGGTCCACAGCAAGCTTTGAGGCATTTTATAGCGAGTGGTACTGCCATGCTGACACATACTGGAGCTAGGCAGTGCCCATGTCTTTCTGATTATTCTTTTGCATATGAGAAGTGGAAAAAGGCTATGGAATATAAGGCTATGGAAAAAAAAATGCAACTAAGAAACATGCCACATGTTTGAAATAATGTTTCTTCTCCACAGCTCCTCTTCAACAGCTTTTCAGTTGCTTGATCCTCTGGATTCCTTCTGAATAAAATGTGAAATATTCCTGCCACAGTTCACAACATGTGCCTGGTCTAAATTGGCAACATGCATTCAGTAGAACCTTTTTTTTTTTTTGTTCACATGCTCCCCATGCTGGGATACGAAAATCTTTAGACTCTTGCTTAATGTAAATGAAAATAATTAACTTACATAAAGGGTTTGTTTAAAAAGCTAAGTGTGAATTATACTGTGACCAACTCAATAATCCATCTACATTTATTATTGACAGATTTCTATTAAATGCACCATGACCACAGTTCTGGGCTCTATCATGCTTTGAAGAATGACAACATAAAGCAAAATATCCCCTTCAAGCTGTTTTAAAATGTTTGCTTTTGTGTAACAGGAATGGAATTCCAAATATCTTTCATGTGAGTTTTTTGATGGAGGCATAAAGTAACCAAGTTGTGTCTACTCTGTAGATGTGGCCAGTAATAATATTTAAAAAAACCCATAAAATTATATATTTTGGTTTTCATTTGTATGGGAGATTTAAAAAATTAATTCCCAAGAAACTTGCTACCCTATCTTATAGAAAGAGAATGGAGTGGTTAACTTTAATCGCCCCTCCAGGGATTTTCAGAAGAAACTCCTACAAGGATGTAATCTACTCCCCAGTAGAACCCACACAAATTGAGGCCAGAGAGGTTTCTTTCCCAGAAAGTATTGTGGTTGAGTCATTCCTTCAGTTTCCATGAGAGGTAAAAGCTCTGCACTGGTCTCTCGGGGTTTCTGTCTTTGATCACACAATCAAGGAATGAACTCTTATCATACAAATCTTCTGAAAAAATAGATCTTCTGTGTCTGGGGCTTTTTTCATGTTCCTGGAAAAATGTTTCCCTTCTTTTTTCTGTACAGCATCTTGATATGGCTTGCTCTGCATTTGTGTATCACACTATAGAAGAGTATTTAAAATTGTGCACAAATCATCAGTGCATAAATCTCAAGTTTTGTGGCTAGTTAGTTCAAAATTGGCAATGTAACATTATGCCAGAGGTTGGGAACCTCAAGTGATTTTCAGTTGTGAATGACTGCTTATGTTGTGTATCTCTTTTTGCAAACTAAGCATCTCTAAGTTACAGAGCAAGTTTGGATCCTAAGGAGCTAAAATGCCCCTTGGGACCTGTGGTCAAATACCAAATAGTTCAGTTATTGCCAAATTGATCCTATGGTAATTAAAATAATCAAGATGAGCCTTCACAGTAAGAGTGTCTGATAAATAACTGTACAGAATATACAATACTGTACCAAAAAAAGTATACAACACTGCATTTTAAAAATAAATCTGAAAGATGAAGTGACTCTGAAAATTACAGTTAATACATATAGATATGTATATACAATGTAGATAATATGTGCAGTAAATCTCCAGACTGTCTAACAGTGAGTGTATTTCTTTGTTATTGAATACCTTTTTTACATAAAAAGAATCCTCCATATCCAATTCATCTATGAGCACCAATGTTTTTACTTCATTACTGTTGCACTACTAAAGCTGTTAGGAGGAAGCAGATGAGTATGGAAATGGATCAGCTGAGAGGAATTTTCATTGCTTTTAAACACAATATGTACAACTTATAAAGTGAAATTATTTTATTTATAGTTTTATTTATTTGCTTGCTTTACTTGGATCATGCTCTATTCTTCTTTATTTCAAGGATGACCTGCAAGGAAAAAGGTAATTGATGTGACATAATTTTCAGCTCGTTTTAAATTTTTTATAGGAGAAAATATTCTTAATAATATAGCTTTTGGGCTATTACCTGTTTGGACAGATATTCAGATTCTCCCTGGCTGGAAGATGCACATCTTGAGCAATGCTTGAAATTATGACAATAATGAAACAAAACTTGAACAATTTCTGGGGTAAAGGCCAAATGAAACTCTTCAGTTCTCCCTGCTAAAAATGTCAGGAAGTAAGAAAGATTCAATTAAAAGGAAAAAAAAAAAAAAGAAAAAAAAAAAGACATGACATTATTTTATAAAACCTTCCTCCAAAACTAATTGAAATGCCATTCTGGGAAGTCTTCTAAGATTTAGAGACTTTTTTGAAATCAGTGGGGCCAGATGCAAGTGCAAGACAGGAGATGTGGGCACAAATGAAAAATTCCTTTCAGGTCACTTGAACAACTAAATGTTCAGTTGTGAAAAAAAGAGATACATAACATGTTCTTTCCAGAAGTATGAATGAGAAAATAAAAATTAATTTATTAATATAATGTTATTATTTGTGGTAAAAACTCTTCAGAAAATAATGTGTAATAATTTTAAATGTTTTGGGGGTTGCTTCTGACCTCACATTCACAAATGCACCTCTCAAGAAAGAGAAAATGACCTCCATTCTTCCAAATCAGGGGTTTGATCCCAAGTGCAGAGGACATTTCATCTGGCTCATTGACTTTCAGTGGGATTGTTTGCATACATAAATTTAATACATTGTTTAATTAGGCCAAATTGAGCAGAAGCCAAAAGCACTCACAGAACAGAACTTCAAAGGACATGCTTCATCAAAGCAAGAATATATGAAGGAGAGTTTTCTGAATTTTTTGGTGTCAGGATTCATGTCACTGAGAAAAATGAGAAGATGTCAGTGTCCTTCATACAAAGATAATGAAAAGATTATTCCAGTGTATACAGAGCATTGTTTGGCTGTATTATTAAAGACCTTGGCTTGCTTGAAAAATGATCTCTGATGTTTCATTTTCTTATGATCTATGCACTGAATAGAAATCTCTTCATGGACTAGTACTCTTAATGAAGGTCCTAAATGTATGGTAGCTGAATACATTAAAGAAGATTATTGTAATAATGGGGCATGAAAAAAGAACAAGAACTTTTTAAAACCTGAATTGGAACATGGCCTCTTGGTGGAAAAAGCACTGTTATGTAAGTGATCTGCCACCACTGCAATATACTAAAGGAAAATAAAAGGAGTAAAGCTTCAGTATTTCTTCATCCTGGAAATCTTTGTGATTAAGTCCTCAAAGACCTACCCGATCCTCAGAGACCTCACTTTTTTAATGAAAATTGAGTCAGTTCTCTTTTCCTTAAGAGACTTCCTCTGTACTGGGAAAAATCAAAAATTTGAAGCTTGAGGGTGTTTCCACCTTTGTAACTAAACTCCAATTTGCCTTGGTAGTGGTCTGGTAGAGCCAGGAGCATAGAGGTTAACTGTTTTCTAAAGCACATCAACTACTGGAGTAGAATTATCCCCATTTAAGAAAACCCCAACAGACAAGCAACAACCACCCACCAAAAACTCCTCAAAATACAACACAAACAAAATAGCCCTCACAAAAATAATGAACCTGGTATAATAACATCCTAGCTGGTTACTTTTCCAGAACTTTGTATTGCCACAGAGTTTAGTTCTCCACACTTCTGAATACCATGACTGCCATGTGATGTGTGACCAGATTCATAGAGGAAAAATTACTTTTTGCCAAATCTTTGTGTATTTGAGGGGAAAGGACATACTTCCTGCTTACAAGTGAAAATATTCTCACAGCTGGTTTTTCAAATTCATCAACTTGCCAATAACTCTTTTTTTATCAGCTTGCAGGGTAAATTAATACTTTTTTTTTTTCTTTCTGGCTTTCATGCACTTGCAGCCCAGCAGTGCTGTGCAACTGATGGATTGCCAGGACTGGAACCATGCTTGGAGGAAGAGATTTAAGCTCCCTTCCCCCAGCTGTTTTCATCCTGCAAGAAAAGTTTTTGAAATCTAGTTTTGTGGTGGCTAAGTGAGCAACTTTGCTTTCCAAGGTCTGTAAAGCCATTATTCTGGAAAGTAGTTCGTTATTAATGAATAAAAATTGTGACACAGAATTAAATTAATGCTCTGTTTTCTGTAATTTACTACAAATTAGGTGTAATCATATCCCTCCATGGTAATCTTCATTTCACTTGTAAAGAAGATTAAATCTTACCTGACTTTTGGGCCAGCAACAGGTACAGCCAGGCTGAGATAAGAGAGAAAATTTTAAGAAACGGCTTTTTAATTTTCTTTCTAGTTTTTCAATTTTATTTATAATTTATTTGGTCAACTTATTTTAATTTGAAATTGATTTCTAAATCAGACACTTTCTGCAGAACATAATATGGTAACAAACCAAGGTATCATGTCTCTTTTGTGGAGTGGATGGAGCAGTGCAGTCACTGGTCTGTCCAGCCTTTGTGAAGGGTAAACTGAGAGGGCTCATGTTTCATTTCATGCAGTAGCTGCACACACAGTCTGTAATATTAAACCTGAGACACCGAGCAGTGTGGTAGGATGAGATGCTGCTCAGTGGAGTTCACCTCTGGGCCTCTAGCTTGGGATGTACATAACTCAGTCATTCATTTTTGGGGATTTTAAAAAACCTTATTATTCCTTTAAAAGGATTTATTTTCCAGAGGAGATTTTCTGAGTCCATTTTTCAAGGACAGAATTTCTTTAACTCCATTTTGCACTTAGATACCTGAGAAGTCTGGGTAAGGAGAGTGGATGAACCCTGTGCTGAGCAAACAAGGGAGTTGTTTCCATGGTGAACACCAGGCACTGCTAGCTGGAAGG
Organism: Urocynchramus pylzowi; assembly: GCA_013397555.1. Taxonomy (NCBI): domain Eukaryota; kingdom Metazoa; phylum Chordata; class Aves; order Passeriformes; family Fringillidae; genus Urocynchramus; species Urocynchramus pylzowi. The sequence continues at coordinate 362,771 of VZRH01005613.1, read as the reverse complement.
CTGCTGGGATCAGTAGACAGCTGAAGTGGTCAGCACTCCAGAAGATGATTTGCACTGCAGAAAATAATTGGGCTTTCTTAATTTTTCTGAAGAAGTTAAGGAGCCTTATTATAATATATTAAGTGATAAAAATACATGGAATTGTAAAACAAACCTCTACTTTTCCATGGATCTCTATCTGTTTGCTTTTAAAATAAATTGTTACTGTACCTTTTAGTGATCATCTTCAGGAGAAAAGCAATTATATTCCAAAATTTTTGTCAAAGTTCATGTATAAATTAAAACAAAAGAGGTAATTTCCTTGAAACTTCACTTGTAAGTGCTGAATATGGTCTAGTTGCACCTGTCATCATGACACTCCATGAATTCTTCAAGGAAAACAAAACATGTCTTTGGTAGAGAAACAGGCAGAAAGACTCTGTAAGAGTCTCAGAATGCAAGTGTTCCTCAAAAGAACATGGTCAAAAAGTCAGTGTACAGAAAAAAGCTGCATTTAATGACAAGGAAAATCTCATTTTGGATGCAATCTAATGACATTTCACAGTGATGCCATCGCTTAGTACAGACACTGTACTGTCTGTTCAGAAGTGCTTAGCTGTTCTCTTATTTTTTAACTTTTATATTTTCTTCATTCCTCTAGGACTTCATTCCAGCTCACCATGGACCAGACTGTTTGATTATGAACTTTGTTTTGGAGAATATGGGCGATTGTACATGTGCATGGTATTTAACACACAAGGAGTTGAACCCACATACCTTCATGGAGAGCTGAAAATTTTTCAAATTATTTCAGCAGTACAAATATGTAATAAACTTGGGTTTGTTTTCAAGAACTAAGAAACTCTGTGCATAAACATGTGCAAATGTTTCATGTACACCTCACATGCTTCCATTTGCACTTTGGTTTGTAAAGAGTCTGATTGATCAGAAACAGCTTATAAGGGCGGGTAGTCCTCCATATCTAATAAAGTATACATGCCTATAGACTGTAACTTTTGAAATTAGGTTAGATCAATTCCTCAGGGTTACAGTTTGTACAAAGTGTTTCTTCTAAATTTTGTGTCAAATTTCACTTAAAACTCTCGCAACTGACCTTTAAATTCATGGAAATGTTAATGGAGAGTTACGAGGACCATTAGTTATTAGTGTGGGTGTTGCTATACTTACATTGATGCCAAGATTGCATTTAATCTCAGGCATTGCAATCCTGAAATAGTTGATGCTAAATCTCTCAGTTGTCAGCAAAAGTCCTGTCTAACCAAAAAGAGCACCTGGAATGATGGCTAATACCTTGAAAGGGCACAGTGTGTGAATAGTAATGAACCCACTTAAAAAACACTGCTGATCTTGGGACAAGTCATGCTGGAGGTTCTGATGTCCTCTAAACTGTTGTCTTGGTACATGATCATTATTCATTTTTATCTGGTATGGCATGAGCAGTGAGTGTATTCTATATATTTGTAAATACAGCCCAGCACAGAAGAAGGAGGTGCCATCTCTACTTCACCATCCAAGTCCTATGGCTCATTTATTTTCAGGGCATTAAAACAGTAATTCTTAAGAGAACATCACAAAGCCTGTTTTTTTTTGCAAAAAAGCTAGGGAACAGCTGAAGTTTCTCTTGTTGTGGACTGGTAGTTTTTCAAGGGTTTTTTTGACTGTCGAACTATCTTGTGATGTCTGTTCTACCTCTGTTTTTTAAGATGGAAAGAAGGGTAAAAGATATCAGAACACTGTAGGTCATCACTATTCTAGTCTCCTTGTCTTCCAACTGGAATTTAAAAATAAATTATTATTAATTATCATGTATTATAAGTTATACTATTACATAAATTCCTGCTAAATTGAGATATCTAGACTTGATCCAGCTAGTGCTCAGCTGATATATGCCAGAGAAAACAACTTACATATTTCTGTGTTCAGCATAAACATGGTTTAGGCTTTTAAATTGTGAATAAAGATTTGCAAGCTTTAGGGAGGTTCTGGGAATTAAGATAATTTCATCTGTGTTCTCCTTTTAATAGGGGAAATTTAAAGATGTTATTAAACAAATCAGTTAGTGGTAGATGAATGAAATGGTGCCACCTTAGAGCACTTCTCAATTTATTGTCTTCTTTTCTTCACAAATTTCTTCCTGTATATATATATATAACAAAATTATTATTGATTTGAAGTGTTTGGGCTCTTTTGTACTGTTGCCAGAGAAATATCCTGCTGGGAAAAAAGCTTTGCCTGTTGTGCTGTATCCATCTGTGCAGACCTGAAGAAGGTAAAATGAGGTGGATGGGAAAATGACTGGTAATGTAATCACAGTGAAGGGAAGGCTCGGGCACACTTGAATCTCATAGCTACTGGAGCTTTGCCTTTACTTCTTAGTGGAGATCCCAAGGCAATGGAAAATGATGGAGAGAGCCTGAAGGACAATGTTCTGATGGTCAGGGGTCCTGGGCTCTTCCTGCTCCTCCTCTTTGTATTGCCTTCAGCTGAAATCCAGTCTCTCTTTCACTGTGATCCCTGGGATGGCTCTGGTGCTGTTTGCCTTCCCCAGCTGGCAGCTGTGATCTCCTGGGAAAGGGGCAGTTCTGTTAATAGAAAATATTTTACATGCTTGGATTTCCAGATTAGGAAAAGAGATGTATATGTGGAATCTCTCTTGATCAGATCCTAATGTCTCATTAATTTTGTTTCGCACCAAAACATGGCCAGTATTTGCTTTGTGCTGATTGACAGGAAATGAATTGAAACAGGAGTCCTAATGAAAGCAACAGTCATTAATTTAAGTGAACTTTTGTGTTTAATTTATAAATTTATTGCGTTTAATTTATAAACACCAGTGAAAGTCAGATAATGAAGTGATCAATCATTTTCAAATAAAAATATTATCTTGTAAAAATGTCTAATCAGTGAAACCAGAGCACTAGGGACTCCTTTTGCCAATAAAACCAGAAGCCCAAAAAACTGTGACAGCCTTACTGATGATAAAAACACACCACAACCACCCAAACCCATCTACCTCTCTTTTAGTTTTGCTTTTGATATTACATTTGTAATTAGAATCCCTGATTACCAAGGCAAGAAATAGCCATAAACAATTCCTGAATTGAGTAACAATAATTTTATATATATTTCTAAATGTTTTACTTAGAGCTTTTGTTCTTGTTTTATAAGCCTTGGAATCTGTCTTTTTATTGGGGGGGAAATGGCAAAGGAAAATATTGCAAATGAATTTTTAGTATCTATATGTATAAAACTTTTCACAATTGAACAAATACAGGAACTGAAAGAGGAGGTGTGGCATGTGGCAAACTGAAAGCTGATTAGCCTACTGTTAATGACCTCACGTGAACAGCACACGAGCTTTCCAGGACTGATGTTATTCAAATAATATGGGAAACACTTGCTATGAAATAGTGATGTATATTTAAAAAAAGAAACCCAAACCAATGTAAGTTTATCCCAAATCTTTGTTGAACCACAGAATGAAATAGTCACATAATTTTGTAGGAATGATGTGGTGTAATCACAGATGTTGTGGAGGAGGCAAAGATGGGAAAGAAAATGTTAAGGTTTTTCAAGTGAGACCATAGGCACGTGCAGCTGTGTCTGGGTGGAAAGCTCCCTTTTGAATTTCTTCATTTGTGACAGTCTCTACCTAGAGCTGTGTTTATCATTGTAGGAGTTTCATAGGTCAGATGCAGATATTTAAACAAGTTGCTGTAGATACTACTGGATTTAGTAGTATCTACAGTAAACTGTAGATGATGATTTTCCAGATCAGTATGCAGGTAAAGGGAAAAAAGAAAATGAATGTCATCAATATTATAATAAGACTTTAGGTGAAGTGTTTTGTAGAATACCATACCATCCTCCACAATTTTTTTTTCCTGCACTGTGCATACTCTCTTTTGTTTGTTACTGTAGGATGGTTTTCAAGACTTAAGTTGTCCTTAGAACTTTGTTTTGATGAAAGTGTGTGCAAAGAATTCTCAGGTCTGTGCTGAAGTGTTTACATTGTCAAAGCTCCTACTGACACCTGTGATAGTTTTGTCTGACAACATTTTATGCTTTAGTTCAAGAGCATGAAGAAAATACTGAAATATAGACAAAAGGAAATTCTGCATATTCAACAGCAGAGAACTAGATTGGACCTGGTTTCCCACAAACAAGATAAAAGAAATGAGTGCCAAGCCCATCTGGTCTCATCATCCCCATCCAAAGGTTGTGCAGGAGTGCTTCAGAAGGGGTCATGATGAAAAAGCTGAGCCCTCAGACATGTTAGTTCATCCTCTCACGTCATGTTTTAGCACAATTATAGGAGTACTAGTGCTACAGTGTGTCACATCTTCTGGAAATTTCTTTAAATTCTGTACATTATATATTTTTTTCCCAGTTGAAAAACCTTAAAACTGAAATATCTTGAACTTGTGTTGTTCATGATTACATACAAATTGCATATGTATCATATTTTATATGTGAGTCTTTCAGGAAAGAATCACTGCTGTCCAGCCCAGCAGCAGCAGCAGAACAGGTGGACAAAGCAGCCAACGTGCCCCTCTGCAGAGACAGCATAATGTTTCAGGACTCCCATCTCAGGGGGTCTGGCAGTGCATAGCAAGGAGGGAAACACTGGGAAATGGCATTTTGGGATTATGTATTGTCTGTGTTGCATGGATCCTGGAACCATCCTCTACTCTGCAGTGAACAGACATGCAGGCACATTTGGGATGTATGTACAAATCTTCTGACCCTAAAATGGGACTAGGTAGACTACAATTATGCAGAATATACCTCCATTAACATTTTTAAAATAGGCTTAATCTTATAGAAGGTAGGTAACTATAGAGTATCTTCTGTGTAAAATTAACAGGGGTGAAGAAATCTCAGATAGATTTGGATTCACTTGCACTTTTTCCTGCATTGGAGAACTTAGTATGCTATTTGAATGAAGGGATGAATACAGGAACTGGAATGTTATGACTGGTGGAAAACTTTGCAATATTATCTGAAGATGCAAGGTGTTTTAAATTAACTTCAGTGATAATCCATTGCTTAATCCATATCTTAATTTCCTTGCTGAGAATATTTCCTTGCTCATTTGTCCTAAAATAGAAATCTAGAAAAGATTGTACTTATGTGATTTGATTTCCCATATTGACAGTATTTAGATCTTTGCAAAAGTTCCTATTTAATTTGGAGTGATATCTTCAGAAAACTGGTGATGAAAGATTTTTGTTACAGATTTCACTGCAACCTTTGGTGGGTTCTTTGTAATCTCCATCAGATGAAATGAAGGTACCTCTGTTTATTTCAAATGTAATGAGATTTATCCATAGCTTTATCACTATTGTCCTGTCAGAGTGCAGATGCTGCAGTGTTTCACACAGTAAAGGTGGAATTTTTGATGTTGCTTGGATTTCACCTGTTTATATCAGTGGAAATGAGCATTAAAGTCTTGTAATGTCATCAGAATGTCCCTGGAGAGCAACAGGACCTCAAGCATGTTGGACCTGCAGGAGGTTTGAACATGGGGAAGTCAGGCAGCCACGTTCCATTCCAGATGTTATGACTGCATCATCCTAATGTTCAGCCTCAGGTGTGTGGAGGGTCACAGCAGCCCATGGTGGAGATGGAAATGCACAGACGCCATCTAAAAGGGCGAGTACAAAACCACAGAAATAATGAAAACAAAGTAAGCCCCAAATATTTGGACACTGATACTACTGCTCCCAATGTATGGAGAAATCCAGCAGGTCTTCAGGGTTTTGCACAATGCTGATGTGTAGGGTACTTTCCATCAGCAAATGTAGAGACAATACATTGACCAGGTCTTCCACAACCAGCACCTTCACTGCTGCTCACCAAGCCTGATCTTTCCCAGGGCGTATAGTTACAGCTGAACCAAAGAAAAGGATATGAGAACCATCATCTGGGAAGGAAAAACAACCACAACCACCATTGCTGCCAGAGACTTTGTGCTGGTATTTAAAATAATAAGTAGATAGCACTTGTTCCAGCTGAGACAAAGACAGCAAATTGTTCCACCCACAGTCACCTAGTGGGCCTTGGCTATCCTGGACAATTGCCAGGTGAGGATGTGTCAGTCTTCATTGACCCTGAAACATGGTGATCCTCAGCCTTGCTTAATTGCCACATTAGCTTTGTTTTTTCCTTCATAATCTTTCTTTTATCCTGTTTTTGTTGCATTTTGCTATTTACTTTTATGAGAGACTGACTTAGGTTATGCCTTTTTTTTTTTTTTTTTTTTTTTTTTTTTTTGGTGTTTTTTTTTAATGTTTCATATATTACCTGACATTAGCATTACTATATTCTGTCACTGCTCAATAATTATTTTTTAAATATAGCTAAGCCAAGGATGAATAGCTGTACCATAGTGGTCACAGTAGCTGAATCCCAGAGTAGGGGTTACAGTGGCATTTCAATGGAATTATTACTGTCTTGTATTCTTTTTGTAAGTACCTCAGGTAAGGCTCCCAAAAACTTGAGAAAATTTATAACAAGGGACCTTTCCATGGCATTTTAGTTGTATAACACATGCATGGTAGTGCACATGAAGTAATGTGTTAAAAAAACCCCGGATCCTAAAATGAACAGTGCACAAGCAAATATGACAGCTATCAAAATTTAATTAATGATTTAGAAAAAGAGATAAACCCTCTGTTCTGGGATTCCATTGTAGTTTTATTTTCCTTTATTTATGTGTGCTTTTGGAAGGATTCAGCAGTTCAGTACTCATGTGAAATATGACATTAGTATTTAATATGACATTAGGAACAGCATTTTTGAAAATTAGGATTTAAAATTTCAAACCAGAAAAATCAGCACTTCAGTGGGAAAGGTGGAGTTCAAATGGAATATCAACTCTTTCTTTATACTTGACGTGATCTCTTGAGGTTTTAGGGTTTTAGAAATTGCATGCTGAGTCAGATTGTAGCAAGAACAATGAAACTGAGTTTCCATTAGTAATTTTATTTTATTTTTGCATAATTATTTCTAGACTTTTTCACTGTCTTTGTTGTCCTTGTAGTATTTGTGAGCTCATATGTGTACCAAGAATATTTATAGATAGAAAAGATCAGAATAAATTTTGCTGCAGACAGTGGAAATTATTTTAAGCATGCACAATCACCCAATTTAAATTATGAAGTAATTGTCCTGTGACCTTTATATCACATGGTATCTGTAGAATATATAGATTGCAAGATATAATCATGATCATATGATATAAAATTATGATTTAAAAAAAATATAGGTTTGCTGATAATTATTTTCGTCTTTTATAAAAAGAAGGTAAGGCTTCTGCCTTCAAAAGCACTTTGGAAAGTGCCTGCCTTTCCAGGCAGCTAAATGTATGATTCTGTGAAATGAGTGTACATGTTTGTCAGATATATTGGTTGCACTTGGTATGTGATGCTGAAGGATACACTGCATGTCATAAAGGGAAGGAAATCTGCATACTATCTGGAGTCTGAGGAGCAGCACAGTTGAAGACATCGCAAGTGCATGTCTCTGGAGAAAAATATTGTGACTAATTCTGCAATTTGCTGAGTTCCAAAACCAGTGCACCCACTAAAATTTTCAGTAAAGTGAGAAATGGAGCAAAATTCAGAATTACTTGAGATGGGCAAACATTTAAATCATTACTGATTTTTTGCCTCGACTATAATCTGTTCAAAGCAGGGCACATCATGTTTCCTGGTTTTGAGATGAGTGGAATACAGCTCACTCAAAAGAGAGAGAAACAATGTGTTTTATGAAGGTAAAGTAATAATTCACTAGAATTCAATAAATTTAATGGAATTTATGAAATTTTAACAGTGGTTTGAAAAGATTTAATAAGCTTGATGGCAAGGTTCATCTTATTAGTTACTATAAGTAAGAAACAGAAAAAATTAGTTAGAATCAAGTTAGAATGGTTCGTTGAGTTAGTAATATTTTAGTATTAATTCAGTATGCTATCAGTCACTTACTGAGGATCTCTCCACCTTGAGCAAAGGTATTTTAGTCTCAGGTAAGGAATCTTAACCTTGAGAGCTATCCTTGCTCAAAGGGTGAGTCACCTGATATGCAGTCCAGCTGCAGCTCAGGGAGAGCTCAAACTGGGCCCATCCTGATGGCAATATTTACAGAGTTGAGACAAGATTGTTTTCCTCATGTTAGCTCTGGTATTTTGTTCTGTACTTTGGTTATCTTGCACTTTTGGGTTTCAAAACCACCTTTTAAAATATGTTTCAAGACACTTTCATTCCCCTGCACATGATCCAGGGTCTTTCCAACTTTTCAGGTCACCCCTGTTGCTCCTTACCCAGCCCGAGCCAAAGTACCTGGGTAGAAATTTGTGATCAAATTTTTTACTTTAAGAGCAGGTGTGCACTAATCATTGCCAAGGAAAAAGGATGGAAATGAAGTAAGATGGTGCACAATATGGAATTTAGCAGAAGGTTAGCTTTAGCATGCCTTTTCCAGAAAGGTAGATTAATAGAGATGCTGCAGTAGTGCAAAGGACTACTTTTATGTTGTTCTCAGTCCAGCTCAGACAGACCTTAATATTCTGTCACTGCAAAATGTGCTTGAATTCAAGGGCACCTTGTGTGATAAAACTTGAGATGTGCAACTAAATATTTGCCTTCAGTTTCCTCTGCACCTTGTTCACAAGGCCAATTATTATATTGACTCACTATGTACCCATTAGCTCTAAGATGACATACATGAGCAAGATATGAGAATAGAAATGGGGTTCTTTAGTAGAAGCTGATTTTAGTAAAAGCCCACAGGAGGAGAGAGAGTACAATTCTGAAAAGTGAGATGGAGTTTAGTGGTAATTGAAACCACCAGTGGTCTCTTAATAGTTTGATAACATAGTATGATAATATGTAATCTGATGGGTTTTATCAGCCTTGAAAGAAGACTGATGATTTAAAGTAAAAAATAGTACTATTAACTTCACAGAAATTTTCATAAAATAAGGTTGGTATTGGTTTGATCAAATTGCAGTAAATTTTATTGTAGGAAATATTATTCTTGTTATATTGAAATTAATTGTTGCATCTCATGGTATTAATGCATAACATTTGAAGAGATTCAGCTTTAAAATAGAATTCCCAAGTTCCAGAGTTTAATAGTTACAGTATCAGAAATAATTATGATATTAATAAAGACTTAAAATTAACTCTGTAAGAAAGAGATATTGCCTGAACTTTGTCCAAATCTGCCTGAATTCCCAGGAAGATCTACGTTATTTTAGTATAATCTGGGTGTGGAAGTTTTTAATGCCTAGAGTTGCAGAAAAAATTAAGCCTTACTTAATTTTCTAGGTCTCATATCTTTGAAAAGGTTTATCTTTTCAAAATTAGTGTTTATCCATCTATTGCTTCTATGTTGTTTCCCTCATCACTTTTTTTGTCTGGGGGAGATGTTCTTATTGAGATTCTCAATTCAATAAATGTTAGATTTTCAACATTTTGTTATATCAGTAGAGAGGTTTAGGAAAAAAGTCAGGTTCCTGTGGTTTTCATCAGATTAATCTAAGGTAAACTTTTTATAACTCTGTTACTAATATACTTCATACTCACATTTTTACTGATGGAGGAAACTGTGCATCAGTTTTCCACGGGCAGTTATATTTAGTGCAGTTAAACTAGAGCTAATTTGCACTTGTGTATAAAAAGCAGGGCCAGACAGTATCTATTATTCTCAATAATGGAATCAGCTTTGCAAAAAATGTATAATTAGGCTATTCTTTTTCAAAAACTCTTTAGCAGTATTTTTGATTTTTGTGCTGTAGTCTCTGTTGATTCTTGGTAAACTACAGCTTTATTCTGCATTAAACTCAGCCTGAATTGATCTTAGAAGAAAAGTTCTGGCAGAGTTTCTGTGTTCAGACCAAAAGTTCTGGTTTAAATTTGTCATGGATTTATGTGGGATACAGAGTATGGCTACAGCAGGTAACAACAGTGTAATCAGGATTCAAAAAATAGCAACAAAATATCCTGTGCCAGCTAGGCAGGATTTAATGCTTTGGTTGGCAGATGTCACAGCCCCTTGTGTTCATAACACAAGCAGGCTTGATCAGAGAGGATGTTCTGATATTTTAACACACAGTATTCTGTTCTCGATGTTATTTAACCTAAAACAAGACAAACAAATTTTAAAAAAACCCCAAACCAGCCAAACAACTAACCAAAACCAAACCAAAAAAACCCCCAAAACCCCAACAACAACAACAACAACAAAAACCCAACAAAAAAAAAACCCAAAAACACCAAAACCAACCAAAAATAAATTCATTCAAAAGGGACAATATAATTTCTTCAAGGAAAATAAGCAGATTTATTTGTGCAGTTTCACAGAGACTTGCTGCTCCTTGCACATCATAGTGTCCTCATAGCACTGTCCTCACTAAGCTGTCCCACTGCAGAGGTGTGTGTCAGGTAACTTAGAGACCTGTACATGCTTTGTGCTCCACAAAAAAAACAGAGTTTGCATGGAACATAATCCTCTGCCTGCTGGCCATGATTTCCAGAAGTAAGGAAAATAAGTGTTTCTGCTTTCTAGGATTTCATACTGTACATAAATTCAAGATATTTAAACTGCTTTGGCTTGTTCAGGAGTACTGTATGCTTACTGGAATTAACATACTGTTAATGCTGATAGGAGACAGTTGTCTGGCTCAATAAAAGTAATTAGCTACATATAAGGCAACACCATTTTGTACACTTAGTTTCAGCTAAAATTTCAGTTTCACAAACTCTGAAAAATCTATAGCCACTACAATATCATTCATGTATTATGCTTGAGTTATAGTGTATTTCACTTTGTTTTCAGAGTCATCTTAATTTCTGGGGCAGAGGGATAGCACTGAAAAAAAAATCACTGAAACAAAACAAATCAGGATATGCTAAACATCTTTAATGGTCATAGGGGGTAATTCTAGATGGAATTGTTTTCATAGTTGATTGTTGTAGTTCTTAAAGTAAAAAAAATAGGATGTCTTAACTAGAATAATAATATAGTTTCATTTTCTAATGAAAAGCAAAAGGGCCAGCAGAGAATAAAAAAAACCTTTGAAACAATAACTATAAACAAAGAAAGGAATTATATTGAAATGAATCATTGTTGTGTTTATTTATTCTGTGACTACTTAAAAATGGTAACTATAGGCTACATCCTTGTACACATTAATGATAATGTAAACACCCATTGCCCAGTTTTAATTTACAAGGGAAAACTGACAGTAAAGACTGACAAACAATAAATAATAATAATTAAATAATAATGATAATAAATAAATAATAATAAATAATAAATAAATTGACAGACAATAAAGGAATGATAAATTAGAAACTTACTTTCATAAGCCAACTGGATTGAATAAAAGTGAATCTTTGAAACTTTATTTTACTAAATTGCCACTACAAAAAGGTGGTGAGAAGCATGTAATTTTATTTCCCCAGATTAAATTCAACACTGGAGGTTTTAATGCAATTCCTATTCCTATCTTCCATCAAGTCTAATGCTGTTCTTCTTCAGCTAATATTTCTGAAGGAACTGGAAAGAAGCAATTAGTATGTACCAAGTAGGAGTTTGTGTAGAAAAACTTGTTTTCCAGATGTGTGGAGGTTGCTGGTGCTGTGCAGTGATGTACCTGACCAGTCAGCTGCCTTTGGACATTTATGGTCACTGTCCAGTGATGTCTCAAATAGCAATGTGGGCTGCCAGCTGCTAAAGAAAGCTGTAACACCCACCACTCTGGTATTAAGAGGAATAGGGAAAGTGCTTCAGCTTCACAATTAACAATTTCCCTTGCATGCATATGTTCCTTTTTAATCTGATGTACTGGCTCTGAGATTTATGAGTTCCACTGCACACAGCAGCTGCTGACATAGGCTGCAGACACAGAGTTGCTCTGAGTGGCTGTGCCAGGGTATATCAAGAAACAGGAGAGGAAATTGAAATGGCAAGACTTTGGAGGTGGTTGATAAGGCTGGCTGATAACTCCCACTCTGGAGGGAACCATACGGTGTGCTTCTGCAGTAGGGGAAAAACAGGCAGGAAACTTGGAGAGAATAATGGCAAATGTATTTTCTTGCTGTTTATTAATATGCATTCTGAATATCTGTGTTGGTGACTGCTAGGCCATTTCAAGGAAATGCAAAAGAACCCCTTTTGCTGTAACCAAGGAAGCATATCTGAAGTTTAGGGCATACAGCCTCTGAGAGCAATCCAGTTCTCCTTTCAGCTACCTATCCACATGCACTGCAGCAAGGCTGCAATGATGGATGAGGGATGAGCTCTGTAGGCGAGAGGCCTGTTTTGCAAAACCCTTGCTTCTCCAAATAAACTTTGCAGGATGTGGAGCTGAAGACCAGGTTGCATCAGGATGCTGCTGGGAAGTAGCTGCAACTTTCAGGGAGAAGGAGGAGAACCTTCCTTCAGCCCTGTGGTCTGACTTCTCAAGTGACAGGCAAGATCAGCCTCATTGGGCATCTGCCACTGAGAGCTTAGTTGCCACCCCTCTGAGATGCTGCTTAGGTGGCTTTTCTGTCAAAAACTAGGATAAAAATTTAATTCCTTCCCCCAAAAGATTTGAGTCCAAGATACACTGTTTCTCAAAAACTTACACTCACAGGTTCTGTGACAAGACTTTTGAACTATGCAGAGGGAAGAAGAATGTAAGGAAGCAGGCCCATGTGTGGTGGACGGGAGGATTTGGGGAAGGGACTTCTGGTGGAGCAGGCTGGCTGTGTGAGTCACCAGCGCCAGTGGTGGGAGGTAGCAGGGTGTGCAGTGCCCATGTGTCTTGAGGTAGGGCATTTCTCCTTTCTGCACTTCTGTGTGATGAAATGGTCCCCTTCAACTAGTGATGCTCTCCTCGCTTGCTGCTGGTGTGGAGGCCCACCTGAACCTCCGTGAAAGATGGCACCAAATGCAGACAAGTGAATTGCTTCTTTTTTAACAAGATCCTTCCCTTATCATGGTTTTATGCAGTATGTTATATTTCAATTGAATTCCAGTATAATTTTTTAATTTGAAAGTATTTTCTGACTTTTTTCTTCTGCTAGAGGATGAAAATAACAGAATGAAATCATCAATAGAAAACTTCTCCATTTGATTTATGAAAAAAAAAAAAAAACCAAACATTTTAGGAAATCTATTTTTATCATTCATTTGGAATGGGTAGGATTATTTTACAGCTTTGCATATAAAATATAACCATTTACTGGATAAATGCAGTGTCAAGGTGTCATTAGAGACATAAGTGAGAAGCTGGAACTGGGCAGGTGTTTAACCACCTATTTTAAGCAAAATTTTTCTGATATAAGGAGAAGCATAAATTTTTCACATGTAAAATTGAAGTAGAATTTTATAGGTAAGTGTAGATGAACTGTCAGTCTAAAAAACTATCTTACTATTACCTAAATCTTAATGTAGAAAGACAAAACCTAGGAAAAAAGTAGAATTTCTCTGAGAGTTTTTCTCAGAAGGTCATGTCTTCTCTCATGCCAACTAAAAAAAATAGTCCACCTACCATAAAAATATTATAAAAATACTGTAGGGAGAAGATTAGATGATCTGTCATCAGTACAGTGATCTGGCAAAAAATACATACAAGAATCCAGTCTTGTCACCAATGAGGTTGCAAGATGTACTAACAAAACCAGAATTTTAAACTTAATATAAAAGTGAGCGCTATCACTAATTAAGCAGGATTTTCCCTTACAACAAGAATAGTAAGGGGAAAGGTAGATTTGTGGTATCAGGCTGAATAGAAGGAAACTATGACAGAGGAAGCAGAGTCTGGCAGTCTTAGTCAAGAAGTGAAATGGAAAGATAGCTCCAATTAGAACTAGATGTCTGGTTTCGTGTGCCCTCTCACAAATGGTTCTGGTACATCCTGTCACTTGAAGACAAGTCCTAGTACTACTTGTACAGATCATAGCTATAATTTCCACTGTCTTAAGCCCTGCTGAAATTGGGTTGCAAATATAAACCCTATTTTCAGCTTTTAAAGTTAGAGAAATAGATTCAAGTAGAATGAAGTAATACATTTAAGTGGTATAGGTAAGCCAGTGTATCTGGAATAGCACCTCTTTCAATGTTGTCCATTCCATCTCATTAAAGAACTACTTGCATATGTATCTCCATCCTTTCTTACTAGATAGAACTGATGTTGTTTAAAACTGTAGATGCATTTTCTAAGCTAGAAATGCTTCTGACAGGTAATTTTGCAATGAATTAAACTTTTTCTCTTCTCCCTTCTCCTGAACATCCTAGGACTAATATTTTATGGAAAGAGATAATGTGAGCTTTTCTCTCTAACGTCTTTGCTTTACATGCTTTACAAACAGAGAGTAAAAAACTGAAGAAATATGGATATTCTTTGATGATCTTAGGGTAATTGCAAAGGTGGTAACAGGGTGGTTGATTTTGGGTAAGTGTGTTATTTTGTTTAAACTCCACCACTTGAACTGTACTGCTTTGTGAATTTCTGAGAAATTCACAAGAACTTCCAAGTAAAGACATTTTGAAATATAAGAAGAAATTTTGAAGCTTTCTCAATTTTCTGTTTTGTGTAAAGTGTTAATTTTTATTATTGTAAAGATCTTAAGCCTATAAAAGCCTTCTTTCATGCTATCACTGTGCTAACATGTAATCATCATGTGCTCTTATTTCAGTCTTGTAAAAGTTACCTAGAGATGCTAATACCTGTTAATTATATACCTTTTCATTTGGATATTCATTATTCTTTTGTTTGCTGTAGTGTCTCAAAATTTTATAGAAATTAACCTTAAAATTAAAAACAGATAGTAAACATTCACCAGAAAAAAGTTTCTAGCCATTATGTCATAACAAGGTAGGCAAAAAAAAGAGATGAAAACTGATAAAAAGGGAAATTTTTTAAATTTTTAATTAAATTTTTATTTAGTTTTAATTTTAATTTTAAACTGGGCAATATAGATCTATGATTTCAACAAACAATTCAAAACTTTTAAACAAATCTTTTTCAAATTAATACATATAATTTTATTTCATCAGAGATATTGAACATTTGTTTTGCATTTCATTCAAAGAGGTTGTTTTACATTTAAATTGCTAACACTGTCAGTGGAAAACTGATATAGGAAGAGTTTAAAGGGCCAGACTTTCCTAACACTTAATTTTACAAAGTTTGTAGAAACCTACCCTAGGATGCCCTGGCTGCTCTGCCCCAGTAGATCTGCTCGAGTTGAAGCAGGTGAAATGGGACCATGGTTTTGCATCTAGTATGACAAATTTTCAAGTTGTGAGCCTTGTCCTTCAGTACTAGGAGCAAAATAATAACACACTTTTCAGGTTATCTTAGAATTTTCATTTTTTTGGCCTCCATATCCCCCAAACAAGTCCTGCTTCTTCATGGAATAGTGGCTTTGTCTCTGAACAAATAGATAGCACTGAAAAAAAAGTGATGAAGCTTTTCCATTTTACCTCGGATTGCTTATACTGTCCAGTTAGCACTGCTCTCTTCTTTTGCAGGAGTTGGGTTGTTTTTGTATTCTGAGCTGCTCTGCCATATTCTTCATCTGCAAACTATCTTGCAACATCCCATGTTTCTTCTGCATTGCCTGACAACTGTTTGGCTGGGGTACTTTGCTCCTTGCAGGGTGAACGCAAACCGTACAGCCTTATAATTAATTTTCTTCTTTTATTTCCTCCCTCTTTTTCAGTAAATGAAACTGCTGCTCTAAAAGATATTGGTAGAAATTTAATATAGATTTGGGTTCTGATATTGCTAGGCAGTGCTGTCATTTATTCAAACTGGTAAGGGAGAACTGCCTGCTTGTTTAATTTGGGCTGTTCTCTTCCTTGCATTATACAGAGAGAGGGTTCAGCAGACACGAGGAGGAGACTGCTGTAGATAACACTGTGGATGATGCTTTGTCATAGCAGGTTTCTCTGGAAAGGTACCTGACAAATACACAAGCACATAGTGCCAGAGCTCTGCTGAGGGGTGAATCAACTTTTCTGTCAGTTCTTTATTGGTCCCACATGACATTTGCTAGCTTTGGCTTACTCTTAATTCATGGATTAACAGTTTATGTCCCTATGGCACATCTTGGCACCTTTGTACATATCCAGTGTGTCTCAGGCTGTTTCATTCTCACTTCCTAATGTCCCCCCTAGTTTTGCTCATTCCTCATAGCCTCAAAATGGGCTTGCTGCTCATCTCCAGGAGAGCTTTCAAAAATGTAAAAGTGAACTTTTGGACAGTTTTTTAATCTCTGGGAGAAGCACTGCATTGAGCAAGGGTGGGGGTTGGGTAGATGTCTAAAATGGGCTGCCTGGGAGTTTGCCAAAGCAGGTGTGTGCAGGGAGCTGAGCTGTGAGCTGAATGTACAGGAATGAGATGAGAAAGATCAGGCCTGCTTTTTCTTTGTCTTGGACTGGATGGTTCAGCTGCTGCTGCTAGAGGGCACAATGCCTGAACACATCCTCCTAACAGGCATCTTTTTTCATTGCCATGGGACTGAGATGCTATTACCCCACAATCTCTGAGTACTCAGGTACCTTGTGACATGCACAGCTTTGACAAAGCTCTTTGTAATTGAGGGATTGGTTGCTATGGGCTGCTTTAGACCTCTTCTGACGTGAGGGAATACAATATTATTTAGCCAAAGCTGCACAAAAACTTTCAGAATCCTTTTTATATTGAACTTTTAAATTTTATATTTCAGATTTTAAATCCCTCTAATGAAGGAAGGATAAAGTTTAAAAAAGACTTCAGTTGTAAAACGCCTTAAATCTGCTGCATAAATCATAAGTATTTAGCTCTCATACAGGACTGAAGATTTGAGGTTATCATGCACTGTGGAAGTGCATACATTTTTTGAAATGTGCTCCTCATGACTTGATTCCTCAGTGTCTTACTGTGTTCATCTCTCATTAGTGTGTATCCCAGGTGTAAGCAGAATTGTTGGTGACCTGTACCAGAAGGGCTAAAAATGGGCCAGGCCAGACTGGGCAAGGTCAAAAGCTTCTTCAGAAGATACACAATCCCATCTGCCACATTTGCACAATTTGAGGCAAGCATGCAGTTTCCAGAAGTGTCACATTTGGCCTGCAGCTTGCTACAAGACTTGTCTTCCTTTCTTCCAAAAGGACAAAAGGTCTCAGAAGAGATTGCTGTGATTGACTAGCCCTGAGGCTGACTGCAAAAGTGGAGGATATATCCCAGGTGGCACAGACACAATGAATGGGTCAAACTTTGGCTTGATATAAAAAAATAAAATAAATTAGGATGCAAGTCACTGTCACAGGTCAAACAGCACAGATCATAGTGTTTTAGGGTTAGTGTAGGAAATTTGTTTGATGTCTGAGGAGTCCTTTCAGTGAAATATTATAGGGAATGGAATTTTCACTTTTAGGGGGTATTTCTAAGTTTTCAGTTTGGGTTAATACAAGCAAACAACTAATACCTCATTCTGTTCAAGAAACTGAGCTATTTAATATGGCAATTGGTCTATCTCAAGAGAATTTTAATATTAAGGAATGTTAGTTATATTAAGGAATTATGCAATGTAGCACATTTCTGCAAATGTACTACAAATATTAAGCCCTGTGTAAATTATATTTCAATTTAGAGATAGTCCCTTTATGGAACCTGCTGTTCTCTGTGTCCAGTGAAAACAGCAGAATGATCAGTTCTGTAGCAAGAACCAGCACTGGCCTTCCAGAAAATCAGGCTTGCACATGCACCAATACTAACTCTTCTGTTTTCTTATTTGTCTATAAGAAAAGAGCAGCAAAGCTTATTACTGGTCATTCATGTATACACACTACTGGCACTGCTGTATAACTTCAGGCAGAATACCAGTTTTTAGGCAAAATCAGGTTCTTCAGATATCTGCAGCATTGATGCTACAGAAGGAGCAGTTTGTGAGACTGCAGCTCTAGAAATGTTTTAATCATTTTTGCAGTTAACATGTTTTTCATTATAAAATGGAAGAAGAAAATAATTGCTGTCCAGTTTCAAAAGCTCAACATGTAAAACTACAGAAGCAGAAATAGCAATGTAAAATGCTCATCAGTATCTTGCACAATTTAACTTTGTACTCAAGACAAAAAAGGCACATCTGCTCCTTTTTCTCTCCATCTGTATTGGCTCAGGATGGGAAGAATTTCTTTTCATCTTTTACAAGGCTTAGGATGTCTTTTAGTCAATGTTGTGAATTTTCCCAATAAAATTTTCCCCCCTTCTTTCTGCAGCTACTTTGCATGGTTTTCTCTTCATTTTGTATAGCTTGCATTTTTTATCTGTTCCTTAGAGAGACCATTATATCCTTTCTTCCTTGTGGCCTGCAGATTTTTTTTGTTATAAGTTTGCTAGTTCTTTAAAGTTTGAAACTGTTTTGCATGTATACTTTTGCTCCTGTAGTTCTTTCATTGTTTTACAAATAAATTTTTTAATCTTCATCTTTCAAGATTTTTTTTACACAGACAGTCACATAAGATCTCTGATAATTAGTGGCAGCTCATTATTCATTTTCATTATGCCTCTGTATGAATTTTGTGATTAAAGCTAGGGAAACCATGAAGTTTCTCACCTTACAAACTTTGCATCATGTCTGGTGATTGATACATTACTTTTTTTACTAATGACCCCTGTTGAGGAGGAGTTTGTTTTGTATTAGCTCAGTCAGAAAACCAACAGAGCTAACAGGTGGAGATATTTGGGATAATAGCCCTGGAAATTTGTCCTGTTTCTTGGTAAAAGCCAAATATTTTGTCTATGCTTAACCTGATGCTGCACAAGTCAAAAAAGTGGCCAGGCCTCATGTGGGGGACTATATGGTGAAATTGTGCATTTCCTTTGTGGTCTGGTATATCTGTGTCAAAATGACAGTTGTGTGAGGTAGTGAGATGTGTGAAAGGTGTTACCTTTGCATCAAGCCTAGAACAGAAAATTTTGCAATGTATTAGTATATTTTAGTTTATAAATTTGCAGCATACATGTGATTCTCAATATAAAAATATCTAATGAAAAGTGCTACTGAGCCACTAAGTTTCCCTTACATTGCATTGTAGCTTGGTTTAACTGTCCCTGTTACATGGCACATACTGGATTCTAACTCAGTAAAATAAGGAATAATTATCACTTCCATATGAAGCATAAAGAGTTAGTGTGCATTTCAGTTTTTACCCCTATAACAGTGCATATTTTCTGGCCTTCTGTGATCTTTTGTTCCAGCAAAAAAAAAAAAAAGTAAAACCTGGGATTTTCCTTGGGAAAACAAAGCCAACAGTAGTTCAATATGCAGCCATGAATTCTGGGTACTAGATGGAAACTTGAGCAAGGGCTGAGTCCTCACATTTTCATTGACTTATAAGGAAGACAGTTAAAATTTATGAATGAGAAAATGCTTTTCATCTTTAAGTGTGAATAAGGGTAAAATCTTTGCAACCATCTCTTCTGTCTTATATCTCTACTATAAATCATCTCTACCTTCAACATGTCCTGAAGGCATGTGTGTGTAAATCCTGCCTAAATGTGTCCTTTATAGCAAGGAAAACAGGAAATCATGTCTGGGGTGCCCCTGCTTTTTTATTACACATGCAATATTATGAAAACTGTATATGTTAAAGATGTAGGTTTTGGGCAGACAGTCATCTCAATATTATTCATGTTGGATCCTGCTTGGTTTAGCCTCCCAGAAAGTAGTCTCCAACTAAAGCATAATTTCCAGTGTGTTAGGTAAGACCAAACAAGGCTCACGGCACCATACAGGGTTTGAGTGGGTCCTTGATTGTATGAGATGAGCATATTTACTGCTGTATTTGTAAGTTATTGAGTGAGTGTTTTATTCTGGGCTAGAGTATGCAGTAGCTCTGCTCAGGTGGTGCTCAGGGACGAGTAGGTTATAGGCATGTTTCTTCTCCCCAGTTCTTTGGAATGGCTGCTATGGAGGTTTCACTTTCTGGAGAAATGCAGCATGCCTGTATAGGAGTAAATTAGACATGGATTTCGGTCAGTAAATGCAGAGAAATCAATAAAAACACCACAAAGTCCTGAAAAGCGTCAAGAACTGCAGTAGTGTTTGCATAGGAGTGTTACAAATTATGCAGTGATTAGCAGATGTGTCCAGTTGCCAGCTTGACCAAGGAACAGAAAATGTATATGCAATGTGGTTAAACTTTCTATGGCAGTAATATTTTAATCTTATGTCTTTCTAATTCCTTTTTAAAATTTTACATTTTTGTACTTAAACTAGTAGTCTTGCAGCAATGTTGTGAGAAAGGTATGAGAAAAGCAGGACTGTTGAGAGAGGGAGTATCCTTTGGAGACTGACGATAGTGTTGGGAAAAAATGGCTCAACTGTTTTCTATGCAGGGCCCCTTCAGATCTGAAACAAGAGCAAACTTCAAATAGCTCTGATGGAAGAGTAAAAAAATGTGTGGGCTTTTCTATAGACTAAACATCATTGCACTGCAAATATTTGTCTTTGAAAATCCGAGTTATTCTATTAGTTCTTTCTGACAACGGCAATATTTTATTCACGTCTTGGGCATACTCGTGTTTGGTTCTAGCAAACATTTTTTCAGATAGTTAAACTTCACAGAACTGCATTCCATGATAAAAGTCAGCTGAAAAATGAGAGAATTAGAAAGATATTTAGATGTCTACTAGAACATGAGAAACTGGCCATGAGCCACTTCATATTGCATAGATGAGTAATTTATGGGTTTAACAAAAATAAATTGTCATACTGTATCTTAAAAGGGCAGGCTGGCATTTTCAGGTCTGATTAAGCAAGAGCATTTTAAAGAGGGTTTTAAAAGAAGAGTGGATAGAAGATGGCAGGTGGGGTTTCTAAAACAGGGAATTACTTGGTTTAAAGTCTGGAAGAGGTACATGAGGGAAAGAAATGTAAATTGGTTGGCTAAGTTTAGAGAATAGCCTTCTATAATAATGTTATGGCAGATGGCATGTACAGAGTAGTTATTTAAGAAGCCTAATAAGAGCTCAATATTATCTTTAGTTTGGCTTATACATAAATATTTATATTGATGGTATGAAAAACAGTCAGGTAGGAAAGAAACTTCATAAGCTCCTGATCATAGAGGGGTTTTTTTTCACATGAAAGTTGTCAAATCCATAGAATCTTAGAATGGTTTGGGTTGGAAGGGACTTCAAAGATCATGTGGTTCCAACCCTCCTGCCATGGGCAGGAGCAATTCCTGCTGGGCCAGGTTGCTCAAAGCCTGATACAACCTGGTCTTTAAAACCTCCAAAGTGCCTCACCACCCTCACAGGAAAAAGTGCCTTCCCTATGGCTAATCTAAAGTTCCTCCTTCAGCTTAAGGCCATTCTTCCTTGTCTTATCTCTTGCCCCTATGCTCTTGAGAACCCTTCTTGTAAGTGCCCATTAGGCATTGGAAGGTGCTATAATGTCTCCACAAAGCCTTCTCCAGGCTGAACAACTCCAGCTGTCTCCTGAGAGCCTGTCCTCACAGGAGAGGTGTTTCAGTCCTTAGATAATTTTTGTGGCCTTCTCTGGATGTGTTCCAGCAGGTCCCTGTCCTTGCTGTGCTGTGACCCCAGAGCTGATGCAGCCCTGCAGGTGGGGTCTCAGCAGAGCAGAGCAGAGGGGCAGAATCCCCTCCCTGGCCCTGCTGCTCACACTGCTCTGGATGCAGCCCAGGACACCTTTGGCTCTCTGGGCTGCAAGGGTACATTGCTGGTTCAAGTCCATCTTTTCAGCCATGAGAACTCCAAGTCCTTCTCAGTGAATTTGTCTCCAGTCCTCTACTTATATGTGCTGGAATTGCCCTGATCCAGGTGTAGTCCCTTGGCCTTATGAGACTTCATGAGATTTCCACAGGCCCACTTCTTAAGTTTGTCCTGGTGCCCCTGGATGGCATCCTATCTTTCTGCAGTGTCACCTGCACTGCTCAGCTGTCTGTCACTGCAAACGTACTGAGGGTGCCCTCAGTCCCACTGCCTCTGACCCTGATAAAGATACTGAAGAGCATCAGTCCCAAGACAGCCCGGGGGGACCCCCCTCATCACTGGCCTCCGTCTGGACATAGAGCCACTGACTGCAAATCTCTGGCTGCATCCACCCAGCCAATTCCTTATCCGCTGAACAGTCCATCCTTCAAATCCATGTCTCTCCAATTTGGAGATAGGCATGTCATGCAGGACCGTCTCAAAGGCCTTACAGAAGTCTGGGTAGATGACATTGGTCAGTATTCCTTTTTAGACGGTTGCAGTCACTCCATCATAAAACGCCACTAGATTGGTCTGGAATGATCTGCTCACAGTAAGGCTGTGCNATCTTTCTGCAGTGTCACCTGCACTGCTCAGCTGTCTGTCACTGCAAACGTACTGAGGGTGCCCTCAGTCCCACTGCCTCTGACCCTGATAAAGATACTGAAGAGCATCAGTCCCAAGACAGCCCGGGGGGACACCCCTCATCACTGGCCTCCGTCTGGACATAGAGCCACTGACTGCAAATCTCTGGCTGCATCCACCCAGCCAATTCCTTATCCGCTGAACAGTCCATCCTTCAAATCCATGTCTCTCCAATTTGGAGATAGGCATGTCATGCAGGACATCTCAAAGGCCTTACAGAAGTCTGGGTAGATGACATTGGTCAGTATTCCTTTTTAGACGGTTGCAGTCACTCCATCATAAAACGCCACTAGATTGGTCTGGAATGATCTGCTCACAGTAAGGCTGTGCTGGCTGTCTTGGGTCACCTCCTCATCTTGCATGTGCCATAGATGCATTTTTTCCTAAAATGCACTTAATTGCAATAAGAATAAATATTAACGTTACAAAAGCAATGTAATTAAACCAGCGTAATTTAGCATTTCTCTTTTAAGCTCAAAAATGGTAGCGTTATCTCTTTAAGTAAGGAATTAAGAAGCTCTGTAAAAGTTTGCTGCTAGCCAGCCATGCAGTAGCAGTGGATAAATATTTGAGAAGTACTCTTATTCTTTAAAGAAGTAAGATTTTCCTCTGGTTAATCCAGGATATAAATGTTTTAAAATATCTATTTCTCTGCTGAATACTCATGGTTTGAAATTTATTATACAACAGTCCTTTAGTTCCCTTTGGCTGTGTTTAAAAACCAAGGCAAGCAACCTAGAAATCAACCAAATAAGAATAAAATCTTTTGTAATTACTAGTGAGAGGATGCCTGTGTATGCATTACCATTTTGGGATAGGATTCTTAATTCAGCAGGCATTTGTATTGGTTTTGTGTGGCCTGGTTTTGGTAGCAATGGGGCCAGAGAGGCTTCTGTGAGAAGCTGCTGCAAGTTTCCACCACGTCCAGCAGAGCCAGTCCCTGGTGGCTCTGAAGATGGACATGCTGCTAGAGGATGGGTCAATTAGAGATGATGGTAACACTTCTGTGATAACAGATTTAAGAAGAAAATGAAAACAAAGTGGGGACACTGCTTTTCCTAGCTGGAAAAGAGGAGGAGGTGAGAACATGGCAGCACCAAGGTGAGTGGAGAAGGAAGGGCAGGAGGTGCTCCAGGCACTGGAGCTGAGGTTCCCCTGCAGGCCGTGGTGAGGCCGTGGTGAAGCAGCTGTGCCCCTGCAGCCCTTGGGGATCCACGGGGGATGCAGAGATCCACCCACAGCCCCTGGAGATCCACGGGGGATGCAGAGATCCACCCACAGCCCCTGGGGATCCACGGGGGATGCAGAGATCCACCCACAGCCCCTGGGGATCCACGGGGGATGCAGAGATCCACCCACAGCCCCTGGGGATCCACGGGGGATGCAGAGATCCACCCACAGCCCCTGGGGATCCACGGGGGATGCAGAGATCCACCCACAGCCCCTGGGGATCCACGGGGGATGCAGAGATCCACCCACAGCCCCTGGGGATCCACGGGGGATGCAGAGATCCACCCACAGCCCCTGGGGATCCACGGGGGATGCAGAGATCCACCCACAGCCCCTGGGGATCCACGGGGGATGCAGAGATCCACCCACAGCCCCTGGGGATCCACGGGGGATGCAGAGATCCACCCACAGCCCCTGGGGATCCACGGGGGATGCAGAGATCCACCCACAGCCCCTGGAGAAGGTGCCTGTGCTGGAGTGGGGTGCCCTCCTGGAGGAGGATGTGATCCAGTGGGAGACTCTATGGAGAGAGGGGGCCCTGCTTCCAGGCTGGAGCAGCCTGTCCTTGGAGGATTGCACCCCGTGGAAGAGTGACCCAGGTTGCAGCAGTTTTGGGAGGACTTGCTACTCATGAGATTGGAACCACACTGGAGAAGTTCATGGGGAACCATCTCCCATGGGAGAGACCCCATGGTGCAGCAGAGCAGAAGAAGGACTCCTCTCCCTGAGCAGCAGAGGAAAACCTCAGGTGATGAACTGACCAAACTCCCATGCCATGTCTCCCTGTGCTGTCAGTGGGAAGGAAGGAGGGGTTGGGGGAAAAAGGTTTTAAGGGCTTATTTTACTTCTCATTATCCTCCTCTGATTTTGCTGTAATAAACTTTGTACCTCTAAGTTGAGCCTGTTCTGGCCTTGGAGTGTTTTCTCCCAGTTTAGTTTTGATTTTTTCCCCCCTCCTCTGCCCAGCTGTGGCATGGGGGGATGAGTGAGAGAATTTGGTGGTTGCCTGGTGTTTGACTGGTGTTTGGTGTTTATTGTCAAACCACAACAGCATTAAGCACTAACATGATTTTCCATGGAATAGAATGTTGGGCAATACTCACAATAAATATTGTGTTGCAGAAGTGCTCAGATACAATGAGAGTGAGTTACTTAGAAGAGCAAAAGTGAAAATGCACAGTGCGTGCAGAACATTTCTTCCCATAGCATTGTATACACACAGGTATTACCCTAATACAAGCACCAGAGGAACAGTATAAACATCACACATGCTCTGCACTTTATGAGAGAACATTTTGTGCTATTTTATGTCAGCTGTAGAGATGTGGAGTTCTGATAGTGTTAGTTTAGAACCACCTCAACTGAGTACAGCAGTACTGCTGGCTTTGCTCCCAAAATAATCTTCTGAACAGACATAGATTATGTCAGACAGCAAGTAAAGCAGGGAAGGATACAGCTCCCTGATACTTATTCAAAGAACAGGATTCAAATCCTCTTCAGAAGAGGCACAATGTCTGTGAGCAGACACAATGTCCATGGTGGTAGTTTTTAACACCTGCACAAAGAAACCACCCTTTTACCTCAGCTGCTGATGGTCTCCAGTACCAGTGCTGTCTGGCTGAAGTGCCTCCACCATCTGCTTTCTCTGTACATTGCACAGGGCACTTGCCTTGCAATTAACATTTTTTATACTGAAGCACTGAGTGTTTTAAGAGCTGAGGTCAGGAGAGAAATCCATTATTGTCATATTTATCCTTCTGTCATTTTATGAGCCACATTTACATCCTGTCACTTGCCACATGCAATTCTCTAGAAACAAAGTCTCTTTCAGTACCCATATGCCAATTTATCTACTTGATCCCAAGGATCTCTGGGTGGAGCAGAAATTGTAGGTGGATAATACATTCCAGATTGCATACATTAATGGGGAACCAGAAAGAAGATCACCATTTTTAGAAACTTTTGTTTTCAGACTTCTCCAGGATTTTTAAAATAGGAGGCTGAAAAGTTGTGGATTTCTGGCTGTATTAGTGATGACAGGCATACCAACCCATTTGGTCCCTTGCAGTGGCATTGGCCTGGATGCTGCTCCTGGCAATGTCACTGACCACTGTGAGCTGTTTACTAGTGCAGGGTGCAAGTGGTTTTAAGGAGCTCTCATCAGGTGAAGTTGCATAGTAGGGATGATCATTCTCCAGGAGCTGAGGGATAAATGAGTGTTACTGGCTTAGAAAGTGGGATTCTTCTTCTGATTTTGAACTAATAGGGAGTTTTTGTAAGAAATTGAAATGCTCAGTAATATGAAAATGCAACTTTAAGCAGAGGGTGCTTTTGGTCATTTCAAGAACTTTTATATACAGCTTAATTATTTTTATTTCTATTTCTTAGAATTTAATTGTGTGTGATGAGTCAAAACTATAAAGTTATCCAATGAGTAGTGCTATAGATTATATAATGCCATATATGTTAGAAATTATTTGAAAACTGCATAGCATTAGTATTGTGTTTCTGCAAAAGGAGAGGCTGGGGAGAAGAACACATAAAATGAATGCTAGTCTGTGCTCTAAACTGCTCTTGTTCCTGTATTGAGATCTGTGTTTTTATGGATTGAAACAGTGTACTAAAGAAGACATGTTTAGATTTTACTGCTGCTGAGAACTTCTCTGTCTTGGTACCCTGCTGTAATAGAAATATGAATCTTCAATATTTCCTATAAAGAAACTGAAGATATAGAACCTAGGAATAAGGTAATTTTCCTCCTAAAGATGAAACTATCTTTTTAGTGCTACAGAAGAAAAAAGCTTCATGACCTAAGCTAATCAACAGACAGAGTCTGGAAGACATTATTCTCTTTTATGATACAGCATCCTTCTCTAGAGACGGTTGTAGAAGTGCCCTGCCTCCTACTGAAGCACCTGACATAAGTAACTCCCGCAGAAAAAAGTATGATTGGAAGTCTTAGGTGCCCTCTTCTATTAGAAATTATTTTCTATTGACAAAAATGTAATTTCAGCTTTAAGGCATAAGTCTTTGACATTCTTGAGGAGACTCTTGTAATTTTACAGCAGTATATTCAGAGAAAAAGTTTTATTGACAGTACTGAAGATCAATCCTGATGGGATATTAAAGGTTCTATTATGTTTTCATCAAAGAGTATAAAATTTTATTTAGTTCCCATAAGGAAAACTAGATTTTTATTGCTTTTACTCTGACCATTACAGAACATATTACCTGTGTGTTTTTTGCTCTTCAAATATGTGCCAAACTCTGTACTTCAACTATATCAATATTTAAATACTTAAATAACCCAATTTTTAGAAAATAATTAGTGTGTTTAAGTTGTTTTTCAGAGTTGAGATAATTTAACAATTATTTGCCAGCACAATTTTAACTTTTCCAAGTCAAAATATCTCTAGGAAGGCATCCTTTATGTACTCTTCTAGTTTTAAGGTCTAGTTACAAAATGGAGGGAATAATGAGTTGCCAATCTGAGGCATATATGTTTTCAGCCTTAAACAAGTCTTTCTTTTGTATGCAGAGATGGCTTATCAACTGATAACCTTTGTCAGAAACAAGGTTCCCTATTGGCCTTTCTGATCTGAAAACTTTGACTGTCGAGCTCCTTGTAGATGTTATACTGTTTGTCTCATTAATGAAATAACACATTATCCAAACTTAGAGACCTCCTACCAGAACAGAAGGGAATACACCTTCTATCTTGTCTTTTGTATTGAAGTAACAGATAGGGAAATCTACTCTTCAGGAGGCAACTAATACTCTGTGGAAATATACATATACTCAGTTCATCACCACATTGAAGTTACTTGAGAATCCTTCTATTGCCATGCAGAAAATTACTATAGGAGCCTATATGATTTACCCTTTTTTTCCACCTGTGTGAAATGATGGTGCCTCATACAGAGCTGTTATTCCCTGTGTGTCATGGATGGAGTTTTCTCACAAGAGAGGAGCAACAATTTTTAAATTTATAAATTTACTACTTTTAATGTAGTAAAAGTTAAAAAGTTTACTTCCCTTTTTACCATGGATTTATTGGGTCACTTGGGCAAACACTGTCCAACATGTAGATGGCTGCTGAAGAGAATGGCACATGAATCCAACTTTCTGTGTTCTTGTTTACATGCTTTGCCCTTTGTGTGGGGGTAATTTCCAAGTATATCAAGAATATATTAGGTGCTCACATAAAAGTATTTCTTGCAAGTTTTGCACAAAGAATGTTAGTGGGCTACTTTGTTAAGGTTTGTCTTATAAAAAAATACCTTTGCCTGCTGCACAGGAGAGCTTACTGCAGGCACTGAAACTTGTTGGAGTGCTGTATGGAGAAACAATAGTGAGAATCTGTGTCCCTAGCATGCACTGCATTTCTTTCATGCATTGCACTGAAGAAAGTGCATGAGGCTCTTTCTGTGCTGAAGAACTCCCCAGTTTCGTAACCATCTGCATAGCTGGCAATAGAAGGATTCTCAAGTAACTTCAATGTGGTGATGAACTGTGGTGTGTACATTTCCACAGAGTATTAGTATGGATAGATCCCTAAGAAAGTTGTGCTGTTTTTGTGGTGGTCTGTAAGTCTTCAGACAGAAACCATTAAGAAAAGTATTTTTCCTCCACTGTGATCTAAGTGCTATATAATTTTTTTACTTTAATATAAAGGAATGGGATGACATCTCCATTTGCACTGACCCACCACTATTTTCATTTTTATATAAGACCGGAATACACCCACAAAACAGCAGTGGGTCAGTGTAGGAGACATCATCCTGTGGCTATAGGATTTGAACTCCAACCCAGAATAAAAACATAGTTCTTCACTCTAAAAGATATATGTTCCATGGATGGAAGACACTGTGAGATGAAAAAAAATGAAACCTATATAAAAAAAATCTGAAAGTCTGAACAGAAAGATGTGTTCCTGCAATTGGAAACTATGAAGTGTGAACACCTTCTGAGGTCATGCAGCCAAGGACAAATTGCTTGAAATAGCTAACAAGCAAGAAAAGCCAACAGTAAAAATCTGCAGTTTGTTTCCTCTTCCTGGGTTTAGATGAATCTTCATTTTCTGCTTATTGAGAAACTTTTATGGATTGCAGTCACTTGGGTGCTGTTGGATGCCCAAGCTGTATATGTAATATTTCAGAAATATTTGCTACCTATTTTTCCTTTTATCTCCCATAACTCTGTTGCAAAAAATGATAGAAATGCTCACCTTGTTCATTCACTGTGGAGCATTTAAAGTTGCCAGAGTTTCTTCACACAAGGAGTGAGCAGTCAAGACTAACAGTGAGGAAAATAACCCTGGCTGTGAAATTGTGAACAACAGCTGGCTGATATGCTTATCAGAAACACATTTTTTAAAAACAGTTTACAAAAATTTCTCTGGTCTCCTATACTCGAAAGCTTTTCCTGAAGGTGTCTATTCATACAGATGTCTATTCACACAGGTACTTAAATCTGATATCCTTAAGCAGAGATGTGTTTTGTTTAATTTCCCTCTTTTATTGAGGAGAAAGTTTCTCTGGGATCCGTGAGCTGTGTGCTACAGCAGCATTGCCAAGCTCCGCATGGGCTGGCTGGCACTGTGAGGTGTGTTCCCATCTGTGGGTTGCTCTCCCTCATGGAAGGAGGGAGAAGCTGGAAGCACCTCCAAGGAAGCTGGAGCAATGCCTGCTGCACCACTGCACACACCAGCCCAGGCTGCTGTACTGCTGTTTTATCATGTTGCTGTCTGCTTTCTGCCCAACCCGTGATTTTCCACCATAGGACATAGGTGTGTGTATTGTTTTCTTGTACTCTTCCAGAAGCCTGCATTGGCTTCCTGACCCCTGTTTCACTGAGGTAATTTTATTCACTGTTTGTATGGTGCTGGCAACATGCCATTCTGACTGCAGGGCAGGGGTTTGCAGCCATAAAAGAAATACTTGTGAGAGGCAGAAAAAGAAACATGAGATTTCAAGTTTGATTTAAACTCCTTTCTTTGTAAAAGAGTGGCCTGAAGATACTGGTCCTGATCTGTGTAAGTACTTCTAACTCACACACTCATTTGTCTTTTATTCTATTATATGAGTAACATATAAATAGCTTCAACATTTCAGTTTTCTCATGTAATTTAGGCTGTATACAGCACAAGAACCCATAGGCAGGCTGCAGATATAGAGACCTCTGCTATAGGCAGAACCAGTTGTACTTCAGAAGCAGTAACACTGCTACTCATAGGCTAAGTACTGTTTGAAAAGGACTTAATTCCAGGCTCACTGAATGAGAGAACAAGAAAAAAATCCTTAAGAGAGCATTACCTCTCCAATTTTGAACCTAAATTTATTTTTTATATATGTATCTAATGTACATGATATACATATGTATTTAACCTTCTTTAAGGGAAGCAAGATAGAGAAAATCATACCTGTTTTTTCAGCATTTGTTGCAGACATCACTTGCCTGCTCTAAAGAGATGCTGTTGCCCTGTTCATAGGCTTGAAGTGCTCCTATCATGTTCTTATGTTATCCTGTAACTTAAAATGTACAATATTTCTTTTTTGAGATTAGCAATGAACATGCTCTCACCAGTAGCTTAATAAGCAGGTGTACTGCTCTTATGTGTGTCTCTGCCAATACTCATGATTTATGAAAAGCAGAATCTAATTTTATTGTCAGTTTAAAATTTCCTAAGCTTTTCTCTGCCCTATAGTCAGCCTTTCTTTTGTAGAGTGGCCTGCCTTTTTCCCTATTGGTGATTATTTTGTTTTGTAAGTATTATTCTTTTATAAAATGGAAGATTACTATTTTCTTTTACTGAGATTTGAGCAAATCAAGTAGGCTTTAGTCTCTGGATTTTATGCCTAATTAAAGATCTTTATTTTGAAAGACTTTAGATTGCCATGCATGACTGCATCCCATTCTCTCCCTAATAATCCCTTTATAATACTCAGTAAAGTTGATTTCAGCTCATGGTCTTCATCACTGCTTTAGACTTACAGTTAAAAGCGTGCATTTAGCTGAAGAATAAGAAATTCAATGCAGCGCGTAGGAAGCAGTATCTTGTTAAAGTGCCCCTACAGCTGTGACCCATTTTGCACAGCAGTTGCAATCCCAAGATAATTCATGAGGAATGAGTTTGAGACTCCAACAAAGATAAGGTGAAAGAAAGGACACAGTGGTTTAGATTCTCCATCTACTGTTTCTACTGCCACTAGGTATGCTGAACGTAGAATGTGCAACATAATGCTGCCTGTATATTTTGTATGGTCTGCTTTGTGTCCTGCAAAAGCACCAGACTAAATAATCTCAAGAACCCAGAACCCCAGAATCTTAAAGACATCCAGAATGAACACTTCTCTAAGGAGTAGGAGCAGGAACAATTTTCAGTGTAGATTTCAGGAGATGGGCAAAACTGACCATATGCCAGATAACAGAGTGGCTAAAGATGTCTTGAAATGCTGCTGAACTGGTCTGCATAGCTTTCTTAGTCTGGAATCCTGGACTGCATTGTGTTTGCTGCTTTCTGGTTTTCAGAATATAATGATTACTAGTATTACAAATAATATAAAAATGTTGTGCATCTATGGTATATCCACTTGTGCCACAATCCTGCTGAAGAAGCCTAAGTACCTCAGAATAAGATCCTTTTTCCTTAATAAGTGCTTTTTTCCCATATTCAGGATTCAACCATGCAGAAAATTACTATAGGAGCCTATATGATTTACCCTTTTTTTCCACCTGTGTGAAATGATGGTGCCTCATACAGAGCTGTTATTCCCTGTGTGTCATGGATGGAGTTTTCTCACAAGAGAGGAGCAACAACATACTTTATTGATATAAAACAGTGAATTTACAAAGTTCAATGGCAAATGTGACAGTGGATTAACAGAATTTGATGGCCAGGTGTGCTTGACTATTTACTACATAGGGGACAAGGTCTGACAAAGCTGTCAGAGAGATTCTTCCACAGGGTCAAGACATTTAGACAAGACCCTCTTGTGTCTTAAATGTCTTGTCAGAGAGGAGTTTAGGTGAGGCTGGTTCCAGACTTAGTCTTAGACTTGGCCAACAGTTCAAGGATTGTATGTGCACAATCATTCTTTGNTTTTCAGTGTAGATTTCAGGAGATGGGCAAAACTGACCATATGCCAGATAACAGAGTGGCTAAAGATGTCTTGAAATGCTGCTGAACTGGTCTGCATAGCTTTCTTAGTCTGGAATCCTGGACTGCATTGTGTTTGCTGCTTTCTGGTTTTCAGAATATAATGATTACTAGTATTACAAATAATATAAAAATGTTGTGCATCTATGGTATATCCACTTGTGCCACAATCCTGCTGAAGAAGCCTAAGTACCTCAGAATAAGATCCTTTTTCCTTAATAAGTGCTTTTTTCCCATATTCAGGATTCAACCATGCAGAAAATTACTATAGGAGCCTATATGATTTACCCTTTTTTTCCACCTGTGTGAAATGATGGTGCCTCATACAGAGCTGTTATTCCCTGTGTGTCATGGATGGAGTTTTCTCACAAGAGAGGAGCAACAACATACTTTATTGATATAAAACAGTGAATTTACAAAGTTCAATGGCAAATGTGACAGTGGATTAACAGAATTTGATGGCCAGGTGTGCTTGACTATTTACTACATAGGGGACAAGGTCTGACAAAGCTGTCAGAGAGATTCTTCCACAGGGTCAAGACATTTAGACAAGACCCTCTTGTGTCTTAAATGTCTTGTCAGAGAGGAGTTTAAGTGAGGCTGGTTCCAGACTTAGTCTTAGACTTGGCCAACAATTCAAGGATTGTATGTGCACAATCATTCTTTGCTATTGTTTACCTTAGACTTCAAAGTTTAGCATGCAGTTAATCACTTACTGAGAATGTGCTCCTGCAAAGAATCACTTGACCTAAAGGAATAACCCTGAGTGGTGTCCCCTCTCAAGGGGAGACCCTGGCATGCAGCTCTTTGGAGAGCTCAGTGGACCCTGGGGTGTCCATTATTTAAGGCTTTAGAGGACTGATTTACAGTCATATTTGCACAGCTGCAGAATGTCTGGGACAAAATTCCAGATAGCCCTTGGCCACTGAACTTCCATCTGTCCCCAAAGCAAGTGGGATGCAGCCATCCCAGCCCCCACTGGTGGCTACAGCATAAGCCAGGGGCAGCAGAGGAAGGAGGGTGTCACTCTGCCAGGCTGTGCTGCTGCACACTCTGTGTTCACAGAGATGTGCTTAGGTGCAAAAGGTGCAAGGGTGTCTGAGCCCTTACACAAATGAGGGCTGCAAGCCCAAGCACCAAGTGCTGCATCAGCTCCGTATTCTGCCACAGTGCACTCAGCTCCCTTACCATGGTGGAGTGCCTGGAGCTCCAGATGGCCACTCATCAGCTCTCTGAGACATTTCTGAGAGGTGTCAGTAACAGCCTATACAGTGTGCCCTGGACACTGGTGTGGAGGCACCACAAAGGCAGCTTGGAGAAGGTTTCAGTTCTACGTGGCCCACATTTTGACACCCAAAGTCATTACTCCACTGCTTGTAGCAGCCCAAGGGGTGTCAGGAATGAACTGAGCAATCTGGTCCTTTGCATTAAATAAAAACTGAAAAAAAAATGGGGTTATGGCAAGACTTGGGGGAAGGTACAGATGCTTATCTACATTCATCAGTTGATTAAGATAAAATTCTGTTTATAACTAGAGGGAAGTTAGATTGTCACACAGAAATTGTTCCTGCAAGTATAAATGATTCCTTCTTTGGTGATATACTTTTCCCATCCCCACCACAGAAACCATCATCATGAAGAACAGTACACCCATAAGGAAGTGCAGTGGTGTGTTTGTAGGTACCTGTAGGCTCAGAAGTTGGTCCTGGAAGGATCCTAAGAGCCAGATACAGAATCAGATGTGGACTGGATTTTACAGAGGTAGAACAACTTACACATCCCTTTGTAGAGTATTTTGCTATTGTATTACTGGAGGGCTCTGAAATGTGGCATACAGAAATGGCTGCTAATTTGATAAAGCTGAAGGATGTATTAGGTTAGGACATATTAGGACATTTAGATCCAGCAGACAGGTCTAAATAAATGGTACAAATACATTCAGGACCCTTTTTTAAAGATCTCTTTCTTCTCTTTTTCCAGATGAGTACATTCTCTGAAGCTGTGGTTTCTGGTGCTCCAATCACCCATCCTAAAAAGAGGCAATGATTTCTCATAAATAAGGAGGTGGTGATTATTATAAATTAATGATAAAATATTTTGTGATGATTGTCTACCATTACATAGAAATACAAATGAAAAACATTGTGTAGGAGCTACTCTCAAATTTCCTTGATCTGACAGCTGTGTTCCTCTGGCATGCAACGCTGGTGAGTGACCAAGTTCTCCAAGCAGGCCTCTATCTCTCTACTGAGGTACTGCTGCTGTAAGTGGGTGTTCCCCTATGTAGCAGCCAAGATGCCACACTATAGCCTGCTGTGCTCTGCAGGAGAAAGAGAATTCTGTTCAGAATCCTCTTGTTACAGAAAATTCTGTGCATGTGTGGAAGTCTCAGGACAGCACACTGAATGTTAAACTCTATGTCGTAGGGTGACGGTATGATGCTTGTATCCCCAGTCGTCTGTTCTGTGTGTACTGGATGTTGTGCTCTGTGCCTCCAAAAGTGGCCCTGAACAGTGAAGTCTCTTTGGTTATCAGCTTGCTCACTGCCCCACAGTCGGCGGGACAGACAGTGCAGTATATTAGTGCTGCCTTGTTTTTCCTTCTTTCTTTCCGCCTTGCTTTGCTTCTTGCTTTGCTGCTTTGCTTTTGCCTGCTAGCTAGTTTAGCTGTACAGTCCAAATTTCCTCTGGACTGTCCCCTTTTTCCTTTCCCGTGGAGTCTTCTGAACCTGTTCCAGGCCAGGACCCAAGGAGACATCCAGGACACCTTGCAGCCTGCCGGGGGGTCCACCTTTCCCAGCGCCGGAGGGACTGAAACGGCAACCACCCACCGGAGAGACTCTGGGAGTGTGTGATCTTTTCAGAGCAGTGAACAAATTTTGTCATCCAGTATTGTTCATTCTGTGTGCTGGGGAGTGCCGGGCCTGATAATAAACAGGTTCTTTCCATCTCTCTCTCTGAGGAAATTTTTTTTCCCGAACCAGTTGGGGGGAGGGGCCGTGTGGGTTTGTTTTTTCTGGAGGGGCCCCTTTGGGAGATCTTCCCACAAATTTGCCCTAAACCAGAACACTCTACTAGGGCACTAACACTACTGCTCTGAATCTTTCACAATCTCTTTGCCAGAGAGACTTTCATTGGTAATTTATGTTGTGAAATGTCATTGCATACCAAGTTCAACTAGTTCCAGTTGGGCATTTTCAGTGAACACCATTTGCATGTTCCTGTGAAAGAGCATCACTCCCAGAGATGTCTTTGAAGAAATCTGGAGGAAACATGTCAAGGTCAATGCTCCCTTTTCTGTAAGATTCACTCACATTTATAGAGTTTCTACATTACAGTTGTTGAAACTTCTAATTTCCCTCAGTTGAATCGATTGTCTTTATTGCATTGTACAAAATGCCATAGTTGAGTCCTTGGATATATAAATAGAAAATTATGGTAATGCAAACCTGTTATATTGCTAATAAAATTGAGAAGGATTCTTCAGTGAATCACATAGACATGCAGATATTATACATAATTATCACACTCTCACTCTGAATTTTTATTTTCCTGTGCAAAGTGACCACAAATAACCTTTTGCATTTTTTATAACCACAAATAAATTTTGCATTTTTTAAACACCTAAACAAGTCCTTCTCAGTCAAATGGTAAGCCCAGGGGATTTTTTTTTTTTTTTACATAAATAAATAATTTAGTGAAACAGCTTTAATTTTCCAGTTATAAAGTATCTATAATTTTTTTTATATTGAAAAGGGAAGCTTTATATGGAATTCTAAGACTTCATTGTCAGAGTGCAATCTTTTTTTGTCTAATGCAGATGATTATAAACTGCAAATAAAATACACTTCTAATAAACAACACATGTCCCCTTGATTCAGCCTTGTGATAGTTAAATTCAACTGTGCAAGGTATTCCTGGCTTCTTGAACAAACATAGTGTGCAATTTCATTACAGAGAAGGAACTTTTATGAGCACTCAGTGGTCACTGCAGTTAATGTGTTTGACATTAATTCCAGTTCTGTTCTCGCATGAAAATTTTCACAGGGTTTAATCTCTGTGGTGAGATGGAGCAGTCTTTTACTGTGGGTCTTTCTGAAATTGTTCTTCTGCTCGAAGGCTATGGGAGCTCTAAATTTTTGGAATTAAAACTGTCTGGATAGTTTACAGAGCAATTTATTTGTCAGTATTTGTTTAGATTCTGAATAAAGTTGCAAAGTTCGCTTCTGTCTCATGCTGATGCTCAATTGTAGTTTCTTTTAATGTACTGAAGCTGCAAAGAAAGTTTCTTTTAAGCATGGTTTTTAACTTCCATGTATAGCTATATGGTCCAACAAAAAGATACTATTTCAGGCAGCAGAAAAGGGACTTCCAGCAGGGAGATCATGTAGACTTTTACGACGTTTGTATTCCAAACACAAGGTGTTCTTCAGTGAGAGCAGCATGAGAGTGACACCTGTCCGAAGTTACAGATTAGTGCTTTTCTTTCAAACAGTAAATACTTTCCTTTAAATTGTTTTGTATATTATATGTTTATATTTGAGCTTATGTAAAAGATACTGAAATGTAAGCATTTTGAGAGAAAGTAGAGTTTGCAGCAAACTTGCTTGCTGGCAGGGT
The DNA here is from genome assembly GCA_013397555.1 of Urocynchramus pylzowi. Lineage (NCBI taxonomy): Eukaryota > Metazoa > Chordata > Aves > Passeriformes > Fringillidae > Urocynchramus > Urocynchramus pylzowi. Next base: position 326,356 of record VZRH01005613.1, on the reverse strand, counting down.
TTTTCCCCTCAGCTTTCACTCTGCTAGCAGCACTGGCTCTCTAACCAGAAAATAATTACAATTATTGAGTCTACTTTAAATTATTCCACATTAATCAAGGTTCACAATTACATTTATTTTCTATCTGTTGCATAAACATTTCCTGGTGCAATATACCAATATACCAGTAAACTAGTCCATGGGATGATCAAGCCCCTGTTCTAGCTGATGACAGCTCATCTTGGTATGATGAACTAGACAGGAAAATAGTCTGACCATTTTGAAAGGGTGTTAATTTAATGTTAATTTTCCCTTTTGATGACAATGATTCAGCAGACATAATTTTTCTTTCTTCACCCCCATTTCTTTCTCAGTTGTGACTTTCATCTGGAAGATTGCATCCCATTAATTCTTTAATAAGTAATACAAAAAACCCCTGGAACCCCTGACATACTGGTGCAAATGAGGAAATCTAGTTTTGTGGTGTTCCTGTGTGAAACATCATCCCTGCGTATCTTTGCACAAGCAGAACCTGAAAGGATTCTTCTGATGATATGGTTGCATAATAAGATAATTTCCTGGGTAGTAATAGTCTTTAAAATTGTTCCACATTTTCTAAATCCTCTTCCCATGTAAACATAAATTTATGGATGCTGTTTATGAAGTCACTCACCCAGTGTTTTAAATATCATACTTTGTTAATTCCAGGCTTTGTTTATCCAGACAAAGAGGTCATTGTGGAGGCTCTCAAGGGTCTAACACTGATAGTTAGATGTTCAGACCTCTAAGTCCAGTGGTGATAGGATAAGTCAAGTATCTGGAAGTCCACCCTGTCCCTCTCTCCTTCAGTTTTTCAGAGTGGTGGTATTTGTGGCACTATTGGACAGCCACAAGCTTTCAATGGGGGAAAATAAGCTTTTCTCTCTCACACCCCATTGTGTAAAAGCAAATAACTTAAAGTAAGGGGAAAAAATAACCTTTAAAAGTCTGGATCATTCTCCCTGGTTTTTTTTTTTTTTCAATTAAAAAAAAGGAAATTTACCAGGACCTGCTTGCGCACAGCTCTTGGAAGTGAACAACTAATTTATCTGTCTGCCATGTACCTCATTCATGCTTATTTAAAACAACTCACAATAGAAAGCTAAGAGAAGACAGAGTTCAGGCTGATTTCCAGGGAATGAAGCAAGCAGCAGAAATACTATAATGTTTCTTATCAGTATTCATACTGCAAGGGTGAGCATGGTAAATGGTTACCTATTAATAGAATAAATAAATGCAGAAGTTGAACACTGTCTATGTCACAGAAAAAAAATCAAATTTATTTAAAACTAAAAATATTTGCATACAGAGAGGATCATTTAAGATAAATAGATTTAATATTTATGCAAATATACTTCAAATACCGTTGATGATATGTGATAAATATATTTAATGCAAAAAGATCTGTTGGTTTTGCAGCCGCTCTAAGGCAAAAAAAAAAAAAAAGAAAAAAAAAAAGAAAGCCTTTCACAATGTTTGTTCTAGGATTATAGAAGGATGACTATGTTAAACACTAATAAGCAAAGAGCAAACAAAATTAAATTTTGCCAAAAAATGTATTTTGGGGGATATTGTATGCTGCAGCCGAATTCCCCTCACCTTTACTCTTGATCTTCATTTTATGCCTCAATTCATACCAGTGGCTTCTAGAGTAACCTGAGTGTGTGCCTGTGACTTCTAGCAAAACCTGTATTTATTTCTGCTGGGTGGTCAGGTTATTTTTAATTTTTTTCTTTTTTCTTCCTTTTTTCTTTTTTTTCTTCTTTCTTCTTTCTTCTTTCTTCTTTCTTCTTTCTTCTTTCTTCTTTCTTCTTTCTTCTTTTTCTTCTTTCTTCTTTCTTCTTGCCTTGCTTTGCCTTGCCTTGCTTTGCTTTGTCTTGCCTTGCTTTTCCTGGCCCTGCCTTGCCCTGCCTTCCCATAGTTTCCAGAGGTCAGGAGGAAAGCACAAGAATAAAGAACAAAGCTGCCTCAAAACTCACTTGTGGGTTAAAGAAAAAGGGAGAAATTCAAGCTAGAATAGTTGGCCAGAGCTAAAAATATCTGTAAAAGAGCAAGGCAGATGGCTAAGAGCAAGGATAAACATGTTGGGTGTGTATTGAGTGGGGTGTAACCAAGAGAGGGATTTTTAGACTGCTCCCACCTCACCAGTCTGGAGGGAGGATATTACTGTTCCTTAAGTTAATTCTAGACATGTTACACCAGTGAGTGCTACCCTGAATAGGGGAATGGATTCTGAAAGAGAATTCTCTGTTGTATCCACTCAGAAAAATAAAAGAGATGACTGCCTTTCGAGGTGCTGTTTCTCCATTACTCCTTTTACAGCACAGATAAACTCAAGATGCAAATAAGATCATCAGTAGTGAAAATTACATATTTCTTGTGACCATAAAGATGAAGTAATGACAAAATCTGTACAGAAAAAGGAAGAAGAGACTATAATGGCAGTGGAAAGGAGGGAGAAATAGTGTTCTCGAGACCTAGGTACACTGGCACAAATCAGCTAGAGAGACATGCTACCTATGTGATCCTCCCTTTTCATATGTGCATTTATGGTGGGGCTAAAATGTATATTTGGTTGAGTCTGCATTTTTATGAGCTCCTTCTTTTGAGAAAAGTTGATGAAGCCCAGTCAATTGTAATTTTTTTCTATTGTGTGATTTTACTATGGTTAAAGTAATACATGCTTGTGCTGTGGAAGTACAGCTTCCAGAATGATGAAACTTTTCCATTACATCTGTTTTTGTAAAGAAGGAGAAACACAAGTTAGTTTTAGTTCACTTTATACTAAAACATAGACTACCTGACTCTAGCTCTGTAACTGTTTATTTTTGTTTTTTAGTAAGTTCTGTTATGAACAAATATGAGTACATATCCACAAAGCTGCTTTGCTGCTCATGATTGAGAACCTTCTCTTGTCATTATTTTTACCTGTTAGTGCCACTAAAAGAGCAGAGAGTTCTGGAAAATTGTGGTGTGCAGCAGAGATGTATTGGCTTGAGGAAGCTGTTTGTCCTTTAGGAAGATTTAGCGTAAGGAAGGTTGAAATGATGCTCCCATTTCAAAAAATTTATGATAAAAATGCTTATAGAATTCTAGAAAAGAACACAGGTATCATGTTGGTCTATGTGAGTTTACTGGAGGTACCCAACTGGACATGTGATACTAATAGTTACTATAATCTTTTCTTTGTAAACTTCATGCCAAGTATCACAAGGGGAGAAACATTCAGAAAGGTTTTTCTGGGCCAGATAGAAGAATTCCTGAACTGCAAAGCTGTTGGCTGTGCAGAGCTTCCTGAGTGTGCAGCAAGAGGATGGTCTTCTCTGTTCAGCATAGAAATGTGTCCTGAACATAGCTGTCCTCTTACTCCAAGTTGAGCATGCCACTGCTTTGGTGAAATCACAGAATCTGCTGAGCTGGAAGGGACCCATAAGGGTCATCAAGTCCATCTCTTCAGTGAATGGCCCATACAGGGATCAAAGGCATGGCCTTGGAGTTATTAGCACCATCTAATCAGCATCATCTAATCTCAGTGGCATCACCTCTGCATCCTCACACATACACAATAAGCTCCAGTTGAGCCATAAAGCTTCCCCCCAGTCTAGTGGCAGAGGGTTTCATATGACAATATGGACCTCCTTTTTCGCAGTCATTATGTCAGCACTGTAAGAAGGTCTAATAATGCTTAACAAACACACTGAACCTATTGCAGAGGAATATTAGATGTTGCTCCTTTTTTTTTTTTTTTTTTTTTTTTTTGTTCTNTTTTTTTTTTTTTTTAGTTGCTCCTTTTTTTTTTTTGAGTCTAGTCTGGCAGCCTGTGCAATCTTTGACAGAATCATTGATCAGCATTAGGAAAGCATCATAGTTCTCTTGGAGATGCAACTTACTGAAAATGTATTTCCTCTTATGGAACTTCAGTATTTTTACATATTTATGCCCTTTCAATTTTTCCTTGCTCTGCTTGTATATTTTTAGAAGTTTTTTGAATGACTGTATCTATCTTTGAAAAATTAAGAGAAAATTTTGTCTTCCAACACCTACTCAGTGTAAAAGAGTGATGAAGAACCAAGTTTTGAAAAGTCACTTCTGGACGTCAGTTCACTCAGGTCCACAAAGGTGAATGTTTTCCCTTTAGTTGCTATGAAATTTTGCCTGAGTTTACATTGAGCAGAAAGTGAGCGATTGCATTCAAAAAAATGGAACAACTCTTTGGGGTCATAAACAACACACCAAAAAAGTCTTATTTTACTGCAATCAATGTTTATTTTCTCTGAGGTTAACATAAGTGCAGCCTAACAAGTCAAAATGCAGCATCACAAGATCAGAGATCACCAGTGTGTTTAAATGCACAAGTACCTTGAGCACTAGTGCTGCAGCTCTGCCCCTGGTCTGCATGCCAGCTGCTTCTTTCCACTGTAGTCAAGTCTCTTTAAAGTGCATCTGCACAACCTCCAGTCATCAGTGCATCAATCCAAAGATAATTATTTAAAAAACCCAATACGAAACAAAGATTTTACAAGAGATCAACCTCTGTAATCTTTACCTGTGCTTCAATAAGGGAGGTTCCCATACCAACTAGAGAAGCTCTTCAGAGTAAATCATCTAGTTACAGTTAATATGTACAATAACAATCCCACATCCAAATTTTCATCTGTTTTTATATTGAATGAAATGATTGAGATTGTTACTTGAGAAAGGATGTAAAGATGTTTGTTTTGCTCTTTTTTTGTGCTTCTCTTAAGGAATTTACAAATGAAAAAGCAATATTCCCTATCTCTATGGGTCTGCATTTATGTGATACTTACATTTGCCTGGGATATATTTGTAGAAGCAACTCTAATTAAAAGGTGGAAAGAAAATACTAACATTATCAGATTGCTGATCTTGTGGCTCCATTGTGTCCACAATCCTTTCTGGAATTGGAACAGATGTTAACAACAGTTTGATATGGGAAAAATCTCAGAGAGTCCGCTTTTGCAGGGTGAGGTTGCAGCCATCCCAGCCCTGTGCTTTTGCTTTCACTTTTGATTGTGATTAGGGATTCACATAGAGAAGGTAAATGTTACAGTTAGGTTACAGTATATAGAGAAAACTTTTGATCTGTATATTTATGCAGAAAGCATACAAATAGAAGAAAATGATTGTTCTAGAACAAAATTGTAGCAGTTTGGAAAGAGACAGTAGTGAATAGCACTTAGAGGAGGAAAGAAATTAACATGCTGTGATGAAACCAAATCCTAATGTTGAATCACATCCAGAGGAAATTTTTCTTATATGGATGGACCTTACAATATTCAATGAATTGTGAAAACTCCAAAGTGCACTGAGAGAAAATGTGACAGCAGCGTGCCAGGAACTCCAACCCTTTCTGCTGAGCAGAGCAGCTCAGGTAGGGTGTGTGGTGACTGAAGACGTAACACGTGGTTGTGAGCAGGAGATGCAGTGATATATGATGTAAAATTGGCACATGCAATGGTAAGAAGAAGAAATAATCAGCTGTAATAAACATGAGGGTCCATTGGATGTCTCCGTTGTTCTGTTTCAATGAAACAGATTCTCTGCCTTGCAGATTCAGCACAGTACCTCTGGGATTTGGTTTTAGGCTTTTCAGAGTTCTGCAGAAAATAATTTATTTTATGGGACAATAGCAATGAACACTATACTGAAGATTGCCCAAATGGCTGCTATAGGATTTCCCATTTTGGTCAGCAAGGTGTTAGGATTCTGGGTTCCCATCAGACCTTAATGATTCTGTGATAATAAGTATAATAATAATGTTGGAATTTAATTAAAACTAAAGGTTGGCAATTTTCTAAACAAATGCCATTTCATAATGAAAAAAAATATTGAATAAAGAAAGGTCTCAGCTATTTAACTGTTTGAAATGTTTGTGGTTCTCAGGAGTCTGGATTTCAGTGAATAAGTTGTTAATGGAAGAAAATCAAAATGTTCGGGCAATTCCACAAATAGAGAAATCCACAGAGATCTTACAGTGCACTTCAGTTTCTATAACTGTTTAGGGAAGCATTGGAGAGAGAATCATAAATTCAGCAGCATAGGTATTAGTTGCTGTGTCTGCCAGAAGTACCATAGTATAATTATTTCTTTTACCTTAGTATTATGAATAGGAAAATACCTTTATGAATAGGAAAAAACATAGTAGATGTGGCCTGCTCCAGCTGAGAAAAGGGCAGACATAGTTATCAGCATCTTAGCTGCAAAAAAGGCAAGAGGAAAAGGGAGTGGAGGCTAATTTTTGTTTATCTCCAAATTATTTAGGTTAGACGTTTAATCCTCAGTTTGTAATTCTATGTCAGTGCTTAGTGTTATAATTTCAATTATTTCTTTTTATTTCTGTCCTAAGTGCTGTGTGTGGTAGTCTCTGTTTCTGTATGTTTTGGAAGGAAACATCAGGGCTGTTTCAAATAGGAAATTGCTGTAAAGCCTCGGGAATTATTTCATAAAGACTCTTCTCCTGTGTAAGGTGGGAACAGTCAGAAGTTGGAAGTCACTCATCTAGAAGTGCAGCTGTGCCTTTGGGATGTGCTCTAGCCCTTGCTTTTATTTATCCTCCTCATAGATTTATTTTAGATCCACAAGACACATTGAAATGCAACAGCTACTAACAAGCATTTGACCATCAGAAAAGATGAGAGAAAGAGAAAAGTTTTCATCATGTATGTGTGAGGCAGGCATAGGTTTGGTTGCAGTTTATATTGTGGATGACTATTGTATTTTTAATGACGTTTAAATGACCTAGAGCTTAAAATAGGTGTCTGATCTATTACAGTGAAAAATCAGTAATCCTTTCGGAAGACCTGCATCTAAATTGCAATTTACTTCACCTGTAGCTCTTCATTTTTTTCCCTGTTTGTTTGAGACAAAATACTTTGGGGTTTTTTAAACAAAATACTTTTTTTTTTCCTACTACGGTGGGGATTCAAAAGTTAAAGAGAGAACAAAGCAATTCTGGAGTTGTCCATTTGTTCTCATTATAGAGAGGAAACTGGGTTTGTATCTTCCAAAAGGTACACAGGAGTGCTACAATTGATGCAAATGATGTGCTTGGAACCTGAAATCATTAGCCTAGCCTGGATAAGCAATGCTCTAGTAGACAGATATATTTGAACAACACTGAATTACAGAATTATCAACAACAAAACAATTAAAAGCTTGTGGGTGGTAATTTATTTAAAGCAACTGCTACTATCATTTCTGTAGCAGAAAAAAATATAAGGAATATTTTTCAGAACTTCTATTACTCTCACATCCATAGCAGTCTGTTTAAAGAGAGTTGGGGGATTTGAATATTCAAATCCTATTGACATGAAAAAGAAATTGTCAGTTAAAGGGTCTAATTGGAAATCTCTACACTGTTTAATGGATACCACAATCCAGAAGGAAATTGTTAGTGAGAAAAAGCTTGCCTTTTTTTTTTGAAAAATAAGAGCATTTGTAGGAGCCACTGCTCTAAATAATTAATCTGTCTCTCCTGCTTTCCTGCAGTTTCTTCCGTAAGAAATGTCAACTTTGTCAACTAAGTGGGAGTCCTTGCTCAGTAGATGATAGTTAAAAGATATGAAGAGGATTTATAACAATGTTCAGCATGTCTGCCCTGTACTGTTGGGGTAACTGCTGACAGTGCCAACCTCAAAGGACAAAATTTGTTTAGGCAGTGGCTTTGTTTAACCCCTAGAAAGAGGTGTAAGTTCTGAAATTCCTGAACTTCTGACTATAAAAATGTCTCTGTACAGGCTGGGTGCTTATCTATTAATCACAAAAACTTTAAAAACCCAACCAAACTTAAAAAAACAGTCAAAAACAGACCATAAAGAAACCACAGATTGTAAATACAGCAGTGTTTTATCAAGATGGCTAGGTTTCTGAAGCCATATACTACATGTTTTTTATAGAGAAATAAAAGGCAGATTATCTTTTATTTGTGAGTCATTCATTGTTGTTTCAAAAACTTGTAAAGAAAGGGTAGGACTGTTGTGTTTCCAGTGACTCTACAATCAAGAAATTCTGGGAAGAAAGGTTAAGTGTAAACCACTATGCACGTTCAAGAAGTCAAATGCATCCAGAGCCTTTCTAGAAACTAGCAGTTTCTTTGCACTATGTCCCTCCATGTTGCCCCACAAACCTCCTGCTAGAAAGGGTCTTATGTCTGGATTTACTCCAGTAGAAAGCAGATAAAGGTAATGCTTTCCCCCTGCTGCAGTAGCCTCTGTTGACAGGCTTTGTGCAGCTAGAGCAGGGGAAGGTACCTGGAGGAACCAAAATAATAGAGAAGCCAAGCTCTCATTTTAACCCTTAAGATGATGCATCACTGGCCACTCCTGTCACCCTTATTATCAGTCAAGAAGTTTTTGGTGTATTTTCCTTTCAACTTGTATTCTGCCTATTTTTGACCATGTAAACTAAATGACTCCAAGTCTAGATTGCAGTAGTATAAAATGCTTCCAACACTTAACATATATTTTGTGGGATTTGAGAATTCCCTGTACTTAAAATTGTCAACTCTAACAGAACCTAGAAAAAGGTTTGTAAGAACCTTTTACGAGCCTGGATATCCAGGTACGTGTTCGTCTCTGTGTATCTCTAGTATCAACTAAATAAATTCTTATAACCCTCTGGGAAAAAGAATCTGTTTTTATTGGACTTCTGAGGGCAAATAGAGATAAAACAACATCCACTTTCCCTGTCTTCTCTGAATATAAGTCTATAGCAAGATAGGACAGAATGGTTTTGCACTTCCTATATTTTCTGTGGATGAAGTTAGCCATTTGTCTTTTGTCTATAAAGTATTATGCAGTACTATTCTTTCCCATAGCAGGAAAGAATGAATTATAAAAATAATATACATTTCAAAGGAAGTAAGGATTACAGCCAGTTGCCTTAACAAGAGAGAAATATAATCCTCTAATGCTGAAAAAACACTGCTGATTCAATACCGAATAAAGAAGAGATGAATAGGAAATTTGCATATGAACTCTATTTGAGAAGGCAGATGAACAAATTTCTACTTTACATTGCAAATCATTTTTAATAAAGTAAAGAAATAGAGGATTTCATAAATGAATGTGAACTCTGCCAAAACATCATTGTAGCATGGAAAACTAAAAGAATGACACAGAGAGAGAAGATGAAAGAGAAATATTACCATAACCTATTGCCTAAGTGATGATTTTTAATCCTCCCCTTCAACGCCACCAGGACTGAAGCCACTTCTCATAAGGATCCGAAGGGCATGTTGTCTCCATTTCCAAGCTGCCATCAAATCTTGGTGTCTTTCTCCCAAACATTTAACATTAGAAAAAGAAATTACTTCTTTCTAGCCTTTTGTTGTTGTTGTTTTTCAGTTGGTTGTTATTTTTTAATCTGAGCAGCTTGTGAAATCAATCACTTTGCTTAGTCTGAGGAGCTTCACTGGTGGCAAATCAAGCCAAAGCCTGTGCCTTTGCTTCCAAGTACAAACCTCATCCTGCTTGGCTGTGGTGGGTTACCATGGAAATATTGTGATGCAACATCTCCTTTCCTTTTTGTGGCAGGTTTCTGGAGTGAGAGTTCAGAGAGAGAACAAAAATGACATTGAATAATTGGATATTAGTGGTTAACTGAGTTAAATAGTGGGAGGCTTATTCTGCCAGAGTTTTTTTCCAAGAGAAACAACTAATTTCTCTGGGAGTTAAGAGGTTTTCAGCTTGAAAATCGAAACTGTGATCTGTTACCATATGACCTGTGGTCTTACAGCAGTAAGAAATGATACATTCAGAGACGTCAGTGGGTTGTGTCACAGTAGTCTGTCTGTATCACTGAGCAGTCTTAAGCTTTAGTTGCTGGAAGTGTTGTGAGGCCGTGGAGGGTACCTAGCTAGCTGTAGCTAGGCTAGTTTTCAGGCACTCATCCATCATTCTGCTCAGAGGCTAGGTAGAACATTGCTTCCTTGTACACACAATCCACTATACACTGCATTATATACATTTGTATCTTTTTTTCTCCAACATAAACATTAGTATTTCACAGTTGAATAGACTGAGCTAACATGAGAGCACATGCTGTCCATAGTGGAACCTGTAAGGATATTTGGTCATTTAAAGTTTGGACAGACATATGATATCTCTAGAATAACCTGCCTGGATTAATTTCTCCAGTGTCAAAATAGAGTTTTTCCCTTGGTCTCTTTCTCCTTCTTTGCCTCTCTCTGTCTTATAGTGTTTATTTACTTGTTTTTATATTAATTCTCCCTTCAGTCTGTGCTTCTTATTTTCCATTGAACCTGACTGATGAATGAGAAGAAATTGCATGGGTTTGCCCTTTTCTGCCTCTTTCTGACAGCAGTACATCTCTTTTGCCTGTGTCCAGAATCAGCCAGCCACTCCTGATACATCAGCTAAGTAGCTGGTTGAATTGTAGTGACATGGTTTGGACTGTCTAATTTTCTTTCCCAGATGCTTTGAGACATTCCAGATGACAAGGCACTAGAGTCTGAAGACTATGTAGCTGAGGAAAATATTTTTTTAATTAAGTATACATTTTCATTATTCTGGAGAAAAAATATACTTGGGAATGAAGGAAGACACTGCTCCACCAGGTAAGATTGAACCACCTATGCCTGTTAAACTGAGGTAAGTAGGCAGGGAGAGAGAAAACCCAGTGGGTGGTTTTCAGTGCTTTGGCTATGCTAGTTTGAAGGATAGTTTTTTCATTGATGTGAATTATGCCACTATCTGGAATTCTTGGAAATACAATTGACCATGACAGTGATGCTTTCTGAAATTATGTAAGGCAATTAGGACCAAGAGCTGCAGTTTTCTATAGATTAAAAACCCCAGAAATATTTTTACTATGGTTCAGTTGAACTTTTGATCACAACTTGCTTTTGTAGTCAAAATCACAGGTTTGCAATGCATGAACATAATCCAAAATACCCAAATCCCAAACAAAAGCCAACCAAAATTGTACGAAGTCCTGAATAAAACTGTTTTGCTGTGTTGGACAGCACCATATAGCAATAAACAATCTGTGCATTTCATTCAGCCATACATTTATGGTTACTTGGGAAAGCAAACTTTTCTTCCTTTCCCCCAGATTTTTATGCTGAGCATGATTCTCACATGGGATGGGATATCCCTGTGATCAGCTGGGTTCAACTCCCAGCTCCTTGTGCCCCCCCAGGTCCTCACTCGTGGGGTGAGGAGCAGAAAAGGTTTTGACCTTGTGTGAGCTCTGCTCAGCAACAGCTAAAACATCCCTGTGTTATCAATGCTGTTTCCAGTGCAAATCTGAAATAAAACACCATAAATACGACTATGAAGAAAAATAACTCTATCCCGGGAAAAATAAGTTCAGCCAGATAAGCCAGAGGCTCTGGTTTCAGATGCTCAGAACTGAAACTGCAAACATCTACACAACTAACTGATTTAGACCTTAATGGAAGTGCTATTACAAAGCAAATTTAAAGCTAATGGAATTGAAGCACTAAGGAGCAGAAAATCATTAAATTAACAAGAACTCTAAAAAAATTGAACATTTTATGACACCTGAAAAAAAAAGAAAAATTGAGAGAACCCCCCCAGTTCTTCAATGACCCAGTTATCATTATTTCTGCAAGAAAAGTGCATCACATCTTTGTAGAAAAATGCCCTTTTAAAAAACTCAGAAATATGTCTTATATAAACATTATAAGAAAAACATACATGCATAAACTTATATTATTCTATTTGGTATTCTAGTCTAAGTTGCCTTTTCATGCATTTCTAGATTAAATAATTAAATTAAATTAAATCTTGATAGCATCAAGCAAATGTTTAAAAATCTGTGAAACAGGCCTATCTATAAAAAAAAATAAAAAAATGAAAAGAGTAAGAAGAAAAAAAATACTCCATGCCATAGAATTGCAAGTTCCTGACAATGCAACCTTCTTGGAAATAAAGAAATTATTTCCCAAATGTCTCAAAACATAGGGACAGTGAAGAAATTGTTGAAAGAAACAGTGGCATGTAAAAGCATCTACTGTTTATGTTTTCCTCTGTTCTTGGGTCTGAGTTTTAGACTTATTGAATACCTCCAGTGAAAGTTGGTAAGTCCAGTTCATTTTTCTTGAAACTGGTGATGATCTTGAAACTGGTGATGAGAGAATTCAGAACTGCAGGGTATAGTTGTTCCTGTTGATTATGATTTAAAAAAAGAGAGAGACAATACCTCAAAGTTTTACAGAGTGATGTAGTTTTGCAGTAGAAATAAAAGAGCAAAAAGACTGTAAAAGGATTTAGTAGATACCAGAATTACCCAGGGATATTTACCTTTACCTCTTCAGGTACACCTTATTCTTTCCAATTCCAGATTTTTATATTAGGTAAACTGGATTTTCAGGAATTAAATAATAGCTCTATAATTTCAGTTGTAAAAAGGCACATTGATTTTTACAAACTCAGTTTGAGTTCTGATTTTTGTTTAAAGGATAAGAATTATCAAGAATATTGTTGTGATTTCTTTGCTTCCTTGAAAAGCTGTGGAGTGATAAAAAGTAATGCATTTCAACTAAATTATTCATGAAGTCAATATCTCTCTTCAACACAGCAACTACTGACAAGGGGCTGGTTGCCACTGAAGAACTATTTAGGAAAAAACCCCCAAAGTCAAGGCTTGTGGTAGGAAAAGATTTTTGTTACATTATCTGATGTTTATTTTATATACTTGTAGAGAACTACAGCATCTGAGGAGCTGGTCTTTCAATTTGCACCCAGTGTACCACCTTTGTTTGATGCTAAGATCTGTGGCCATGGCACAGGTTTTTCTTTCATTCTTAGGGAAACTTTTGACCTATCATATAGTAAGGTATTGACAGTCAAAAATTTTTATTCTAATCAAAGGATACTTTACCTGTTTTAAGGCTTTTCTATGATTTTTTAAATTACTTTATGGCTAGGCATCTAGAATTCACCTATGGCTTGGATTGGGGCTTTAATTCATCATATGCCATTGTTATAATCTCTGGAAATCTGTGGTTCTTATTTCAGTTTTCTTAATAACTGGAGGGTGATTTCCTATGTCCCAGGCAAAGCCTGCTCCACATTTCTGGGTTAATTAATGTGGTAATTCATTGACTGCCTCTGTTTATGAACAAAACTTGTTTTACCACTTGGAATACCAAGTACTATTAGTGAGGATGGAACCTTTTGGAGGAACTTCTGAAATTTTTTAGTGCATTTTGCTGTATTTCTATCCATTTCTACATTTTAAGGCACTGGTAAGTTAACAATTCTTGGTGTCCTTATACTTGAGAAGTTATGACTTGTCCTTGTATCTGGTATTCCATTTCCTTTCTCTGGAGTATGCTCAAGATCCTGTCCCTAATCTCTTAAATGCCTTATATGTATTACATGTCTTGTACAAAATCCTCTTGAAACCAGCAGTTTTTACCCGATACTGTTAAATGAAGTCATTTAGGAGTCCAATTCATGCTTCAAAAGAGTTTAAGGACTGTGTTCTTGAAAGTGATTGAAATCAATCAGGTGCACATATCAGCACGTTGGCGCAATTAAGCTCCCGCGTCTAAGGACAATGAAGTACCTTTTTTGTCTAAATGGAATTTCAGTCTGTGTATCACTTAGGTCCTTTGGATAATGGTGACCATCATGCTTCCCTGAAGCCTTTCTGGTTTTGCTGTCAGCTGGCCAGAAAAGTGAATAGGAAATTATTTGAGAATGCATCTTTATTTTTCCACTCTAGTGTAACATTTTTGTACCTGATTCTTCACACATTATTCATACATAGCCTAATGTCTTGTTTCTTCCTTCAGTTGGCATGAACATTTCCACCTCATTAGGGATCTCATAACTGCATTAGGCAGAGGTATGTGAAGAAAACAGAAATTAAACAGAATGCAAATTTCTTCTGTAAGTGGCATTGAGAGGGATGTGAAGAACCTAGCCTGAAAAAGTGGTGAATTTGAAGCAGCAACAGAGCAAACTAAACTTACTTATTACCTTACTGAAGAATGTCTATGGAGAGGCAAATTTTAAGGAGTGGCTCATCTCTGTAATACAATTGGTAAAACACTGGATATAAACAGCCCAGAAATGTGACTCTAGATTAGGCCATCTTCCATACTCTCTATCTAAAATATATTTTTGAAAATTCAGAAAAGGCTACAACCCCACTTTTCCTACTCACTTGTATTTATGGTCATTTTCATTTTGCAGTTGTTTCATTTCTCTCTGTCATCCATAATATATGAAACAATTTTTCAGAATGCCAGTTCTTTGCTTTCAAAGGAGGAGATAAAAAAAACTCCGTAAAATTTCCTGATAGCTTCTTTATCTAGTCATTCAGTTTCTAGGGTGTGTTAAATATTGGAATGCAGTTGCTACTCATGTTTGCAACTCAGATCATAACAGCATATGCTTCTGAATATTTTTCATTTGGTTAGAATATTTTTTAGGATTTTATTCCTTCTCTGCACAAGAGGAACAAAACCCATTTGCATTGCATTTCTTTAGACACGTTTCTGAACTTGAGAAATGTTTATTTCAGGAATTAGCATGCCTTGTTGACTCCAAAAAATCATTTTTAATTGCTTCTTGTTTTTTTTATTTTCATGTTTCTTCATTTACCATTTTCATCTTTCTGATTTTAGAGATTTTTGGGCCTTTAAATTTAAAGAGAAAAATAAAGACTTTTTGAAATAATCCATAAATTACACATTTCCTAATACTTTTCTGTTAAAATGGATCACAGTCAAATTTAAGTTTTGTAGCAGAGTAGCTGCTAGGCTGCTCATTTGGAAAATGTTTGGGTTTAGATACAAGTGTAATTGTTGACTTATAGCTTCAGTTAATTTGTCTTCCAAATAAAACTTTCCAAATCTTCTAATTAAGCAGTTAATGCATGTCAAGACAGAGAAGATTAAGACTGGGGATTCACTATGATTTTTTTTAACTTGCTTTTAATTTTATTTGGCATACACTAAATACCTATTATTAAATCAGTTGCACATATGGAAAAATCTGGTGACTGAAATCCCATGAGCTTCACATTTTCTTTGCATTTTAATGCTGATTAAACTTACCCAGTGCTCTATACCAGGTGAAAACATGCTGAACACATTAGCAATACTTACACAAATTGGTTTTGCTTTCTTGTCACCTTGAGTAATTCATTGCTGCTGCCCACACGGATGGCAGCAGCTGGTCTGAAATATTTGTTTCTTGACCCAAGAGAAAATGCAACCAGGCATTTAATTGATAAATCTGGCCCTTAGTACTCACCTGAGATCATCCATGGCTCTGTGAAGGACTGGTTGTGCTCTTCTGCTGCAGAGGCAGAAGTGCATGAGTTTAAGTCTCACTGCAGACCCCACAGATATGACGCTGAAGAGTGTGTTAGATCACCTAGCAAATCCTATCACAAATCATGATGAGAGAGCTGCACTCCAAAAAAAAATACTAAAATAAACAGCCTTTTCATTTCTTCAGGGCAGAGATGAAGTATTAGACAGACTGTCAATAACCCATATGGATGCTTTTATACAACTGTCAGAAGGCCATCATTTAAAGCTTTACTAGAAATAGATAGTTTTATGTGGCATATACAGAAGTCTTGTCTAAAGCTCTATAATTACATATTAAGAAATGGGATCATCATTCAACAAGGGTAAGAAGCGAGAATGGACTTTTAATTACAGTAGGACTGGAGCCCTGATAAATACATCTTAGCCCCCAGCTTAGCAAGGAGGCTGGGAAAGAAATGCTGTTTGGATTGGCAGATGGTGAAAAATAACTTTAGCCTCAAAAGACTGCTTATTTGTATGTTTGAAAGTGAAGAGTACAAAGAAAATAAAAAGAATTTAGGTCCTTGGTGGCTGATTCTGTGGCATTAGAAAGCTGACCATTGTCCTTGTTTTTGGTAAAATAAGTAACTTAAAGGAGACAATGCAGGTGCTTCCAGTAAATACAAACCATACTTTAGTATATACATCCATGGTGAGTTGACCTTGATCGGAAGATGGGGTCCAGCAAAGCTGTTCTATCACTCCCCTACTCTACTGGACAAGGGAGAGAAAAATGCAACAAAAATCTTGTGGGTTAAGATAAGGACAGAGATCATTCAGCAACTGCTATCATAAGCAAGACAGATTTGAAACAGGTAAATTAATTTATTACCAATCAAACCAAAGTAAGAAAATGGAAAAAAAATCAAAAACAAATCTTAATGTATCTCCCCTCTAACCCTCCTTTCTTCTTGGGTTCAACTTCCCTACCATTTTTTCTACCTCCTCCCTCACAGTGGTACAAGGAGATGGGCAACAGAGGCTGTGGTCAGTTCATCCCATGTTTACTCGGCTGCTCCTTCTTCCTCACTCTTTCCCTGCTCCAATATGGGGTTCTTCCCATGGGAGATATTCCTCCATGAACTTCCCCAATATGAGTAATTTTCATAGACTTCTGTTCTTCAGGAGCTGCTCTAGTACTGATTACCCATGGGGTCACAAGTCCTTTCAGCAAACCTGCTCCAGCATGAGCTCCTCTCTGCACAGGACCATGGATCTTGCCAGGATCCTGCTCCACAATGGACTTCCCACAGGGTGACAGCATCTTTCAGGCATCCAGGATGGGCTCCTTTATAGGCTGCAGGTAAATCTCTGCTCTCCTGTGGTTTTCTATTGAAGGTTGCCTGAAGACAACCTTCTTTTCCATGGTCTTTACCATGGACAGCAGGAGAAACTCCATTCCAGTGACTGGAGCACCTCCTCCCCCTCCTTCTTCACTGGCTTTAGTGACTGCAGACTTGTTGCTCTCACCTGTTATCACTCATTTCTCCCAGCTGCAGTTGCAGTTTTTTCCCCTTCCTTTCTTAATTATGTTATTCTAGAAGTGCTGTCACTGTCACTGATGGGGTCAGCTTGGCCAGCTGCAGGAGCCAGTCAGAGCTTGCTCCATACAACTTGGGATCAGCTTCTGGAATCCCTCTGCTATCAAAGCCTTGCCACACAACCCAAATACAATATGTTTACTTACTCTAATCTAGTGCTCTAGAAATCTAGTGTTTCTGTGGTGCTTTTTTTTAAACTGTTGTTGTATGTAACAGTCACAGCCGCATCTAATGCTGAAGGGCTGAAGCTGTATCCTGTAGGTTGGTATTCAGGCTGAGCTATGCAGTTGCAACAAGGAATTACTCAGATGAAGTAGAGAAATGCAGAGGGATGGCATTTAAGAATGAATTCATTGAATTCAGTAGGAGGTTTCATAGGAGTGAAATGTACTACTTGGGCTTTGGTTGAAATGAAGCTGAAACATCGAGCTGTAGATGAACAAAGGAGAGAGACAATGAGAGACTTGAAATGGCTTGGAAATTACTCTTAAAAATATGTTTTGATTTGTAGATGAAAGTTAAATTATAATTGAAATATTCATAGCATAATCATGATGTCAGAGTGTGTTCTGGTTGCACATGTTTTCTGACAGCACTCTAAGGGACAGTGGCATTAAAGCCTGGTACCTCTCCTCCTATTCACCATCACTTCTCACATGTGTATCAGTATAGTTTGTTTAGCTCATACACAAATAAGAAGGGAAAACTGAAATAAAATGGTATATTTAGGAGTACTTTTCAGTCAGATTCAGTGTAAAATCATTAACCAAAAAAAAAAAAAAAAGTGGAAACAGATATAACTTTCACATATAAGAAGAAGAGATTGCCTGATTTAGTCTCAATTTTGTCTTGTTTGTAAAGCAATGGAGAGTAGTCAGTGGAATGGGAGACAAATTTCAGTCCCATGAAGTCTGCTTTTCAACAAGAATGCAAACAGGCAATGTGTTGTGCATTTTTGGTACCTTTTCTGTTTTGTGATCATATTTATGTATTTTTACTTCCAATCCTAAAAATTTTCATTTGTGAGTGGGCTCCTGTTTTGTAATGCAGTGTCAGTTCTTTGTGCTTTACATTACATAAGACAGTTCCTGCTGTCAGGAATTTCACCTTAATCTCAACAGCTCTTCCTGAAACATAGTTATACTAAAATATAACACATTAGATAATAATAAAATGCAATGTGCTATGTTTTCACAAAATATACAAATATAAAATGAAGTCTGTGTTGATATAAGCTCAAAACCTTTTTCTTGTAATTTTAATAATAGGGATTATCTGAAAACCTCTGAATCCTGTGCATTGCAACCTAATATCCTGTACCTTTTGTTCAGTTATTGAGGATGAGGGTAGACTATTTTTCACATCAAGTTCGTCATTGCTGAAATATTTGAAAAAACAAACAAACAAACAAGCTTAATTATTACCATAACAATTTCATCTGTTGTTTCACTATCTCACCTGATCTTGAAGGAGAACTTCTGAATTTAGAGGAATACTTTTCAGGAAAGCATCCTACCACTAAAAGTAGCTCTGCTGTCAAAAGAAGATGGAATTAATGCACTAAAAAAATTAGTAGGGCTCTGGGGAATTTCAGAGAAATTACTCAAGATAAAGTACCCTTATGAACACTCATCAGCAATACAGAGAGATAAATAAAGTTAGCATTCATCATGATTGATGTGTTGTGCCCCTATGAGGGTTGAAATAAAATATCTTAATGTGGCAGCAGCATGTTTGTTGAATAACATGGAATATCCTGGTGCTGCTCAGTACTCCTTAGTATTACATCAGGGAAATGTTTCATATTATTTTGTCTCCTGCTGCAGATGTACCGTAAATTAATTTGTATGTGTGCCTGGGGATTATTCTGTTGAGCCTATAAAGTTGCAAAATGGGAGCATGGGTTAATAATGTGGTGGAGATTTGATAGAAATTCACCCCCTGTTTCTTAGAATACTTATTTGGAATACTTATTTTAAATTACTAGTTTCACCTGTGACATAAACATAGTTAATGTTGGAGAATAATCTTCACTGGATGACTTCAGAAAGGGCAGGAAATTTTAGCAGTAGATAGTACAAGCTCTAAACTTTGTTTTGTACAGATATATAGGCAGTGAAGTAGCCCTTCATGTTATGAGAAATACTGCTCTTAAATTCTGTACTTAGTTTCTTTCAGTTTCTCTTTAGTGGCTATGTGCCTGGTTTAGTAATCCACTCAGGACTCTCCTGACAGTGCCCTTATCAGAGAAATTCAGGCACAAATATGTAGAGACATCCTGCTGCAAACTATATAGATCTGGACCACATTTGTTGGCTTTACAGTTTTGAACTCAGCTTGTTCTGGTCAGTTCTGTTCTAGTTCTTTAATTTCTGAAGTAAGCTAAAAAAAAAAAAAAACCAAAAAGTAAATACAGACCAGAAAAATACATCTTTTCAGCAAATAGTTCAAACACTTCTGCATGGTGTTCATCCTGCATAATTCAGAAACAGCAAAAATACAATAGTTCACATCTATAATAATGTCACTGACTTGTAGCAAAATACATTCTGAAATGAAAAAATATAAAGAGCAATATTTAGAAGTATGTTTGTGAATAAATTTTAAGATATTTTAAGTATATTCTTTAGCATAAACAAATTTTTTTCAATTTTTCTGGCAATGCATTTATTCTTTTATAATAATTGGAATATCTAGTCTAGTGTGTGTATCTGTGAAGAAAAAGATAAATTTTCCCATTAAATGTATTCTCATTAAAAGAGGACTTTCGTCCAACACATTTCAAAAGTGGATCACAGGTGTAAACATAATGTTATATTGAGAAGAGCAATTTAATTTTACAAATGGGCATAGTTTAATAAAACCCACACCACATAATAGTTTAGTCAAAATTAATCTACACGTCTGAAAATATTATTCTTATTTTTGCCTGCTTGTGTAGAGGCACAAACAGCAGTGAATACTTGCAGCATTTTTTCCCAAGCTATCCAGCTGTGTTATTTCAGTGGAGTCTGGTGGAGGTGCACAAGAGACTTTTAATGTTTATTGATAGTAAATGGACTCCTGCTGCTCACTCTAGAAATTTTGACTTTCACTACTGGTCTGCAAAAGTCCAAGGAACAGTCTGTGAATGTCCCAGAGAAAATCCACTCCAGGGAAAAAAATTAAATGTCCCTCTATTTGATATTTGTTGCCTTAATAAATAAGAAAGAGCCTTCAACCTTTAAAACATTTTTTTTTGTATATGGGGTTTTTTTTTTACAATTCAACAAAGTTGTAGAAACAAACTCAGCATCTTTCTCTCTTCTAAGGCAGAAATATTTGGATGAAAAAAATATTGAAAGGAAGCCCAACTTCCTGACTCAGAAATTTAACAAAAAATAGTCTGTTGAAACGGGAGATGTGGCTGTTTGGCTTATTCTAAGATTTTTCACTGATGTTTATAATATTGTTGATGAAGCTATATTAACATCATGAGCTTGGGAGTTATATCAGAAGGTTCACAAGGTGTATCTAAAGAAATATAATCCTAAAATATTTATTTCCAGTTTCCATAGCAGGACCTAGTGAGATTCTTGAAAGAAGTCCTAGATAGATGCTATATTTTCATTATGTTGATCTATCTTTTTACAATAGTAACATCATTAGCAGCAGAGACACTAAGAAGGAACTCGTAAAAAAAAATGTATCAAGCCAGGCCTAAATTTTCTACCTTCATATAGGCTCACATTTTACAGTCTACTCAACTGTATTTGAAGAGATGAAAAAGCATGACAGTATACTAATTTATTCTACTAAAGCACTTGAGCAGTCTGGTCTAGTAGAAGGTGATCCTGCCCAGGGCAAGGAGTTGATTTGAACTAGATGATCTTTAAGATCCCTTCCAACCCAAAGTATTTTATGATTTTATGATCCTGAAAAAGGTTATTGAGAAGTTTAAACATGCACTGCTGCTCAAGTCATGTCCTTGGCACTGGTCTCTATTCTCCAATTCTACAGTTTCTCTTCCTCCTCTGAAAACTTTCTGCTCTTCTAGATCCCTTTTGTCATGAGGCTCTTTTGCCCATCCTTTGATGATCCAGTAGTCCAGACGTCATCTGGATTTATTCCACTCCCATGATTTGAGATTAGCTGAATGGATGAGGGGTTAAAAAATAAGTGTTTTGTCTTTTTCTCTTGCTACTCTATTTGGGGAATCTAAGTAATGAGCAGGTTAATAATATGGGGAAAGGTCCTGTATAACATTTCTCATGAATTCTCATCATATTTAGACAATGAGAAAACAAAATGAAGTGGCAAATCTGTAAGAAATTTTTTTAATGGTTGAGACTAAGTTATTATGAGTGTTTATATATCAAGTATGGCATTAAAAGGTTACCTGTTTAAATATGGCAATTAAAACACACCCAACATGTACTCTCACAGCCTGTATGTGAGAAGGGGGAAGGGTTTTTGGGGGAAGATAGTTTCATTGAACATTTGACCCTTACATTTCAAAGTAAGGGGCATCTGAAAGTTATAGAATGCATTAAGCAAATACCAGGGAAATAGGAGTGAGTGTGTGCACATGTCTGCATGTTGGTGTGTGCTTGGAAAGAGCAAGTGTGCCTGTGAGAGTGAAAGAGAGTGAGTGAGATCATAAGAATTGGCCATATACATGCTAATAGTCTCCTTATTTCTTTTTCTGATCAGGGGGTGCCAGGACCTCTCCAATGAGGTGGCACATTTTTAGGGCTGGGCAGACCATCTGACATTGTCCAGTAACCCGTGACAGGACCCACATGGCTTAACAAAAATGTGATCATTTGTTTGCAGGAAGTTTTCCCAAAAGCTGGGGCAGTCTCTCCAGATGCAACATCTCCTACCACAGCCCAGCAGAGCACAGAAGGCTCACAAAGACAGTTAAAGGTATTGCATGGTGCTCTTCAATTGTAAAGAAGGGTTCCTGATGTGTGTTTCAGATTGAGCTTATTTACAGGTAGTGGGAAACTGGTCAGTTTGGTAACCCAGTCATTCGTGCCAAAGCTGAGCAATGGTAAGGCCAAGGGTGTTTCCAGTAGAGCCATCACAGCTCACCTTAATAGTTTCCTTTTGTTTTACTTTGACCATGGGAATAAGAAGTACCAGAGACGATTTCAGTGGCAATAGGAAGATACTGTGATACTTTCTTTAAAGTTGCCCAAGGCATAGGGGCTCCCTTTGTGCAAGCCAGGTGGAAGATGCCTACAGAGCAGGTTACAGCAGGACCTTGACAGGTGACACCTTAAGGGGAAGGATAAAGAAGAAATGAAATATCACTGAAGTCAATAGCCAAGGAGCTATTAAATAAAGTTCAGAGAACAGCTTGTAGGAGCTGCTGTCTCCTTGTCCCCCAGGTGAATTTTTGGTAATTTGTCTGCAGGTTCACTGGTGGGTCTCAGACTGTGATGTGGGTCAAGGACTGTCTGCATGCAAACCATGACAGCTACCCATAGAATTTGTGGGCACAGGCCTGTCTCACTGGGAACAGACAGCTCCTCTGGGGTTGGCAGCACTGTCCCAGAGATGAGGCAGTCCTGCTATGTACTGCCCAAAGACTCAAGGTCCCATGAGCTCTTAAACAAATGGATCAAAAAGACATCACTGCAGAGAAGCAGGGGATGAAGGCCAGAGAAGGTGCCAGCATGAATAATATCAAGGAGAGAACTGTCTAGTGCCAGGGGAACTTCTGTCTGCCTGCTGATGTACAAGGGAAGCTGCCAGACTATTTGACAGAGTCATTTTTCTGACAGGGATCCTGTGCAAGTATAGCAAGAATGATCAAAAAAGGTTGATGATTTTTGCTGTGTGCAAAAACCATCTTGCACCCACTGGTGACCAAGGATGAGAGCCCTGTCTGTCTTCCCAAGCTGCTAGAATTCTTCCCATGTTTCTGGCATGTCCCATTGGACACACCATCCTACTGACGAGGAGGACTCACATATTCTGTGTTGTGGCTTTGTTCTTCCCCACCTGTCAAAGGAAGGCCTTCAAACACATCAGTCCAGCATCTAGAAAACCACCTCAGGCTGTGTCTGGCAACTGCTGTTTTACTGCATCTCCTGCAATTTGTCCAACAGTTAAAAGGTTTTATGAAATTGGCACACAGATCATGCTTGATTTCATTTATTTTGAAATGGCATAAGGGTTTTTTTGCCCTATAATTTGCTATTTATGTGGATGTGGTCCTTAATGTTCTCCTTTAGTATGTGACAATACAGATAAACAGGAGCTGATTTATGATTCAAATGTTATATATATGGAATATATTTTAATTTACAGAGGGAAAATAATCTCATAAATACTAATCATGTTTACAAGATTTTCAGGCAGTGTCATGTTGGAAGGCACTCCTTTGCTAAATCTATCTAAACCTGTCAGAGAGCATGCAGAGGCTTGTGGGATGAGTGGTTCCAGCTCTGGGTAGGAATTTCCAGAGGGAAGAGAGAAATATAACTTCAGAAAAAGAATGCATAATAAATGCTTCTACACTGATGCATACAGTAAGGATAACAAACAGGAGGATCTGGAAGCCCAGTTTTGTGGCCAGTCCTGTTTAGCATTTTTATTGATGACTTAGACATGGGAATTGAGCACACCCTCAGTAAATTTGCAGATGAGACCAATTTGGGTGGGAGTGTTGATCAGCTCGAGGGTAGGAGGGCTGTGCAGTGAGACCTAGACAGACTCCATCAGGCTGAGGTCACAACTGCAGGAGGTTCAACAAGGTCTAGAGCAGGGTCCTGCACTTGAGTCACAGCATGCAGCACTCCACTCCCAGGCTGTGGGAGGAGTGGTTTGAGAGCTGTTTGACTTGGGGATGCTGGTTGACAATGGCTGAACATGAGCCAGGGTGTGCCCAGCCAGTGGCATTTTGGTCTGTAGTATGGCCAGCATGACTAAGTGATAACCTTGGCACTGCACTTTGGCACTGGTGAGGCTGCACCTCAATTCCTGTGTCCAGTTCTGGGTCCCTCATGACAGGAAAGTCATTGAGTTCCTGGAGAGTGTCCAGCAAAGGGCTATGAAGGGTTAAGAAATGTGTCTCATAAAGAACAGCTGAGAGAACTGGGACTGTTTATCCTGAAGAAGAAGAAGTTCAGGGGGGACCTCACTGCTCTCTAGAATTCCCTGAAAGGAAGCTATAACTGGGGGAGGGGGGGTGGTCTCTCCTACACTGCCTGCAGTGAGAGGTCTAGAGGAAATGACATTAAAATGAGACAGGGGAGATTCAGATTAGATATTAGAAAACATTTTTTAATTGTTAGGGTGGTCAGGCATCGGAATAGGTTTCCCACGGGGAGGGTGGAGTCGCCATCCCTGGAGGTGTTCAAGAGGCATCTGGATCCAGTGCTGGCTGATGGTTTAGTGGTTTAGGGGTTACAGTGGTGGTGCTGGGTGGATGGTTTAACTTAGTGCTCTTGTAGGTGTCTTCCAATATTGATGATTCTATGATTCCATGAGATTAAGACTAGAAGGGAATTGGAAAAAACAGTGTTCATTAAAATTTCATGAAAGATACAGTTTTTTGAGATATTTCATGACAGAAAAGGATTTCTCTTGTTGAATATTTGACTGCTATAGTTGCATTGCCATAGCAGATATCCACATACTCATTGCCTGTGCCTAGCTTTCATAACAAACTGTCTCTTCCTCTGGAAGACTCCAGTAGCTCATGTCAGCAAGCAGTTGGCTGTCACAGTGCCTCTCTTGGAGTGTGTGTCACCCACTAAGCTGCTTTACAGAAAGCAGCCACAGCTATGGGGAAGAACAAGGATCATTTGCAAGGTCATGTCAGGTGATAGGTCTTGGCAGGCTATGTTATGGCAGAGTGCGTTCTTTGTATGGTAACACTGGCACTTCCAACCCCAAAAAATCCATATGGGGAAGCAGGGCATTATAAACATGTTTAAGAAATTATTTTGGAGAGATCTAGTCAAAGCCATGTTCCAGGGTGGGCAAAATTCAGCCTTATAGTAGTTAGATCAGGTCAGTGGTGGCTCAGTCTCCTGAAGCACAGGAGCCTCCTGAACGGACAGGTGGCAACCATCTCTTTTGTGAAAACAGAACAGTAACATTGGCCAAAAACTGGGTTCCATCAATTAATGTTTTCCACTGTGTTGCTGGTGTCCAGTAGATTGTGTCAGTGTTTTCCATACCTAAATGGCAGATAAACTGTTGGGTTTTCTCTTTCAAATCTAAATGTAGACAACAGGCAGCACTGGAGATAGCCCAGTGTCTTCAGGTGTGCAGATATGACCAGGGCACAGAATTACAATATTGATAAGAAAAGAAAAGAGGAAAGTCTTAATATTTGCCACAAAACTGATTGAAATCCTCTTAATCTTTGAAGGATAAATCTCCAACAAAAGGATATTTTTAACTGAGATAGAATCATATTGAAAACAACAAGATCAAATATGCTCTGTTATCAGATGGAAAAAAATAAATTACATTTCAGATATTGAAAGCTTTGATGTTTCAATGATGTTTTTATTTGAAAATTACTTCTCTCATCTTGTGTAGAATGCAATTTTCATCATAATAGCATGTTAAATTGCTGAAAAATTATCATTTTCCCTTTTAAGTTGTCACTTTTCCCAAAACAGTTTAATTAGTTATTTGATCCAGTCATTCATTCTCACCTCTACTGTGTATATTTAAAACTCTTAACCTGTCTTTACATCAGCTATAAGCTCTGGGAAGTAACAAATACCCCTCAACAGGTCAAGTTGTTTTGACAGGGCAGGCAAAGCATTAGTCCTTGAATTTCCTAGAGAACAAGAAACTTCATGTGTGATAAGCTAGAAGAATGTTCTGGGTGGTCTCATAATGCACTATTCTGAACTATTTTTTCTTGGTTAACCAGTTGTGGAGATTTATTCCTAGCTTCACAGAGATAAGTGTTTAATAGCATTTATCTAGCACAGCCATGTCTAAGAAAAAAGAAAGTGGTTTGGTGAGATGCCTCTCTATGCTGTTTATTAAAACCTATTGAGAAACTGCAAACTCAAGGACTGACTGCATCCCTAGGGAGGAGAAGGGAGTACTAACTTTTCAGGCTCTGGATGCACTCAGCTTCCAGGGATGATCTGGGTCACTAGAGCCAATTCAGATCTCCTCAGCCTAATCTGGAATTATGTGAGATTCTTCAGGAATTATGCAGGTGTATGGGAACCTGTCTGCTCATGTTGTATATATTCTACTTTCCAAACCTGTGGAGAAAAACAGTGAACACATCAGGTTCTTGTCTGTTTTTCATGTTCTGCATCCACTTTTCCAGACCAGTGACTTGCAGGATGTTTTTCCTTCTGCTTTCAGTTGCTGTAGATTCTAGCAGGTTATAGTAGGACTTGCCCACCATGCCCCTCACTGGGTCCATCTCTAGGGTTTGCAGTTTCAGAGCAGCACAGCTAGAATCCCTGCAGCCTGCCTTATTGCAGGTTCTTGTTATGTTCCTTGGAAATCCCTGTTCATCTGCTGAAGATCTGCTGAAGTTCAGCTATTGCTTTGGAGACAAAGGGAAGGGGAAAAATTCTTTTGAGATTGGCTTAACAGCAGGAGCTGGCACTGCCTTAGTTCCTGCTTCTGCTCACTGAGCACTCTCAGGCTTTCATCAGGGATGGTGAGACAGGGAATAAGATTTGTCAAACAGGATCTGAAAGATGCCTCTCAAAGCTTCCCTCCTAAGTTAAAAGTCTGCTATCTCTGTGTGTGTCTTTACCACAGAATTTGTCCTGTAGCCTTTCAGCAGGGCTGAGGTGCACTGCAGTGTCAGAGCTCGATTATGCTTTTTAAAATTTCTTCTTGCAGATGTCAGTAGTGCTTGGTTCAAAGTGTGAAGTCTGTTGACCCCTGCAGCTACTACCATTTGCACTTCTTAAACTGTCATTGAGGAGTTACCATGGTGCTGTGCAGATTAGAAATTTCAGTAGAAGTTAAACAGGCGGACTGCAAAAGGGCTGTAGGGGATTTTTGTAGGAAGAGACACCACCTTCTTGGTGTGCCAAAGTCACTAGTAAAGAGACTCTTCCAAACCAAGAAAAGACAGTGAAGATCTTATATGACTTCACTTTCAGACTAACAAACATGCTATTATCTTGCTGCTGCGTGTGCACTATTTAAAATGGAGAATCATCCGTTTAAAGGAAGTGGAGTTGTAGAAATATATTCACATATATACATACATAACACACACACACATATGCAAATACATATATATAAATACTCTGCAGTCATAACCCCATGCCTGTGGGTTAACCACATATGCACAATGCAAAGAGTTGTATTATTTCCTTGTCTCTCCTGCCTATTCTGCTATGGAATATATTTTCATTATGTTGCATTAACTTGTACAAATGGCTGTTCTGCCATCTTCCAGCTCTTTGTATACCAACATACTAATTAATTTTACTTAATTCTAGCCACAGAAAACCATGGAATTTCCTGTGTTTGCTCAGCTAGGAGGAGTCCTGTATTAGCTGCTGCTGTTGCCTTATTCCTCTCTTCCACTTAGCTTGTCTTTCTCTTATGGAGCAAGGTCTTCATAAAGATAACTGATTTGGTTCATGTATGAATGTCTGGACACAACTTTAGCACAATTACTGTGTCATAATGCTGAAGTATTTCTTTCTCTAAAAGTGCTCCTCTGATGAGCTTGAAGATACTGGAGACATTTCTGGTATTGTGGAGCAATTGCAGACTGAATGTGATGTGATGCACACCATCTCTTAGAACAAAAATGTAAAATATTAATCAGTTACCAGATAACTAGTACCACTGAATTTGTCTGAACCATAATCAGTTACCAGATAACTAGTACCACTGAATTTGTCTGAACCATAATCAGTTACCAGATAACTAGTACCACTGAATTTGTCTGAACCATAATCAGTTACCAGATAACTAGTACCACTGAATTTGTCTGAACCATAATCAGTTACCAGATAACTAGTACCACTGAATTTGTCTGAACCATAATCAGTTACCAGATAACTAGTACCACTGAATTTGTCTGAACCATAATCAGTTACCAGATANAGAAAAAATGCTCCCATCAATTTTTCTTAAACAATAAAAAAAAAAAAAAAAAAAAAAAAAGGTCATTTATATTTCTGTTTACTGTAATTCAGCTAACCTACAGTTTAGGTGTTCACTATGCATTCAGTGTTCACTATGTTGTCAAACACAACAGAACTGAAGGCCAGCAGAGATTTGATGTACATCTTTAACTGAGAGCCTGAACAGAGTGAACTGCTAGATAGATGTCATCACATTGTTGCAGAAAACGGGTAGAAGTGGGGCTGATATCTCTTTCAAAAGAGATAAAAGTTTGAATGCTCTATATGACACAAACCCCCATGAACTTGCTATGTTTGCCTTGTTCAGAACATTTAATTGACATTAATATTTTTTAAAGTATGTGTTAACTTTGCAGCTTGGACTTTGCAGATCCTAGACAGTGTCACTGGTGCTGAGCAACTGTGGGGACTCTTCTCTACAGATACTTCAGTTGCTATTCTCTTCTGATTCTTCTCTGGTCTGTTTTTGGAGTCTTTTCCCTAACATTGTTTTCCTGTTCAGTAGTAATCATCCTCCATTTTTCTGAATTCCATTTTGCTAATGAAATTACTGATTCCTAATGTTTTTTAACTGAAATTACTGATTCCTAATGTTTGAAGGAAATTTCTTTCCATCAAATTCTGTATGTTTCCCTTAAAAGCTTCATTGGCTGTAGTGATTCACAGATATTAAGATCTTTTCTGGAAACTGACTTTTGTTTGTTCTGTAGTTTCTTTCCAGCAGACAAACTCTGTATGTTATTGTATTGCTGGTTTAGACATAGAATTCATAAACTCCAATCTGACTCATAATTTGTGAACAGTACCTTCAAACTGTCACATCACTGAGCCACATCAAGTAATAAAATGTAATTTTTTTGCTATGTGTTTATTGGGTGTTTGATAGTCCATTTATCTCCATGCAAGGAAGGCCTTGGGATACTAATTTTTTATTTTGAAAAACTTGAGAAAAAGTGATGTCCTGGATTGCAAGGCAATATATATCTATTTGCCATCTGTGAAAGGTGTGGCAGTTATCTTCTGTTAATTGGGCAGTTTTCTTTATCTCTTCCACAAACCAACCCTCCCTCCAGGGAGACATCTGCTGTTAATGGGCCACTGATGGTCACTGCATGACTGATAAAATTACAGCATCCCATTGTGAGATGCTCCGCCCAGAGGGAGGAGCCAAGCATTCCTAACTGGATATAATCTGAGATTTCAAGACAGTTCAGTTCTTCCACTGGATCCCCAGAGGAACAGCTGTCTTTTCCACTGGATCTTCAAAGGAAGACTACACCCTTTCTACAAGATCACTGCTTCAACAGAACCCCATTTGCCATTCTAGGAGGACTGCAACCACCAATCCAACTGGACTGCTAGCAACAACCTGACCAACATGGTATCAGGTTGTATTCTGACTTTGTCAGTGGTTTTTCTTTTGCATTATTGCATGTATTTTGGTTTTCTTTTCCCTTTTCCTAATAAATTGTATTTCTGACTTGGAGCCTCTCACTGGTTTTGCTTTCAAACCAGAACAAGTGAATAGAAAAGTCTTTGAGGTTGTGTAAAGTTCAAGAAATGAAGTGTTAAAGATTGTCATTAATAGAAAGAAAGCAGTCACAGAATTCACAGAATTGACAGAATCACTAGATTGGAAGAGAGCTAAAAGATCATCGAGTTCAACCCATGCCCTAACACCTCAGCTGAAACATGGCACCAAGTGCCATATCCAATCTTTTTTTAAATGCATCCAGGGATGGTGACTTCACCACCTCCCCAAGCAGACCATTCCAGAACTTTATCACTGTTTCCATGAAAAACTTTTTCCTGATATCCAACCTGTATTTGCTTTGACGCATCTTGAGACTGTGTCCTCTGGTTCTGTCAGTTGCTGCCTGGTGAGAGAGACCAACCCCCACCTGACTACAGCCACCTTTCAGGAAGTTGTAGAGAGTGATAAGG
>VZRH01005613.1:283278-296096 GCA_013397555.1 Urocynchramus pylzowi | reverse complement strand
TGATGGCCCCAGCTGGCTGCAGCACCGTTCACCACCACCCTCCGGGCCCGGCCATCCAGCCAGTTCCGAACCCAGCAAAGAGCGCTCCTGTCCCAGCCGTGGGCTGCCAGCTTTTCCAGGAGTGTGCTGTGGGAGACAGTGTCAAAGGCCTTGCTGGAGTCCAGGTACACAACAACCACAGCCTTTCCCTCATCCACCAGGCAGGTCAGCTGGTCATAAAAGGAGTTCAGGTTGGTCAGACACGACCTACCCCTCCTGAACCCGTGCTGGCTGGGTCTGATCCCCTGGCCATCCTGTAAGTGCTGTGTGATGACATTCAGTATAAACTGTTCCATAGCCTTACTGGGTACTGAGGTTGGGATAACCGACCTATAATTGCCAGGATCCTCCTTCCCACCCTTTCTATGAATGGGTGTGACACTGGCCAGCTTCCAGTCATCTGGAACCTCACCAGTGAGCCAGGACTGCTGGTAAATAATGGAGAGTGGCATTGCAAGCTCATCTGCCAGCTCCCTCATCACCCTGGGATGGATCCCATCTGGTCCCATGGATTTTTGAATATCCAAGTGTCCCAGCAGTTCTCTGACTGCTTCCTCTTTGGTAAAGAGGGGACCATTCTGCTCCCTGACACCATCAACCAACCCAAGAGGGCAGCTGTCCTGATGACAAGCCATCTTCCTACTAAAAACTGAGGTGTTAAGCACCTCTGCCTTCTCCTCATCAGTCAGTTTACCTGCTTTCACTATGCAGTGTAATATTTGTTCCAGTACTTTTCAGTAATTTCAAAAGAACTTTAGTGCCAAAAAACTAAAGAAGGAAGCCAGCAGATTGTTCAAGAACTTGCCCACCCATGTTGGGGTACTAGATGGGCAGAAATGTGCACTGGAGAGGCTCTGCATACAGTCTCATATGACATTGTAACAAAGAGGGACTTGAAAAATAGATGCAAAAGGTAGCTTAGGATGAGTGACTTCACAAGTCAACAGGGGAAATACTTGAAGAAAGCTGTCTACAGGAGAACTCAAATGGACACCACAGGTTATCTGTCCTGGCTTATGTCCAGAGAGGGACTTGCAAGGTGACAACAAAATGAGAGTCTTTCTGAAGAAGAACAGGGAACAGGGCTACATGACATATAAGATTCACAAACTGGAGACATGACATGAAGAAGATGAAATTCAGAGAGAACGACAGCAATGTGTGGAAATGAAAGATAAAATATTAGTTTTACAGGTATAGAAGCAGGAAAAACTGGAGTTATTAGCAGGAGTTCTGCAGGAAATTATGTATGGAGCACCTCACATAACATCATCTTGGAAATAGAGACCACTTATTTCAAAAAGTTTCCTGAGATTTGGAGAGTACACACAGAAAAATATGGGCAAATAGAAATAATCTGAGAAAAAACAACATGTTGTAAGAAAATCTGTCTCTGGAGAAAAGCTGAATGAACACATCTACAAGATCTTGTTTTGTTTTCTGATTTATCAAAGTTTATTATAGAAGAAAAGAATGACTAATTCTGGCAGAACAGTACAAGACAAAACTGAGCTTATCTGGGAAATATAAGAGTTGTTAAGAAAAAGATTCCTGCTATCAGGAAGCAGTGCATTAGAACAAGCCAGGAAGAGACATCACAGAAAATAAGCATTTCTCTGAGGTGGCTTGGTTGCAATTTACTCTTACAGAAGGATGGACAGGATAGGACTTAAAGTCCCCTCTGACTCTGCATTTTTATTACTTTTTCTGACTTCCTGATTCAAAATGTGACTTATCTGAGACAAGTTAGAAACCAGAGGTCTGCCAAGCTTTTTTTTTTTTGGTGAAAAGGTGTTGAAAAGGGACATGAAAAAAGGCACATGAGCACAAGCAACAGGAAACACTTTCCTGTGAAATACAGGAGGGTTTGGAAACCTGTTGTGCCTGCCTGTTCAGCTCCTTACTCCCTGCTCCCTTGGCTTTTAGACTTACATCTAAAAAGAAGAAGAATCAGCCAATAGAAGTCCTGTGATAGCTGTCTCAATGAGAAATGCCACAGAAAAGGTAGGTAGGGGACTGTTTGTCATTGCTTAGAGTGATAAAAAGATTTTTCAACTTCAGCTCCTGGGACTGCACAGGTCTGCAGTGCAGTCCCAGGAGCTGAAGTTGAGAAATCTTTTTTTTCTCAAAAAAAAAAAAAAAAAAAAAAAAAAAACAAAAAAAAAAAAAAAAAANAAAAATTTAAAAATTTTTTTTTTACAAAAAAAAAAAAAAAAAAAAAAAAAAAGATTTTGAGAAATCAAAATTGAGGTGTGGCCTTACCAGCGCCAAATACAGGGGAAGAATGACCTCCCTGCTCCTGCTGGCCACACTATTCCTGATACAGGCCAGGAAGTGGCTGTATCAGGAATACAGTCACATTCCTGATAGAATGCGGCTGTATTCCACATACTGTGGAATACAGTGTGTCCCTGTATTCCACTGTGTCCCTGAGCAGCTACCACGTCCCTGGGCTGGACACTGCTGAAGGGATCAGCACCTGTCTCCTTTGCTCTGGAGGAGACCGCTTTATGTTCTTGGTACTATTTCTTTTGTGTTCTGGCATGCTGAGCTTTGCTAGGGTTTGGGTCACAGCAGCAGTGTCAGAGGTGAACTGAAGAGGTGATGAGAGCAAGGACAAGTGTGCTTTTTCAGCATCAGTGGTGAAGTTGAATAAAACACACAGACAATTTGTGAGTAGAGAGAAACTAGCAAGACAAACCTAAGACTCCATTTCTTATTTTCTGCTAAGACCAAAAGTGATTGCAGCTTGTAATATACTCGGTTGCAAAGTCAGTAACAGAGTCTGGTATGCTTCTCTTTGCAATAT
This sequence comes from Urocynchramus pylzowi, assembly GCA_013397555.1. Taxonomy (NCBI): domain Eukaryota; kingdom Metazoa; phylum Chordata; class Aves; order Passeriformes; family Fringillidae; genus Urocynchramus; species Urocynchramus pylzowi. The sequence goes on along the minus strand of VZRH01005613.1, from coordinate 293,248 downwards.
CAACATGGATAGCTAGAACACATTTATTTGTGGAATCTCTGAAGCAAGCGGTAAATGACAAATTAAATGAAATAAAGAAAATGTTTGCTTCCTTTCTCTCTATTGAATATAATTAGCACTGTGCTCTTTGCTTGATCTTTAGTTCAAATATACCTAGAAACATCCAAGTAGTCATTAATTTTTTGATTAAACAAGTGGAACATTTCCAAAGTTAAACATTTATTTTTCTGTAATTGTTTTCTCTGTGATCCCTTTGATACCATTTTTAAAATAGAAGGAAAGAAATTACCTTTTGTCCTGTTCACACAGCGTATGATGTTTCCAGGCTCTCTTTCAGTAAAACAATTCCAATTGTTTAGGACTCTGACCACTCTCAGAATTTCTTAATTTCACTTTAATCTTCAGAAATATTTTCAAGCAGCACTCTGATCTTGATCTCAAAGTAACAGTAGCCTCAGAAAAGTTAACATGATGTCTCTAACTGGCTACTTATCTCGGGAGAAAGGTTAGCTGAAAAACAAGAACACCATTATTTGGCACATCATCAGACTGTAAATGGAGGCTTTCTTCTGTACAGAAAGAGCCAGCTTACCTGCTATCCTACACTACTGAATGATTAGCTCTTCTGGCATTACTTTCCTCTCAGTGTAAAAAAATCTTCCCGTGACGCATCCTTGAGAAATCTCAGATTTTCAAAAATAACCCCACTTCTTTTGTGTTCCAGTGATCTTCTTACTTTTCTGGGTTTCATTGCTTAATTGATAATACTTAGTGGGTTTTTTGCTCGATAAATTATTATCTCTGCAATTTTTGGTGAGCAACTGTTGAAGCTGTACCCTGGGGTACAGCTGTTACAACAGATGTACCCTGGGAATCATAAACTTGTTTGCTCTGGATAAGGTGAAAATAAGTTATATTCCATTTATATTACAGTTTAAAACACGTTTTAACCAACAAAGTAAGCTGTTGTTTTATTGGGTTTTGGGGTTGTTTTATTTGTTTGTTTGTTTGTTTGTTTCTGAGAGGCTACCGATGGCCTGCTGAGTGTTTAACATACTTTAAAATACTTCAGCTTTCCCTTACCCTGTATTCCTTGTGATTTTGTCTCCTAATATCTCTCCATTTTGTACTGATTCTGACAGGTTCTTCTTTCCAAAATAAAAACAATAACTCACTGCAGAAGGAATGGGAAAAAGTCTATAGGTTTCCCTCAGTGTAAATGAACAAACATGGAGGATTGCAGAGTTGAGGACAAAAGAACTGCCTATTTGCAGACAGATTAATGGAAAATTCTGAGTTTCAGTGTCAAAAGTTATTGATAAAGAGGAGATGGGGTGAAATCTGAAAGATGCAATGAAGTGTTTTTAAGTATTATTTTTATTGCTGTTGGCTTACAACTTTGAGTGTGGGAGGAAGTACAGGATTTTCTTCTGATTTTCCTCTAAATATAATTTTTTATTGTTTTGCTTTTTTACTTCTGCTGTGAGTGACAACAGAACTATTCCACTTGTGATTTTTTTTCACTCTGCTTTAGTCTACATTACTCTCCAGGAAATGAAAGGCTGGGTTTTATGTCATCTTACTAATTGCTTTTCTTGCAGCAGTCAGGTTCCAGTCTCTCGGCAAGGGCACAAGCACAAATTCAGTCAGTCTCAATGGGTTAAATTAAAGGCTGTGCACACTGAGGTGGGTGGTTTAAGATGTTTGATTACTGTTTCATTTATCTAACCAAGGTGTTCTGCAGGGATTCAGGTTTATTACTGTTCTCTAAATGGGGGAGTACTTTTCACTACTTTGTTTTTAAAAGTCATGTAAACTCTCCTTGGAGTCAGTCATGAAGAATTACACTGGAAATTGTCTCAAATCCCTAGCACTTCATTACAGCAGCCAGTATACCACAGATGAGGATAAAGCCTGAACCTTCAGCTGGGTTAAGTTTGGGGCTGTGCTCTGCAGCACCCATGTCCTCTCTGGTGCCCTTTTCCCACTGAGCCTGATGATCTCTGCCGTGCCCTCCACCAGCCTGTGGGCAGTCACCCCTCCCTTCACCTGCCTGTCAGCCAAGCTCCTCCTTGGACCTGAGTCTGACCTGGCTTCTACCAAAAGTCACCTGTTGCCTCCTTGATTCCTTCCTGTGAGCACCCTTCTCCATTGTGCCTCTTCTTGTGGGATTTCAGGAGGTTACTCTGAAGGCAAGGCAGCTGCTTTTGTACAGTTCTTGAAGTGGTGACTCTTGATCAAGAAGATTCCCATGGGTCCCATATCTAAGCTCAAAGTACATAATTATTTTTACCCTCCTGAAGTTATTCTTACCTCATTGTTGAGGAATAATTTATATATTTTTAAATTGGTTAGAATTTTACAGGACATTATGAAAAGAAGCAAGGAGCTAGGGCTGAAATAATTTGACAAACTGAGCAAAATATGCCTCAGATTTGTGAACCAGGTGTAACCAGCCTGTTTAAATTCCCTGTCACAATGCTATTCTCCCTTTCTGTTCTGACATCATTGAAGTGTGGAATGAAAGGCACGAGATTTTCCCACAGTTAATAGCAACCTCTATTATACATCAATCTATATAAAATGCAAAATAGTAAAGAAAATTATGAACTGGGTAAAGTGATTTTTTGGGTTAGAATAATTATCATAATATTCATGGCACTAAGAAAACATATTAGCACTTTGGAGTTATTGTTTTTAGCTCTGTATTGTCAGAAATACGGAACACTGAAATTCCACTTCTTTTTTTTAGTTACCAGAATCATAAGAACTGTGTTTTTGTGGCCCCATAATCAAGGAGGCATGTCTTTGATAGGCATTCAAATGCAAGAAATATTCCTTGCACTGTTTCAGTAGCCATAAATTAGTCTTTGTGGCTGGAGAAAGCCTAAGTGAGTGATATTGTCTTGGCACATGTAATTTTACCTTCTACAAAATTACAGGCTCTTAAGGGATGCTGGATAAAGTTGGAAACACCAGTTCTCTATAGTTATTTGTATGTACCATTCGTTCTGGGAAAAACAGCCAGTGGTTTTGGCTGGGGACCTGTCTATTTTTGTGCCTTTATGCAAAGTATCAAACATTGCTGTTACCAGAAGAAGTCAGCAATATCATGTTTGCCGCCAGTGACAGCAAATGCTGAAGGACTAATATTCAGTAGGGTTGACAAAAGGCTGTGATTTGGCACTGTAAATTCAGATGAATCAGTGGTGGAAGAAAAAAATAATTGTTTATTTTTGCTTACTTTCAAAGTAAACTAGGGGAAACAGTAGCATGTTAAGGGAAATGAGAAAAGTTGTTACTGAAGCTGAAACAACTGGGGATCTTGAAGCCAAACAACATGTAGAAAATACCAAAAATATTATTATTTTCTATGAAGAAATACATATCACTGTTCAATATAAAAACATGCTGGTATTTCCTCAAAACAGATGAAAAAATAACTAAACAAATAAGAAAGAAAAATAGCAACTGAAATGGCTTTTTCAAACTCTGACTTCATTGGCTTCAGGTAAAAGGCAGCTGCCCAAGTGTTCCAGGAGAACTGTGCTGCAATGTGCAGTTTGCATATGGCTGCATATTCCATATAATTCCTTTTTTTCAAATATCATATACCAAATGGACTGTGGTAACTTTTCCAACATTGATAGTACCACCATTTTCCACTACAGCCTCCTTTTCCCCATCAGCACGCAAAACCTCATTCAAATAGCAGCTCCTTTAGCCCTGCTTTGGGGTACAGTGATTAGTATAATGAACAGCTGTTCCTGACAAAGGCTGCAGACTGATAACATGATATAAAACTATATTAAATAATGATAATTATAATGACATATTTTAAGCAGCTAAAATATTTAATTTTTCTGTGTTCCTCTTCAATATTCCCTTGTTATCCTTTTCTATGGAGGTTATTTGCAAGCAATAGAGGGGAGTTGGAGTAGTTCTCTAAGTGTAAATATCATTAGTTTTGCCTCTTCTGGAAGTTGGTGCTCAGAAATGCTATTTTGTTCTTCAGAAACCTGTCTCTGCTGGCAGAAGGGCTCTGCATCTCACAACTTGCCCATCAGGGCATTTGAAGGATTTAGGAATCAGAAGACTCAATGAAATGCAACATAATACTCCAAAGAGGGAAGTGCTATTGGATCTGGATCTTAAACTTTGGTAAGGGGGTGTAAAGTGAGCTTACTGATGCTGCAACATGAGAGTGCATAGTTTCCTGCTACTCAAAGGGAGGAACATGCAGGTCTCTGGCTTGTTGGGTTTGCTTGCTGAAGAACACTGCTGTTAAAATAAATGTAGTGACAGCCTGATCAATGGCTGTCTAAATGCTGTGACAACTTAAGAGAGCGTTTTTCAAATTCCTATTTCAGCTTTACAACAGCAATCCTTCTGCTTCAGAGAATTACAGTCTTGATAGCTGTAGAGCAAGCATGTTATTGAGTAATTCACAGAAATCAGGGTATTGATGGGTTTTGCAAGCACTGCACCATTCTCAGATATATATGCAATTCCATCACAAATGATAAAAAATGGGGGTGAAAAATGTTTGCAAATTTGAAGTAATTAGTTGTCAAAATACCCCTGGGAGACAGGAGAAGTCAGGTGATTCCAGTAGTGAGACAGGATAGATGGGTCAATGGCACATTAAACTATCTGTATCATGATAGCCAGCTTGTGCTTAGCTTAGGTAGAAGAACATCTCTGAAGTAAGAGCACTTCAGGGTGAGTACAGCTAATAAAGCCATGCAACACATGTGACAGGAGAGCAAACATACAGAAGGTAGGAATGTCTGCCATTAGAAGCAAAGGTCTGTGCAAGTATCTTCACTGCCATCAGTGCCTGTGCTAACTGAAACCAGGCACCACTGCAGCCTTACCTGCATTTTGCTATGTGCTCATATTCTCACAAAGGAGCATATTGTCATGGTTTTTTATTTTTTTAAACTATTTTGTAGGTTCTTGCTGTTAATTTCCCTGCCATTGCTGAAGAATTTTTTTTTCCCAACCTGTTACAACTTCAGCTGGGCAATCGATTCCAAACATTTTATGTACATTTATGTATTTCATGTAGAAATGGTGGGATACTGCAATTGTTTTCAAATTTGTGTAAAAAACTGGTGCAGGGTTTTACATACTGACACAAAACAAAACAAAACAAAACAAAAAAAAAAAAAAAAGAAATGAAAGAAAAAAAGGGAAAAGAGAGGAAAAAATTAACCCTTTTGATTAGAAAGCCTGAAACAAATAACAAAATAGTTAATTCAAAATCAGTGAAAGAAAGGTTTGCTCAAGCCCAAAAGGAGTTGTCTTTTATTCGTAATGAAAGAGCCAAGTGTTTTTCAGTCACTCAGATATTATCAAGGGCTGCAAAGCTACTTTCAGGAGGGTGATTTGGCTATTCCTGCATGGCTCCAGGTTCTGATTGCTCCAGAGGATACATTCTGCTGGGGTCGCCAGCAGGCAGGCATCTGAATCCAGGCCATGTGCTCATGCTCTGGAACACCTGCAGTGGTACCTTCCTCCCCTGAAATCCAGTGCACCCTGCCCACGTCCAAGTGCTTTTCTCAAGATTTCCTTTGGGCTTTACTTGTACAACTCCACACAAAGAGGTTTACTGCAGCTCCTGCTTCCCTCTTCCCATTGCGTGGCAGACACTGGAGCCTCTCTGGAACAGAAACTGCTCTTTGGTATTAGTATGTCACCAAGCTGAGTGGAGCAATCTCTAAGGATCTGGTCCTCAGGGTTTCTAAAAGACTTAGATCAAGACACTGACTCTAATGTGAGCACATCTATAGTGATATAGATTTCATGTGAGTTTTGTAATCGAATTTTTACTGCATTAAGAATAATGTAACATTTTAGGCAGATTGCTTAAGAAAAGCCTCTGTCTTAAAAAAAAAAAAAAAAAAAAGGCAAAGCCAAATATGCAAGTAACTCCCCTGTGAGATATTTTTACATTAGAGCAGTATTCCCACTCTTGGGGAGTGTAATTTATGCAACGTACAGATATATATATATATATATATAAACAGATTTTCTTGATTCAGGCATGTCATGCAAGCTACAGCTGTCATTAACATATTCAAAATTTAAAATTACCATATACCAGGAAATTATCAACTGAATATACATAAATGGTGATTATATATGTATATATACATTTGCTCTCTAAACTCTGGAAAAGAGTTAATTTGCTGATAAGTTGAAGTTGTTAGAAAACAAGACAGTAATTAAGGTTTCCTCCACACATGTACACTGTTTCTTACTGAGAAGTTATACAACCACCAGAAATGTTATGGCATTTTGCAGACATGATCTCTGTGGCTGGATTCCTAAAGGGTTTGTTTTGGTTAGGGTAGGTTCTTGTTTCTTTTTGGGAAGTTTTGGAGAAGAGGGAAGATATCAAGCTGCATCTAAGGCCAAGACAAGCAAGAAAGGCAGAAAACTGTGTGAAAAATCAATACATTTTTTGAAAAGAAAAAATAAGTTTGTATTTGGTGAGGAACATGCTACTTCTCATATTCAAGTGGGAACAGCTGTCACTGAACTGCCCAAATATGTCCTTCAGGGTGACATTTGGCAGGTAATAGAGTTATAACTGTGGTACTGCTCTGTACCAGGGACTAAGGGACACCAAGAGCAGTGCTGCTCCACTGCAAGTCCCCTTAGTGTAATCTGGCAGATATGGCCTTGTCTCTTGGGTGTGGAAGAAAATGTTGGAGACACCTGGGTTTCAATTGCTTATGAGACTCTGTTATAATTCCCAGAGATGTGACAGGATAATCCTTCCTCAGTATGCAGAGGAATTCAGAAGAGAAATAAGCCCTTTACTGAGAACACATGGTCCATTAAGATCACTTTGAAAGACAGTGATGGAAATAACTGCAAAGCCAATTGCTGCTCCTAAGTGCCTTCTGGAGAGATGACTGAGCACCGAAAATCAGCACCAAATGCTTCATCTTGCAAAAAGACTCAGAGGGAGTTACACAAGTGATTGCTGTGTAACACTGCCAAAAGGATTTTGTCAGTCTTTGACTGATTTACATCAGCAACATCAATTTCAGTCTTGCTTTCCATTTTGTCATTTAAGTGTTTGCTTACAAAACTTGATTGATCACTATAAGGATGTATTGATTTCAAATTAAATACTGCCTTTATAATAACCTCAGTAATTTCTGGTAACCATAATTTCATACAGAATAATTTTACTCTTTATAATAACTGCAGTAATTTTTGGTAAGCATAAGGTTATTCAGAATCATCATACATTTACTTCAGTAAATATTTATTAACACTTTAATACACTATAAATATGTATTACATATAATAAATATATATTTAACATACAATAATTTTATATATTTATACAAAAATTTAAATAATTTTAATTATTTAAATATAAATAATATTATTTAAATATAAGTAATATTATTTAAATATAAATAATTGTATATATTTATATATTTATAAAATTTTATTATATGTAATATATAATAATTTAAATGTATAAAATAATAATAATTTATACATTTATTATATTAATATATAATATAATTTTAACTATGTTTAAAATTATAAGCCAAATATTTATTTTTTAGATTATTAGTAGTTTATTTATGAATATATTTATGAATATTTGTCTGCTTACATTTGGGTTTGTGTTGGAGATCCATTAAAATGCACTGAAAATTGTTAAAATTACTGTGAGAACTTCAGGAAAAATATCTTAAATATGATATAGGCAGGAAAAGGTACATTTATGAAAATGAACTTAGCATATAAAACTGTTAGGCATGTTAATTTATAAAAACAAGTTAATTAACACATATTACTGACTGTGGTCACCATGCTATTTAGATATGCTTTTTGAGTGATGACTTTTTTTTGTTTTCTACATTTTCAGTCAAAAGTACAATGAGGCAGTATCTTTCTGATATTCTCATTCTCTCATAAGCTAGAACAAACAAAGCAACAGATTCACATTTAAATTTTTTAAAATAACTGCAAGAACTTGAGGAAAAACACACGTGTTTTTTAAGCAGTTTGCATGCAGATAAAGGCAATAACTTTGCCTGGAGAGGGTGTGTTCTCATGCTTGCTCAACAGCTACAGGAAGTACAAATTGCAGAACATATGAGCCTCACATCCAGCTTGGTGTAGAATTACTCACTTTCAACTAAAAGTCCATTTCTGTCTGTGTGAACTTCATCAGTGTGGGATCCATTCCTGTGATGATGTTATTCCTTCCTATGGCTCACGTGGGTCAGCGCTGTCCCCACCTCTGCCATTGTACAAAAACCTTGCTTTAGACTGGACTAAAGAGGGTTGTGGGCACAATACTGCAATTCCTAAGAGAGTATTGAGTCTTTGTGATTGAGGTGTTTAGAAGGAAACCTACTGTTCTCCCTGCAGCTTGATCTGGAGGCTCTGTAGGACAGACCACCTATAAAACAATCTAAGCTCTCCCAGCCTTCCTTCCACAAGGAAAGCAGAAACTGTTTTCTTGAGTCTTCAGGGGAGAGGAACACAAGGTGAAGATTTGGCCCCAGCCTGTGTACCAGGAGATAGAGGGATATTAATGCTGGCACAGGAGGTCTCTATGGATAAGCATATATACTGTCCCATGTGTAAAAGGATACCACACCCAGAGCACATCCAGTGGCTCAACAACACATCTCTAAAACTTTTCTACATCTGTATGTTCTTGTCAGGTCAAGTTGAGCACTTCAAAAATCTATCATTTCAAATTTTCACTTACAATTCAGGAAACTGATTTAGTTTAGGCTTGAAGAGTAAATATACCCCATCTTCTGAGTTCTCCTTGGTCTGTGAAATTTTGTTGTGATTGATGTGACTACAGGATGATACTTAACTATTCCTACCTCAGTATTCTGAAATCCTTCAGCACTTGCCCTTGTGCTATTTGACATTGTGTGGAGAATAGCAGACTGAAAATAAGGCAAAGTGTTTATTAGCACTACATCTTTATTGCCCACAATTTTACTTTCTAGTCAAATCTTTGTATACTGTTTCTTGAGTTATTATTTTTATTTTTTAATTCTGCATCACAGCAGCAGAATTGTAATTTCTTCTAATCTATGAAATTTATTTCAGTATGTATCAGAAATTTTGTGTTATTCCAGAGCACAATACAATTTAAACTGAGGAGCTGAACATTAATTAGTTTCATAAATCCTTTCTAACTGATCTACACACCCTCTCCATCCTGAATAAACTTCAGTATCATATTCATGAATCTTGTCTTTAAACTTGAGAGCCTACTCTTTTATAGTGGAGAGGGAAGGTTTCCATACTGCAGAATTTCATTTGTAAAGAGAAGACCAGGACTATTCAGGGGAATCCACTGAGATTTCCTAGAACAGGATTCTGTGTCTGGATCTAATTTCTGAGAAATTTTGCTCAAAAAATATTCAGTTATACAGGCACAGAAATATACTTTATAACACACATACACACAGACAGAATTATTTTTCCTTCTGTAGTTAAAAAAATAGCTGTACTTTTTATCGGCAGAAATAATACTCTTTAAAATTTGCCTGTGCTTTGGAATGATATGATACATTATGTCCTTTCTACACTGTAATATACAGACTATTAAGTATCCCTGCACAAATTCAATAACTTGTGCAGTGTTATATTGCTTTAATTGTGTGAGGCTTAACTTGAATTTTTATTGACACGCAGTGAATAAAAATAAAGCTTTATTTAAAAACTAATTACCAGAATCTCATCTCTCTCTCAGGAAGGACAGGTTTGAGCGAGCTCAGCTACATCTATTCATAACATAGAAATGGATTTACTGACATCTTGGTATTTGTTAATTGATATTTTCATATTGGAGAGTGCTGATTCATTTTTGTGCCCAGTTCAGTGCTCCTCTTTTTCTGAGGATTGTCTGATGAGATTCTTTTTTTTTTTTTTTTTTTTTGCTGAATATTTTTTTTTTTTA
>VZRH01005613.1:234328-283217 GCA_013397555.1 Urocynchramus pylzowi | reverse complement strand
TAAGGGTCAGCCTGTGGAGTGTTTGCTACCTTATGCAATCTTGCTAAAATTGCAAGTCCTGTAAAGTAAAGTCATGCCATTTTTCTTTTTAATGCTGACATTTCCCTCTTGTGATATCAATAATTATTACCAGATTAAAGTCACTATATAATTGTTGTTGTATATATTGTTTAAAGCTGATAGTTTCAGATTATAGATAGTGTTGCAATTCCAAAATATTTGTTTGCTCTCACATTGTAAACTAAAGCTAAATTGCCCACTTGTGTGGCAAAAGCTGTGGAAAGCATATCAGAAGAGATAATCAACAGTGTTATTCAGGACTCATATGAGATTTCTGTTATAGCCAGGACAAATAAAGTAGAATCATAGAATGGGTTGGGCTGGAAAAAACCTTAAAGATCATCTCCTTCCAGCCCTCCTGCCACGGGCAGGGACACCTTTCATCAGACCAGATCACTCAGAGCCTCATCCAATCTAGCCTTGAACACTTCCAGCGATGGGGCATCCACAGCTTCTCTGGGGAACATTTTCCAGTGCCTCAGCACCATGACAGTAATATTTTTTTCTAATACCTAATCTAAACCTACTTTCTTTCTGTTTAAACTGATTCCCTGTTGTTCTGTCACTACATGCTCTTGTAAATAGTCTCTCTCTATCATTGCAGGTCCCATTCAGTTTCTGGAAGGCCACATTAGGTCACTCCAAATTAGGTCACTTCTCTTTTCTAGGCTGAGCAATCCCAATTCTTTCAGCCTTTCCTCAAAAGAGAGATGTTCCATCCCTCTGATTATTCTTCTGTCCCTCTTCTAGACCCACTCCAATACGTCCTTCCTGTGCTGTGAGCCCAGAGCTGATGCAGCCCTGCAGGTGGGGTCTCAGCAGAGCAGAGCAGAGGGGCAGAATCCCCTCCCTGGCCCTGCTGCCCACACTGCTCTGGATGCAGCCCAGGACACCTTTGGCTCTCTGGGCTGGGAGTGCCCATGGCTGGGTCATGTCCAGCCTCTCAGCACCCCCAGGTCCTTCTGGGCAGGGCTGCTGTGATCTGCCCATCCCCAGCCTGTGCTGGTACCAGGGTTTGCCCTGACCCAGGTGCAGCACCAGCTCTTGGTCTTGTTAAACCCCATGAGGTTCCCACGAGCCACTTCTCCAGCAGATCCCTCTGGGTCATCTGGACATCCCATCCTTCAGGTGTGTCAACAGCACCACTCAGCTTGGGGTCATCTACAAATCTGCTGAGGGTGCACTCAAACCCTTTGTCTATGTCATTGATGAAGATATTAAATAACTCTGGTCCCTGTATGGACCCCCAAGGGACACCACTCACCACTAATGTCCAGCCTGAGTCATTGACCACTACCCTCTGGATGTGACCATCCCCTTTCTTATTCACCTAACAGCCCACCCACTGAATCTATCTCTCTCCAGTTTGGAGAGAAGGATGCTGTGGAGGACTGTGTCAAATGCTTTACAGGGTCCAGATAGATGACATCTGTAACCCTTCCCTTGTTCACTTGTTGATGAGTCCCTCAAACACAGAAGGCCACTGGGTTGGTCAGACAAGACTTGTCCTCGGTGCTGGCTGTCACCTCTCTGTCCTCCATGTGCCTTAGCACAGCTCCTAGGAGGATCAGTTCCATCATCTTCCCAGGCACAGAGGGGAGGCTGACAGGTTAGTAGTTCACAGCATCCTCTTTTATTCCCTTTTTAAAGATGAGTGCAATGTTTCCCTTTATCCAGTCACCTGGGAGTTCTCCTGACTGCCATTGATTTTCTAATACCATGGAGAGTGGCTTGGGAACTACATCACCCAATTCCCTGAGGACTTTTGGATATATTTCATGTATGCTCAAGTTCCTCAGATAGTCATGAACCTGATATTTACTTACAGTACAAAGGACTTGGTCCTCCAGTCCCCTCCCTGCTGTCCATTCACTCTTGAGGTATGGGAAGAGAGACTGCACTGAAGACTGAGGCAAAAAAAATTATTGAGTACCTCAGTCTTGTACTTTTACCAATTTAACAGCATTTTTTATCAGGCGGTATGTTTTCTTTCACCTTCCTTTTCTGATTAACACACCTGTGGAAGCCCCTTCTGTGACACTTTGCATCCCTTGCCAGGTTCAGTGCCAGCTTCAATAGTAGAATTGATCTTGCCTAGTTTTACTAATCTACACACTGCACCTAGATCTAACTGCATCTAGAACAAAGTCCTTAAGAACCGTGTAGAACACATTTGCTTTACCTTTTTCTTAAGAATATGTTAAAATGGTAGGCAAAATGAGGTTTTGAGCTACCCTTACAGGAGTTTGTACTTTTAAAAAATGCGTTTCAATTGGAAAGGTATTATGTTTTGAGCAGCTGTAGGATGCAGTGCTTATTAGAGAGCAGAGTCATTGGAAATTAATTGCAATCATAACTCCATTCTAAGCTAACTATTGTTTTGCTTTATTGTAATGTGACTTCTAATTAAATTCTCCTGGTCAACCACCTAAATAAATTTAATCTTGGTGTCACCCTTGAAAATTAACAGGGTTATTCCCATTTAAAGAAAGAGAACAAAAGAGCATAAATAAACTTGTCTTTTAACATCCTTCCTGCACCATTTTTTCATGACAGAGGCTCCTTGCATCATCAGAGCCAGCCACTAGCATTTGAAAGAATCATTTTAATGGTGTCTGATTTCTTGCTCTTAGGAGAATTGACTGAGATCTACCTTAAATCCAGTATGAATGTGAGAAGATGATTCTCCAGGTATAAGAACTGGAACAAGAGGTATAACTAATGTTCAGAAACATCTCTCTTTGAAGACAAAGCCTATTAAAAATTCAGTTGTTGGTTGTCCTTGGGGTATGAAATTATATTGTTAAACTCCTGCAGTTGGGCATACAGTGAATAGAGAGCTGAGAAAAAATGAGGACAAGTTTATTTGGTCTGTTCTCAGAATCTAGGCTTTACATACAGGTGCTGGGGCTGCAGTAGAAAATAATCCACTGCCATCATGGACTATGGAGAAAGAGAGAATTCCTGATTCTGAGATTCACCTTTGCTGTCAAGTAAATTGGTTGCATTGGCTCAATAGCTGTATCAGGGGAAAAGAAGGTAATATAAAGCTGGGGTTGTCCTGTAAATGTGTAGATATAGTTAACCATTGCCTAAAGCAGGCTTAGTCAAAACCTGTGCTTTTTCACTCAAATTAATTTGGAGCACTATTTTTGGTCTGGCATAGCCACTGAAAATTGTCCATCATGGTCATGCTTTAATGGTGAATCTCAATTATTTTTTTCACATTACTACTGGCTAGTGCGAAGATGTATGCTATTGTAACACTCACCAAACTCATAAACCACCTTGGCAGGAAATGTTCTTTACAGCTGATGCAGAGTGACCTAAGCCAGGGTTTAAAGATGCTCACTTTGAAGCACATTAGAGGTCATTAAAGAAATGTTGAATGGTCATAAAAACCTGAAACATTCAATCAGTAATTTTTCCTTTAAACTGCCTTAGTAATAAAGTTTTAGAGGCAGTTTACACCACTCCGAGTTATATGCTATTCAGTTATGCAATTTTTCATGCTTAGATTATATTTGCAGCTGAGACACTGCTATAGATGTGTTTATTATAGCAGGATATTGAGTTGAGAAGCTTGAACTCTGGGAAAATAAAGTTGGAAATCTGTTAAGATATTCTGCAAATCCAAGGGATAGAGTTAAGGTGCTCTAAATCAGGCCAGGAAATTTAATCATAACCTAAGTACCTCTTTGTATATTACTCTGTACCTATTTTGCACTGCACTGATCTGCCTCACATTTTGTACTGAAGATTTACCATTTCCAAATGGGAATTGTTGAGGTTTGCAGTGGAAAAGGAGAACATTTCAGATGGGTTATGCAGAGTCCAGAATACCTTTCCTAAAGTTAGTTGCCTAGTTTTAGTAAAAAAAAAAAAAAATGAATACACCTGATTTGAATCTAAATGCTTGTAACTTACAACTTTTTTCTTTATAGATTATAGTGGAATAAAATTTAAAGGTCAAAACATAGTCCACTGTATTTATAGGCTTAGAAAGGTACTAATATGGAAAAATAAAACTTGATACTTAAATTTTAATATAATCCATTGGTATTTTACAAAACAAAATGTTGTTAACTGGTTTTCTTTTTCACTGTCATATTCATATTTTTGTTAACATTTCTTCTTATCTGCTATATACTTCTATGCTGTAGACCCTAAAAGCTTCTGCTTGTTCCCATCTTCCAGAAATACATCTGTAGATCACAGATTATTGCTGAACCTTTTCCAAGATAGGCATTCAAAGAGAAGACAAATCTAAGTGATTTTTAACTTTTAAAAAGTATACTTATCCTTTGTACTGTTCTGCCAATCTGTGATAAAGGCTTTCAAATCTTGGAGATTTTAAACTTTCATTTGCTTGCAATTCTACATATTTATGAGAGTCATATGCCCCTTTCAGCTTTTAAAGTGTGTTTTTTAGAGCAATGTGTAATTAAAGAAAAAGATCATATCTAAGACTTCAAATACATACACTCTTGAAGTGAAAAATGAGATTAAAGATACTATTTTGGTCTCTAATCTCACCTCTTCATTTTCTAGCCAAAATGGTATTAGCTTCTTTATGTGTAGCTGACTCACCAAAGCAGCAGCACTTCTGCGCACATATTTTAAATAATCAGCAGTCTATTTTTATTAATTTGTCAAAAAATATAGATGTGGGAAAAAAAATCTGAGAGATTTTTGCAATAGCAGCAAAGAGTTCTGCTTTAAATTATTAATACCTTGCTATGACTCATAGCTGGGGCAAACAGTCAGAGGAACTGAGCTTTCTTTTTTTTTCTTTTTTTCTTTTTTTATTCTGAGATTAATTAATTAAAACCCCCAAAATGTTGAATTACAATTATGAATGACATAAATCAACACCAGCAGCAACCAAGGGGTCAAATGTCAGTCGGATGCTGGGTATTGCTTCTTGTCTGGCTGCAGAAGATGTGACAGTGTTCCCCTTTTCCAGCCATGGTCTGAGCTGGATGGGCTGTAGAGCCAAGCTGCCTGCTGGTACCCAGTGACCAACTAAACAACTTCACTTGAATTTTCCTTCTAGGATACACGTGAAATCTGTGTAGTAGCCTGCAAGACATTTCAGAGGATGAAAATGATCCTAAAATTTTCATTTTCAGGAAAGAATGATTTTCCAAGAAGTCTAATCTGTGTTTCTTTTAATGAAATTCAGGGTAGCATGGATTTATTTTTTTCAGTTTAAAGCATTCTCTAGATGGTTACATGGTGTATCTGTCGTTCTGAGTGCTTCACATATTTCTATAATAAACACAGAAGTGATCACACAGTTTAACTAGATGATTGTTGTAGGTCTTTTCCAACTGAAACAATCTATTAGAAATTAAATTAATCTTTTACTGAGCAAGTAAAATCTGGCCCTGTGGAGTCAGCAGCAGTTCTTACTTTTATATATTTTTCTGGCTTTTTCAATTGCCAGAAGAGCATCAGTAAAGTGAACTAATGCTGGTCTAAGACCTACATATGTATTTTATGTGGTTAAATTTTAGAACATGATCTGACCATATTTTTTGTTTTAATCTCTAAATGCATTCACCCCTTTCTGCTAGAAAATCACTGCAGATAATTGGTTTATAATGTCTATTATAGATGGATTCACTGCACAGGTTATGGGTGTTCTCCTACAGAATCAGTAGGAATACTGTATTGAAAACATCATTTGCAGATACCAAATATTAACTCAGACTAAATAATAACCTCTTTTTCCAAAATTTGTATCCAAAAATCAAGTTGTGACTATAAGGTCAGCATACTACAAAATTATAAGATCCTCATTCTTATTATCTCTGCCAAATTTTTAATACAACCATGAATTCCTTCTGTAATCTTTGCTATACTTACCCAATTATCTAGTATTCAGCATAAACTCTGGGTTTCAGATATTACCTGTAGTACTGTGAAAGTACAATAAGGCAGGATTGATTTTTCCACACACTGGGAAAAAACAAACCAAAAGAGATGTTGCATAAAATGATATTAAGCCTGAGGAAATGGTGAAAGGTGTATTTCACGTAGTTAATGAGGACTAATTAACATACCCTCACAGCAATCTGCATGCAGTTTATGATATGGAACTGTCTTGGTTTGGGAAGACAGGTGTCTGTTAAGGAAGGCCAGAGCCTCCCCTGAAATAGAGAATGTAAACCCCCTCCCTCTGAACTGCTACAAAATTTAAATCAAGGGGCTCTCAGGCAGAAAATATGGGAACAGGGATAACAGTCCTTTACTAGGGAAGCAAAAAAAAAAAAATATACAAAATAAACAAATGCAGTAAATTAAAACAACACAGACAGAGTCAGAACACAACCTGACACCTGGTTGGTCAGGGTGTAGTCTCAGTCCAATTGGAATTGTGGCTGCAGTCTTCCTGGACTCAGTCCTCAGGTGCGGTTCTGTTGGAGCAGGAATCCTGTAGAAGGAAAGGTGAAGATTTTCCTGTGCTGATCCATTTGAAAAGGAGGAGCTGCCTCTCTGGGTGAGACCCATCAAGAGCTGTCTTGTCTCTCCAGACTCCCAGCTATATCTGTGTAGGAATGCTTGGCTCCTCCCTCTGGGCGGAGCATCTCACAATGGGATGTTAAAGTTCTTATCAGTCATGCATTGACATTCAATAGCCTGTTATCAGCAGATGTCTGCCTGGAGGGAGGAGTGGTTGTGGAAGAGATAAGGAAAACTGCCCACTTAACAGAAGACAACTGCCATATAGATGGAAAATAGAATACAATTCGTTTCACAATCCACGACAGGGACAAATTCGTGCATGTAAGAAAAATGAAAGTTCTGTCTAAAATGGTAAACTGTCTGGTAGCTGAGAAGTGGCTTAAACATCTGTTTGCAACATGAGCACTGCTCTTGAAACAGAAGACTTTAACCTCCATGATGGTTGTCCATCAGCTGGTGTAAATTCCTTTTCTGGGACGTGCCTTGACATCTGCTATGGATTAGAGTAGCTTGACTCCCTACAGAACTAAAATGAATTGTAGTCAGACAGAAGCTTCTCATTTCACATGAACAAGGCTAAGCAGAAGAGTTCAAGGCCAGTGGCCAACATAATTTTTCAGTTGCCAACAGCCTGCACATACCTTAAACTACTTTTCTCATTTTCTTATTTTCACCCTCTCCTTTTTGGAATTTAAAGTGCCTACTCTTGCTATTGTGCCATAAAATAAAAGAACAGCTCTTTTTCAGCCAGTGTCAGATGGAGAAGTAATAATGTGGATTTGGTGGTGAGAGTTGCAAAGATCTTTTCTCAAGAAGCTAAGGCCTTGTTATCTTGGGTCTCTGTCTAACCATTTCTCCCTCATCCTCTCTGCTTTTTGTGACCCCATACTGCTTGGTGGATCAGATGAGTAAGCAATGAAGTTAAAATATGTGGACCTGGAATGGGGGAAACTAAGTGCCTCACGTGCTGAAATTGTCACACTTGCTTACCCCTTTTTTACTGTGTTGTTTGGTTGATCAGCCCTAGGTTAGAATCAAATGAAGAATAGTGGCATTTTGTAAAACTCAAGGAGAGTTTCCAATGTGATCTCTTTGGCCTCAGAGTCATCATCTTGGAGAATCTTTCTGGTAATCACAAGAAGTCTGAGTAAAGTTGGCAGAAAATCAATTATGAAGTACACAGAAAGAAGACCAAAATGAATCATAGACTCATTTTGTGAGTACCAAAAAGTAAATAAATGTGGAACCAGATGTAAGGTAAACATGAGAAAAATGCAAGGCAAGACAGACATGAAAGAGAGTATTAGCTTCTAATCTCTTTCTAACACCTTACTCAGTGCAACAGTTTTAACAGAAGAAGTTAAGAAAACATTTTTCTTAATTTTCATTGCTTTGCATTTTTTTTTCAGTAATAGGTTGTGCTGCTTCATATCTTTCTTTCATTCACTCACCTAATTTTCTGTCTCATTTTATTTTCTTTGGTTCATGTTTTGACAGGCACTAAACATAAGTAACTTACATCAGTCTCATTGCATTTGTCTAGTACTCAACAAGGAACTAATCTGAAGTTCATTGACATTGCCATCAAGTTAGGCAAGGGAATGAACCCTACACAGTGCTCAGTGGCTTTCAGAGACTGTGACCCACTGCTTTAATAAAGTGCTGTGTTAGCAGCAGTGCACAGGAGGCCTGCCTATTTCCATTATTATCAAAAATTTTCAATTATCACATATTTCCTATTTCCAATATTATCAAAAATACCTTCTTCTTGTAGCTCTCCATACACCTTTCACACATGTGGTGCTGCCCAATTTGCTGGACCATTGATTGGTAGATCTAATAATCTAAGAGCCTCCTGAAGCACTAATGAAGGAAGCTTCCATAGAAGTCACAATTGCTAATACACAGACTGTGTAAGAATTTCTATTGGCATTGAGAGAATGCTACAAGATATAAAATCCTGTGGAAAACAAGTAAGGAATTTAAATTTAATGGACATAGGCTGCTCTTATGGGCTTTGATAGGGATGGGATATGGACATTTGTTTTAGCATGTGTATGTGTAAAAGGGAAATTCAACTTGGTATTAATTCTGTATGTGCCAAAGTAACATGGATTATGGACCAAGACTCCTCATGGGCATTCATCTGTTAAGCTTTGTTGAAGAAGTTAGAGCCTTTCTTGCAGAACAGGTTATCACGAAAGTGAACCTGTGGTGATGATTTATGAGAGAACCTCACTGCTGGAAATTCTGGATACCAGATATGACATCACTGAGGTATTTGGGGTCACAATGCCAAAGTATTTGCTGCTTGAGGATAGCAGCAGCAACTACAATGGATTTGTAACTTACCTTGGTGTAAATGCCTAAGAATTTTCTGACAGCCAAAAAAGACTAGAAAAATGCTGCTTAAAATACCGACATTGCAAATTTGATTCTTTGCATTGTTTTTGCAATAGTTTTCCCTCAAAAGTACAAAGAATCATGGAAGACAATATTAAATGCCTGCAACCAGTTTTATTTCAATGTAGTACACAGTGCCTCAGCTGAGTAATTAACCTCCCACTGTTGCTGTGAGGGTGGCTGGTAAGTCCAGTCCCGGTTTCTTTTACCAGATCTGCCATAACTGAAGTTGATGGTTTCAGTTATCCCACTCCCCATCTCTCAGCAACTCCTCAAACTAACACTTTCTTCAACCTTAATACTGATTTTTATGCCACATGGCAGGTTAATCACCCTGTGGCAATGGAGGAAAGTCAAATATGGAAAATATAAATAATAATTAATAAATAAATATAATAATAAATTTTTAAAAAGCAAAATCTGAAGAAGACCATCCATTAGGAGACAGATGATTATAAGGAAAGTTCATGCATGGATGAAAATAAATTTATGGTAAGACAGGCTGTGTGCAGACCTGTGTATGGTCACCTTTACAGTGCCTCTATTGCTCTGCTTAAAGACCTGCTCCTGATGCCTCTATCCATTCATAATGTTGACAGCTCTTGATGGGATCTTGGACAGAAGGGAAATCTGGTCAGACCAGATGCAGTCATGCAAGGTCAGCACCACATCTGGCTGAGCCAGCCCACAGGCAGGGCTCAAACAGAGCAAAAATGGGCACAGGGGCACAGAACAAAAATGAAAATAGCAGGTTTTACACCTGGCAAGATGGGCAGTGGGAGGATTTACTTGGAGACTTTGCTTGTCCCCTTCACAGATGAGTTTTAGCAGTGTCTCTTACTCTTCTTTTTTCTATCCATAATCATTTAAATGTGAATGTCTTCAGCTCATTCATTTTCAGAAGGGTCTAATAGATGGTCTAATAAAGCAATTGTTGTCCCAGTTTTTGCCATATCTCACTTAATTTTCTTTCACAAAATTAAAAAGGATTTTTAACTGCAAAACATTTTGGAGGGCGTTGCCAGTTGGAACACAAGTTTTGGAAAAATGGGAACAAGTCTGGAGCATATTAGTTTAGTGGGGGTTGTTGGAAGTATATTTGGATAAAATCCAATGAGACAATTTTGCAAAATACCTCTCATCTTAAACTTCACTTTGATTTGTGAAAACTAGAGCAATCTTTTTGCACTACTTCCATTTCAAATATGCTATCACATGCACCCAGAGACTTGAAGGGACGAAAAGTTTCTGTAACATCAAATGAATTGTGTGAAAATTGTGTATCTGATTTGCTCAGGGAAAAGTGACAGAAGGAACCCTGAATATTTATTATAAAAGTATTGAAAATATATTACATGTGATTCTTGTATAGTTTTCAATAAGAAGGATTCCAACATCAAAGGCACAAAAGTCTGTCTCATGCATATACGCAAATAGTCACGTTAAAAATAGAATATTAATTTTTTTAAACAAAACTAAAACTATTTTTCAAATTAAAAGAATATATTCAAAATATAGTAATGTGCAAAATTTTAGTGAGGTCTACAAATAAATGTAATTAAACAAAAACCTTCATATCTGATAACCCTTGCATAATCCATTCATGAAATTCAACACTTCTATGAGAATGGATTCAACAAGTCCATTTTATCAGCTGTCCTAAATTGACATTTTAAGTAGTTGAGGATCAGACAGACCATGGACAAATGTTGTTCTCTATTGCCTTCTGTAATACTGTGTTTACAACTACATAAGGCCCTATCTATGATCAAAAATCCTGCACTCTTGGCTAATTTGATAATGTCATTGCTCTGCCCAGGAATGCTTTCAGAGTGTTTCATCATCAACTGATGATTACAGTGGGAAGAGAATTTCATTTTTATTGAATTTTGTTGTCCTCAAGGTCAGCTAGAATGTCCACATTCATGACAGCGTCAGTGTGATGTTTAATTTCCCCATTAGGCTTGACCAGTTGCAGTACTGCTGATATTCTGGTGTAATTAATAGTCTGAGCTATGTTGTAAGTTCAAAGTGAGTGAAAGGCTTAGGGTGTCTCTAATAGTGAAATTTACATTAAAAGAATAATTCAATCCTTAAATTAATAAGCCCTCAGTGATACTTAGTGTGAAGCCTCTAGGTACCAAAAGTGATGTGAACATAAATTTGCTTTACATGGGGGCCTGGATCTTCTCTCAGTGTTTATAGCAAAGATGGGAAGGCTTGTAAGCAAAACGTTAATCAGTTAACTGAAAACATACCATCAAGAGATGCATTAGAATTTAAAATCAATTGAGACAACTGCACTAGTAAAGATTAACTTTGCCATGGAAATTAACTGCTGTCAATCAAGTTGACCTGCAACTACAACTGGCATGTAGGGCACCCCTTCTACCACAGGACTTGGGTCTTTTATTATTCAGAATCTACATTAAGTAATGTTTCAGTGCAATTCTTCAACCTCCCTCTTTTAAGTAATGTTCTAGGTTCAATGTGCTAAAGAGACATTGATTACATGTTCATTAACTAAATGGAAAAATGGAAATGCAAATGGAAAGAGAAGAAAACATACTATACTCACAGGTCTGCTAAGAACAGATAAAGGCAGGCTTAATAGCTTCCTGACCTATTATTTGGATAGATATTCCATAGCTTTTATTCTGTCTTTGCTGTTTATACTGTATTTGTGCTGGTTTGGTTACTTCTGAGAATGGGTATTTTGTATCCCAGATGAATAAGAATTATAAACAACAGACACATTGTCACAAAAACACTAAAGCAAGCTGGCTGTGAGAGCACACTCAGCAGAGCAACTCCATTCACCTCACTCAGCCACCACATAAATACCTCACAGTGAAGTGGAAGCAGGGTAGCAGCTAGCAGGCGCCTTACACATCTGTGCATTGTAACCATGGGGTTTGTGTAAGCACAGTTGATGGTTCTGTGCATTTAACAAACAGTAAATTAAAATCAGCAGACAGAAAAGCTGTTCTGCAGTCATTATGAACATCCTCTCCTGCAGTTTTAGCTCAGTTTAAATGCAGACTTCATCTCTCGACTCCTTCCATCAGACTCAAGGAGTCAAACTTTTTGGCTTTTCCTTTCTTGTCCAGTCTTGCTATTTGCAAGCATAAACCCCTGCTAAATATTAGATAGGGAGAGAGAAGTAGGAGGAGAATAGTAGGAAGGAAAAGCCTGGCTCTCATCAACCCTTGTCCCCACTCCCGCAGCCAGCGGAGAGGAATTGAAGTGAAGGTGCTGGGCAGAGGGGATGCTGTTCTCTTGTGAAGGAGCAGCAAAGTTCAACATTTCTGGGGAATAGAGAGGATCAGACATGGGGGAGAATTGCTAATCCTTCTCTGGCCAGCCCTGAGCCCTGCTCTGGCTGTTCCCAGCTTCCTCTGAGCGCTGCAGCCTCTCAGGTAACCTGCGATTCCTTACCACTCTTCCCTGACTCTCCTGCAGAGCCTGCTCTGAGCCTGCATCTCCCCTTCAGCCCTGGAGTTGCCTCTGACAACCTTTGGTGTGTGGAGGCTTGAAGCAATTTTAGGGAGAATGCAATAGGCACAAAAACAACTAAAGGGCAAACAAAATACTTGTTTTCATAATAACTGAGAAAACAGATTTAAAGGGATTCGTTTGGATTCAGTGAGCTATGCTTTAAAGCCTTGTTGTCACACCAGGAATGAAATGTTGAGAGTGAGCATGTACTTGATAATTTCCTGATATAACACTATGCTGAAAAAACATGTACCAAAGAATATTATCTGACTTGCAGTGTATGGGCATTTATTATTTTTCTCTTTAAGTGTGAATGAAGGAAAGATCAGACGTGTAGCTAGCTGCAGCAGCTGGAAATAGTAGAGACATTGTGAATGTCCTGTGAAGTTGTGTGCACTATAAAAATGGGCAGATGGATGAATGTCCTTTATTAGCTTGATTATATCAGATATCTGGTCCATACTTTTCTTTTTAAGCTCAAAACAAGATATTTTGTAAGAAGCATGTATCAACAAACCTTACTGTATGGCAGGAAAGCTCCCAATGTTTCTAAATATTTTTCTTTTGTGAGAAGAGTTGCATCAAAACCACAGTACTCACAATGGGACCAGGCTATAAACTGGGTTGAACAGGGTATGAAATTACTGCAGATATTGTAAGTATCTTGAATTATGCTGTAGATTCCCAGCATGATTGTTTGCAAGAAATAGATTTTTATCAATGCTGGAAACCAAGCCCTTCAATTAAATATGAAGATATATTGAATAAATTTTGGGATTAGAAGAAAACAATGGAGAAAAAAAAATCAGATTAATTCAAGAAATGGTACTTCCAAAGGTTTCAAAATCATGTGAATTTCTTTATTGTCTTATTTGGAGACTCCTGGCTCTCTCAGCCAAGAGTATCTGTGCACCATTGACATAAAGGAAGGTTGAGGGCCAGCTCATCTCTCAGCCTGAAGTTTCTTTGGGATGCAGTATCCAAAGACCCCACACACATTTATGTAGAATCTATCCTGCAAAACTTAAAGACTAGAAGGAACTTTTTTCATGCCATTGGATCTGTGGGGCAGAGTATGGTACGATGGGCAAAAGTTTCAATGTAGTTAAAGATTTGGTTTTGTGTTCCTTAACCAAGTTGTTAGTGTTTAGTAAATAATTGATATCTTCATGCAAATGGATGAGTTTTCTTCATCCACAACTCAGTGAAACTGCAATAAGGATCAGGTGCTGTAGGTCCTTCTGTTGCTATAGTGATGCAGGCTACAGAGGTTTTCAAATCAGTAGGGAGATTATCCAAGCTGTCAAAGTGAAACACAATCTTTAAGATAGTTGAAGAGGTCAAGATAAGACCTGAAGAGTGGCAGGGGACCAGCTGAATGCAAGCTGTTCAGGTTCTGGACAATGCCATAGCAGTAGAAATACTGCTAGGATATAAATAGGAAGAAGAGCCCTGGGGTGCTGTGTACAGGCAAAACATCTGAATTGTTAAAGCTCAGTGTTGGGCTGATGAGTCCAATGACATAAGATTGTGATTTTGCAGTGTCACCTGAAAATACATCCTGGACTTCTGCTTGCCCCAGCAACATCCCAGTTCTGGGTATAATAAATGTATATCTGCTGTTCCTCTCTGCCCTGGTTCAAATGAGAAAGAAACATGGTAATGTAAGTCTAGAGAAAGCCACAGCATTTTCAAAGGAAATGTTCAACATCTCTGTTGGTGACTTGGACAGTGGGATCAAGGGCACCCTCAGCGAGGTCACTGACAGCACCAGGCTGGGGGGGGCAGTCGACACAGTGGAGGGAAGGGATGGCATCCAGAGGGACCTGGACAGGCTTGAGAGCTGGGCCAGTGCAAACCTCATGGGGGTCAACAAGGCAAAGTGCAAGGTCCTGCAGCTGGGTGATGGCAATCCCAGACACACCAACAGCTTGGGCAGAGAAGTGATGGAGAGCAGCCCTGCAGTGAAAGATTTGGGGTGATGGTAGATGAAAAACATTAACCAGTTCAGAAAGCCAAGGAAATCCTGGGCTGCATTAAAAGGAGCGTGGCCAGCAGGCAAGGGAGATGATTCTGCCCCTCTGCTCTGATGAGACCCCAGCTGGAGTGCTGCCTTCAGCTCTGGTGCCCCCTAAATAAGGACAAGTAACTGCTGGAGCAAGTCCAGAGGAGGCCATGAAGCTGGTAAGAGGACTGAAACCCCTTCCCTGTGAAGACAGGCTGAGAAAGTTGTGGTTGTTGAGCTTGGAGAAGAGAATGTTGAGTGAGGACCTCATAGCAACCTTCCAGTATCTGAAAGAGGCTGCAGGGAAGCCTGAGGGGCTCTTCATCAGAACTGCAGGGCTAGAACAAGGAGCAATGGGTACAAACTGCAAGAGGGGAAATTTAGGTTATGTATTAGGAAAAAATTCATTACTGTGAGGGTGGTGAGACAGTGGAACAGGTTGCCCAGGGAGGCTGTGATGCCCTAACCCTTGCAGTGTTCACAGCCAGGTTGGATGGGACCTTGAGCAACCTGGTACAGTGGGATGTATCCCTGCCCATGGTAGAGGCAGGTGGGATTAAATGATCTTTAAGGTCCATTCCAACTCCTTAACATTCTATGATGCCATGATTCTACAATTCTGTGATTCTATGAAGAATCCAGCTCTGAGTAGTGGGGACACCAGAGCTGTGGGGTGCCCCAGGACAGCAAAACCAGAGACAGCATAGTTGGAGTGCTATACTGCACCAAAGGAAGTTGAGAACTATGCTTAATAAACATTACTCCTGAACATGTGGTGGTGTCACTAATTAGACTAGCCATATAAAAATAAACAGATCTTTAACTTTGCAGCAGTTAGTGCCAACTCATTCATTGCAGTTTTTAGATAGATATTATTTTATAGCCCTCTTCTCTCCCTTCCTGCTTTAATCTGCTTCCTCTTTGCTAGAGAGGTAAGTGGAAGAGGCCTAGTGACAGCTAGCATGCTCTGGCAGGTTTCCTTCAAAGGAAACCTTTGCCAATTGTCTGTAGTCACAGGCCCCCAGCTGGGTAATAAATAGCATTGACTCCATGATTCCAGAAGGCTGATCAATTGCTTTATTCTACTATCTTATACTATACTGTTGGAACCCAGGAGGTCTCTCTGACAGTCCTGGATGATCCGAGCCCCAGCCAGGGGGCTTTGAAGCCCTGGCAGGGGGGTCAGAGACCCTGGCATGCAGCCAAAGACCCCTGTGGTTTTGAGTTTGACCCATGGAACAAATTGCCACCTTTGTATGAGGAACTGGAAGTCACAAAAGTTTAAACAGCATAGTAGTAGTAGTTATAAGATGAAAAAAGAAATTTTGGGATTTTGTACATGGGGGTTTAAGGTTCTAAGATGGAGGAATTAGGGCGTGCCCTGTCCTCCTTCTTTCTTCTTCCTAACGTCCATCTTTCTGGTGGTGTTGGCATTCTTAGATTGGCTCAGAGTAGAAAGTCACTGTCTAACACAGGTGATAGGGATTGGAACATAATTGTAAATATCGAATATGTAGTTTATAGTATAAAAGACAACACCAGCCCCGTGGGAGGGCAGTGTGCCTCGGACTGACCTGCTGAACAGACCTCAGCAGCTCAGACAGAAAATGTTTTTAGATAAGAAATAATAAACAGCTTTGAGACCGACAGCCAAAGTCTTCTGACTCCTTCTTCGACAGCCGGGTTGGGAAAAAGAGACTTTTTACCACACCTCGGGGTCATCTTGACCAGAGGAGATCCCGAGATACACTACTTGAGAAACTCATCACCCTTACAGACAGTCTGATACAGACTGATCCAATTGGCCAATCAATCCAAACACCATCACCAGTGTCCAATTAAGAAATTACCTTTTGGTAAACAAACCTCCATAACACAACAATGTGCACAACAACAGGTGCAGCAAGTGGAGATAGGAATTGTTGATCATTCTCTTCTCTGATCTTGTTACAGCCTTCCCCAGGAAAATGCCTGGGGAAGTCATGCCTGCTGCTCTCTATGGAGAGAGCTGCAGCTACAATTGTCAGAACAAATGCATGGCTAGAAAACTTCATGGAAGGGGAAAGACAAGCAGGGAAGCACAACTAACAGCTTGAGAGCAAACCCAGTATGATCCGTAGACAGTATGATCTCCAGACTGCAACTGGTTCAAAACTATGCTTGCACCACCACTTCCCTAGCATTCTTGTACAAAAACATATTTGCTTTAAATTAACTTCAAACCAAATTTATTTAGAAGACCTAAAGGTTCTAGACATGTTTTAAGTTACTAGCATGAAGTTGTAATAAAAGTTTTGCAGCAGCATTTTGACTTCTTTATGTCAGTTTTGCAGACTCTGCACTCAAAAATTAATTAGAGACTAGTTTAGTGTGAAGTCATCCACCATCCACCAGGACTATTTTAATAACCTCTGTTGTCATGCAGCAAGTGCAAAACCTACATTTTTCTCTAAAACTGGTTTCACATTTTCACATCACTGCTTAGTTAGCAGATGATATTTAGGGAGCTCACTGTCCTGTTTCTCCTGCCATAAGCTGCCATTGGTGATTTGGTAAAACACTGAAACTGAAGGATAAAAAATTGACATAACCTGAATGTATACTCATTTAATTTGATGGGAAAAGTGATTTCTGTCATACCATTAGTACAGTTTATTCCCTTCCTGGCCTGTGGAAAACTCCTTGGCTGCCCTCATCCCATCAGGAGGAACAGTTACTGCCTGTTACAGACCTAGCAGCATCCTGAGGATACAATTGCCAACATCAGCAATCTTCCAGTCTTGCTGCTTTCTGATTTTCCCCTTGGGACGCACAGTGAAACATCTTGTGTACAAACTGGGATATCCCATACCTCACATCACCTCTCAATGTGGTCAGGGTGTTGGGTTCAGCCTCAGTCTGGCAAATCCACTGGAAGGATGTGCAAAAACTGTCCATGTCTGACTGACAAACATACCAGTGGGATTATGAGCACAAATATCCCCCCATTTGTGGAAGACAGTTTTGAATTTTTCCCTCATCTGTCTCACGATCATTGCAAGACCAGAGATCGGGACCACCACCAAGGACCCTGACCAGGACTCTGGCCTGCTTGAGGTGGATGCACGCCAAGATCACGAGAACTCTGAGCAGAGCTTTGGTTTGCCAAGTGATTGTTTGCAGGTGTATTTGCAAAATCATGGAACACTGATTCAGAAAGAGGGCAACGTGCCCTTTTCATGCTTACAATGGCCCATGAATTTTCCCCTCCTCCTGGCCAAATGAACTCTCTGGGGTGACTCTGGTGGTCCCCCATGAAAAACCCTTCATCTGCTTCACAACCACCGTGATGGATGGAGATTGATGCCACCCTTCTAAGGACTGAGACTAAAACCCTAATGACTCTCCCAAGAGACTGAGACCCTTATAACCATCCCAAGAACTGAGACTGAGACCCCTATAATTCTGACTCAGGGGCACTGATCAATTGCCTGCAGGTGTGTTTGCTGGACCAAGAAGACAATGGGTCTCGCTCACAGCTGTACCTGTTCCCCTTTTTTACGGCCTGTTCTTCATGGTCACCCTCCAGCAATTTCAAGAGACTCAATTCTTTATTGTTTTTACCTATTCCCCCCCACAATGCTGAGAACTATATCAGACCCCTAAGTTAACCTGGACTTTTGAGGTCTCCCCAGCGTGACAGGCGAACATCATTGACCGGACCTCACTGAACAGACACTGACCACGAGGACTTTGTCTCCAGGTTTGGTAGCTATATCCCGGCTTTTTCTCTCTATATATCTTTTCCTCTTTTTCCAATCCCCCTATCACATTTGCTGTGGTCATTCAATAAAGGGGCATTTGTTTTTTGAGCATTACTGAAATCCTCTCTGTGTTGTGTTTTGCACTCTGAGATCCCCTAAATGAACCGTCACAACCCTCGCTTGTAGGAGCAAATCATGACACTATTTTGGTCCTTTTAGCAATCCCAATCTATTTTAATTGCCTGATGTTGCTGTCCATCACTGGAAAATTTAAAGTAATGCTGTTTGATGGCAATCTGAGTTAATAAAGAGGTCCTAGTGCATCAAAGTTTACTTTAAGTTCTGCAGCTCTTAGGGGTTTATAAGGACTGCTTCCAGACTTGTAGTAAAATAACTGGAATTATTTTGTTTTGTGCTGTAATAGGAAAATGAAAATACTGCCATCTAGTTTAAGACTTTGGTTGTTTTGGTTTTTGAGACTTTAGAGCAACCATTGAAGGATGATGCTGCTCCTAACCATGGAATGTATGAGAGAAAAAATACGAACAAAAAAATATGGTCTGAAATCTTAAAACTTTTGCTTTGCTGAACTGATTCCAGATATTGATTAAATAAAGAGAAGAAGCCCAGTACAAGTGGGTTGTGGGCTATTCCTCAGAGCAAGGCACAGAATGAGGCACTGCTTAATCTTAGGAGGATAACATACAAACCATATACCTGTACTCATTCAGGGATCATCTGTAGATGAGTAAAATGTATTTTGTGAACAAGAACGCTTACTGTGGTTTCATCAGAAACACTGTGGCCATGCATACCATGAGAACTTACACAGCATGCAAGCTAATAACTACTGTGAGAGGCAGAGTAAATTAATTTGGGATTAAAGTAATGTTCATATGGTTATTGAGCTTCCAATTGACTTCAAGGGCAGACTTCTGCTACAAAAGACAACAGATCTAGCTCATGTTGCTAGCATCTACCCATGCTGCATGACTAACTGTTTCTATGCCCATGAATCTGCCTCTGTCATCCTTAGCTTTTATGTCTCTTTGAAAAATGTCTCTCTTCAAACTTCAGTTTTGACAAGTAAACAAAAACATAACATATTAAATGAAGTTGCACTATGGTAACATTCTTTCAATTTAACTGAAATGTGATATAAAACATTGTGGAGAGAAGTAGCTGCATCTCCATAAAGAATCATGAATAATGTATATCTTTTACTTTTTCTTTTGGTTACAGAAGTACCTTTGTCAGTTATTTCTTTGTGAAAGATAAGGAAACTTGTACAGACTCCATCTGCCACTGTAGATCCTAGCTAGCTGGAGAGACTTGGAACACAAGAAATATGGGTTCTCAAAGACAAAGCAACAGTAGACGAGGCAAATCCACACATCTTTCAAAGTCTGCATTTTCTTCTTACATGTTTTTTTTCTGTTGGTATAAGCTGAAAAAAATGTTTCTTTTAGTTTCACAACTACAAATTGGACTGCAGATAGCCAGAATTTTGGAACAGTTGTTCAAACGATATATAGTCTGAGAGCTTATGCATGGAGATTTTGCCTAAAAAAAAAGCAGCCATTCTCAAAAGAGGAGTCCCATAGCCAAAGAAATGGCATCACAGCACAGAAGGGAAGCCTCCCCACTCAGGCAGTGCCCCAATGGTTCCCTGCACAGTGGGCAATAGTGCTCCAGGAGGAGCTCCCTGTGCTCCCCAGCCACCCAGCCACGGCAGCCCCTGCCCCATGGCCCAGGCACACAGCCCCTGCCAGCAGCTGGGTCAGGGACCCAGGGGCTCTTCAGGGGAGGACCAGAGGTTGCAGAAGTAATGTGTTAGTAGTCCTGACATGACTTTGCTTTTGTTAGCAAAATGTTGGTCAATACATGCATTTGTCACACTGTGTTTAGCATTGGGTGTTTGTGTATGCACAAACACAAAAATATCTGTCTGCACATAGGTACATGGAGAGATATGTAATGGCATCTGTCTTTCACTGTGTATTTTTTTTTGTATGCCTACTTTACTCCATTTTTGCACAGATTTTCAGATTTTCTGCTGATAAGTGATTTGATGTTAATGTAAAAACTTATTTGAAGTTGCACCTGAATTACTGCAGGTATGCCTGCAATCATGCTGGTATACCAGTAATCAGTAAGGTTAATTTCTTTTTGTGAAATGAAGATCGTGAAATGTGATTTCTTCACTAGGTCTCTAGAAGTACTTTTTTTTTGGTGCCTGTTGCTTCTATCTGTCTGCAAAGTTTTCAGTCATAAGTATTCTCAGGCAAAGTTTCTACATAGTCAGTGTGAATCTGAAAGTGCTTAACATTGAACCACCTTCTTCTTTCTGATTTACGATGGTATTACCAGTCTTCTGTGTATCGGTTTAATTCCAAGCAGCAGATATTTACATTGGCACATGTCCAAACACTGACAAAATAAGAAAATCTATATTGAAATACACACAGGATTTTCCCAATAAGCTTTTCTTACTATAAACAGCACCAGATGTACTAGAAGAAGCTGTAGAACATTAAATATAAACAGTCATGTAATATCTTCCTTTTCAGAAAAGTTTCTTTCCAAAGTAAGGCAGCTCTTTCAGATTGTATTTCTTTATTTTTCTTTTTTTTTTGCTTTACTAGCTACAGCTGCATATATTATTAGTCATACTGGAACATATTCTTTCTCTAATCCTACTGTTCCTTTGCACTGATCATACATGAAGGCTGTGTGGTGCCCAGATTCATGTCTTATTAGGTTTTGAATCTTAATTCAGGAAAACATCCATACACCTGCTACTCATGCTACACTTACAAACTCACAGGATTAAGCTTTTGACACACAGATCCATCTCTTTCCCGTTCATTTGCTCAGAACAGAAGCGTGAGTTCAGATGCTTTTCTTTATTAGAAATACAGTTACATAGTCATGCTTGTCTGAAACTCATGTTTCTCCTGGCCACAGCAGATGTAGGTAGATCAGAACACTTCAAGTTCTGAAGAACTGGCTGTATATAACTTTCTTTCCTGCATATCTCAGCTTAGGAGCTATAATATTAGCAGGATTTGCACATCATTAGTGCTGCTAATTTGAAAATTTCACCTCCTCCTGTAGCTATTTCATTTCACACACAAAGGCTGCATGCCAGTGATCAAGCTGTGACTTCAGTGACCCATTAGAGCATTGATTCATGTGCTCACATGGTTCTCTTATTATCTTGTTTTGATTTTGAACTGTTCCAAATTATTCTCGAGGCCATCTCTGTTGACCCAGGAACAGAGAACTGTCTTTTTCTTGTCCCTCCTGCTGGCTCAGTTGGCTCAGACACAAAAGGTGGGAGGAGCCAGGCAGGACCGAAGTGCATGGATTAGCTTATTGTGTAAATATCTGAATAGGTAAAATGATGCAAGAATTATTAACACATTGTCTTGATTTGACACAGAAGTCAGTTTTTTTGGGAAGTTGTGGTCAAACCAATCAGTGGCCAGATTTGAGTATTGGGACCTGGTGTGGCCACTGAAGACCTGGATATGCCTCTGAGAACACACAGGGGTTATAAGCAGAGCACTCCCAGGTGAAATTCCTCTTTAGTTCCGGCAGGTGAGTTGATCTGACCTCTCTCCTGCCCAGCTGTGTCTGGGCGGGGGAGAGAGGAAGCCATGTGGCCTGTGGGAAGGGAGGTGGGAGCCCCTGCAGGACAGAAGGGTGGAGGGAATCCTGGGATGCTTCAGGCAGCCACCCCACCCCATCCCTGGGCCAGCTTGGAATTTGATATCTTGTGCTGGCACCATGGGCCGAGGAGGAGAAAGCAAGGGGGCAAGAAGGTGCCCAGCCACCAGGCAGACTGCGGCTGAGATTTTAACCCTTTTTGTTCCTGGACAATGGAAGCTTCAAAAACACTAATCCTCCCTGATTTGAAGAGAAGAGGGATAGAAGGAAATGGGCAAGTGAAGAGAAAGTTCGAGTAAGTGGGAAAATGTCAGCAGAGGATGGGAAGAATCCTAGATGGAGATGACTGGAGTGGCCTTTGGCCGGACTTTTTTCTTGCATAGCCATTGGACTGAACTGATTTCTTCCTGTAACACAGAGACTGCATCTGGGGGCAGGGTGATGGCTGGGAGCCAAGAAGAGTGCAGTGGTGTCAGGTGAAGGAGTGGAGGGAACACAGACAGATGAGGAGGGTGCGGTGGAGCCCTCTGCCTTCAGAGGAGAAGGATCTCTGTTCTCAAGACCCCCAGGCCCCAGGGGAGTGAATATGGGGGGGACTGGTGTCCTGAAAGTGAGATACTGTCACTCTTTATTGGACCTGGGCAAAGCATCTTTAAAAAGGAACCCAAAAAGCAGTTTGGATCCATGAACGGTGGTGAGAGCACTGGACATGGAAGGAAGATGTCACCATGGCAGATTTTCTCTGGGCGGCTGTCAAGTAGGACATGGAAGCACAGGAGATTTCAACTGTGTTTCCTGGGGAAGCCTATGGTGCAGGAGGGAGACTCCTCTCTCCCTTGATGAACTGGGAGTTCATTGTGTGTGAGGGGTGGTAATGGACTGAGAATTGAGTGTTTGAAGGGTGGTAAATGGATTGTGAATTTAGTCTTGTCTCATTGTGTGGTGGTGGAATTGGGTGGAAGAAAGTGGAGTGTTTTGGAGGGTTTCCATTCTGGATTTTGTGTGTGCTTTTCTTCTTTCTTTTCATTATGTTGTAGGTTAATGAAGTTTTTTCCCCCTTATCCCTAAGCTAGAGCCTGCTTTGCTCTGTTTCAGGTCACATCTCACAGCAGCCATTCTGAAAAATATACTTTCATGAGGGCACTGGCATTGCACCAGGGTCAACCCATGACACATGTAAAAATTCAAGAATCAAAGGAGAAAATAAAAACAGAAGGTGTATGAACAGAAAAGAAAATGAACAGAAAAGGGGCTAAATGTTTTAAGTTCCAACACTGAATGAAGCAGTTTCATACAAGACTGAGAAACTGGAGTTCAAAACAATAATTTCAAACCAGACAGAAACAAGAATGAGGAAATCTGAAGATCATAGTGACACCATCCTGCTGCCTGGAAGGACAGATTAATCTCTTTGCAACATTGTGGACCCTTAATCTGTGCTAAAAGTGCTAAAAGCTGTGGTTAAGAAGTGAGGTGCAGCAATGAAGACAAGCTGCTTGGTGGCAATAATACGGTGCTGCAAAAAGACAGAAGAGAGATGCAAAAAGACAAAGTAAATCAGATTTAAAATGTTAGTGACTTCAGTAAAAGACATGGTCAAGATTTTATGCTTTCTCCATTTCCTTGCTTATTTACCTTAATGTATGTCAGAAATATGTGATGTGCTCTGAAAGGGGCTGCTTCAAAAGAGAAACTGTTTTCTTGTTCCAGTTTTTGTGGTTTTAGTATTCTGTCAGATCTCTGCCTTTACAGAGATCCATGCAGCATGCCTAAGTATCGTTCACTTTGAAAGAATAGACAAACTTTTTGCATTAATACAGGAAGTAAACTAAGAGTAGGAAAAAAATAGGAAAAAAAATTAGGAAAAAATTCCTTACTGTGAGAGTGGTGAGGCACTAGAATAGCTTGCTCAGGGAAGATGAGAGATGATGATGCTCTGTTCCTGGTAGTGTTCAAGACCAGGCTGGATGGGGCTTTGAGAAACCTGGACTAGTGAAAGGTCTCCCTGTCCATGGCAGGGAAGTTTGCACTAGATGGTCTTTAAGGTCTCTTCCAAGCCAAGCTATTCTATGAGTCTGTGATCCTATGATTCTATGCCTTTCCACAGGGTTTGTTTTTCAACAGTTTAACAATCATTCATCAGATTTTTAAAACTAGTTAATTGCTAATAATTTCTAGTTAGTTAATAGCTAATGTACTGGCATCCAGTAAACTAAAAGTCCTACAGAAAAGAGGAGACACTGTTTTATTGTTTATCTCTTCAGATAAGCTTCATGGTAGAACTCCTGGGAGACAGAGAAACTGAAAACATATCCATCTGAAATCAAGTGACCAAGGTCTGCCATGACTTTCCTTTCATTAAAAATTATTTTCTGAAATCCTGAACAATGTGGAGCAAACACATCTTATTATTCTGAAATTTTCCAGTGTTTTTTTTCTTCATGTGGCACGCTCAAGTTTTATTACTTCCTGGCTCCAAAAAAAAAAGAGAATGTAATAATGTAAGCACTCAGAAGCCCCAAAGGATACAAATGTCATTTTTCTCCTAGTTTTTTAGATTGGAAGAACAATTTACTTTTTGCTTATTATGCAGGAAAACATGTCTGCCCCAACTCTGCCCCAGCACAATTTGCACTTGCAAATAATTTCAGCTTTGTGTTTCTCCCTGGATTGCCACTTATAAGAAATATACTCACCAAAATAATTATTTTCATATTTTTTTTTATAATTTTGGTCTATGGCAAAGCTATTGTTTCTGAGGTAGTGTGACATATGTCATGAGACAGGGCACATTCCATGGGCTGTCTTGTTTTAAGACAATTTTAAAAGGTGGACACTCTAAAATGAGTTACATCCCCTTAGTTTCAACCAATTGCTTTTCACCAATAAGGGACAAATTTGAGTAGATATACAGAAAAAATAGGAGTTTACTAACAACAGAAGCAGAAACAGGAAAAAAAAACCAAAACAAACAAGTAAATAACCACTAGATACGAAACTGCAAAATCTCACCAATGCCAGGGGAACAAAGATATGCCCAAAATAGCAATGTACTGCCCCCTTCCGAGATGGCCCTCCAGCCATCTCCATGTGAAGGGAAAGGGAAAATGGCACCAGACACTTTCCCAGATGGAGCCCACCACAGGCGACTGCGTGGCTTGAAAGTCCAAAGGAAAACGAGTCAGCTCTCCACCCCACCACGGCGCTCCCTGGTTGACCAGACGGTCTGGGAGATGAAGGCTGTGAAAAAAAGAGATGGCAGAAATAAAGAACCTTCCTGGGAAAGCAGGAGCTTATGGAGCAGTTCAAGGGACAAAGACTTGCCAGCACAGCAAGTGCCACCTGCCCCTTCCTCCTGCCACCCGCGGGACTCCGCCGGTGCTGGTGCTGATGTCAGGGGCAGGGGACAGCTGAGCTGCCGGCACCAGCACAGGGTGACATGAGCCCAGGGACTGGCTCAACCTTCACTGCTGATAGAGTTTGCAAATTTACTTGAAAAACAGTTTCTAATTAATTGTGGAATGTAGTTTTTCTTAGTTGCTACAGTTGCAGGCCCAGAAACCTTCCCACAAATGCTGCCACGCAAGAGGGGAAGGGGCTTGCGTGCCCCAACATTGTAAAGGGACTGGTACCTCCTGTCTGCCCCACAATTCTGGTTCCAGCTGTGCTGGCTCATAAGGAGACAGTAACAATTTTGGGACACAGATAGATGTGGAATACAGCAACATTTTGTGTCACCCACGACAGCTATTCAGTCACACTATATGAGTATTAGGTATTATTATTGATAGGAAGGAAGTGTCATGACTGATCTGATGCCTGAATATTTTTAGGTTTTTTATATATTTGTATCTTTCTAGATTTTTAATATATATAGCTGTGTAGTTTCTAGCACCTTCTCACACTTTAGAACAGTAGTTACCCTTTCTCACATGTTATGCTATATTCCTAAAATTGTTTGATCTTATTTTTAAGGAAAAGAGTTTCTAACAAAGACATCCTGTTTTGCACCCGCACCAGGGGGAAATAATAAGATCCTTCATAGAGATAACAAGTTATAGGGCTAAGAACCCTTGGAGGGGCTCCAATGGGGCAGATCCAAGGGTGGGTTGCCAGGGCAACTGTTCTCCTATTGAACATTACTTACTAGATATGCTAATTAGTTAAACTTCTAAATATTGTGAAATTTTGATGCTGGGTGTGCATATATGTGCATATGAAAGCTTTCAATAAAAGACTCCTCTTTATGTTATCAATCTTAATATGGTTTGAAAAGTTTTTCTTCTAATTTTAGGCAATGGATCTGCAAAGAGCAGAGGGAACACTGAGTATCCACTGAGACTGAAGCAATGTGTCTCTGCACAGAAGAGTGCTATGGTTTAACTAAGTCATTAACCAAGATCCAGGCAGCTGCACATTCCTGCCCCATCAGCAGGATCAGGAAGAGAATCAGAAGTAAAAAACTTGTGGGTCAAGGTACACACAGTTTAATAGAGAAAGCAAAAGCCCCACAAAAAAGAAACGTGAATTAAGGAATTAATTCAGTGCTTGCCATGGGTAGGCAGGTGTTCAGCATGTACAGGAGACCAAGGCCTAATCACACATAATGGTGACTTGGGAAGACAAACTCCATCCCTCCAAATGCCTCCTCCCTTCCTCCTTCTTCCCCGCACTTTATATAGGGAACATGATGCCACATGGTCTGGAATGGAATATCCCTCTGGTCAGCTGGGGTCACCTGTCCTGTCCTGGCTGTGCCTCCTCCCAGCCTCCCAGGCACTCCCATCTCCACTGCCATCGTGGCAGTACAAAAAGCAGAAGAGACCTTGGCTCTGTGCAAACCCTGCTCAGCAACATAAAAACATCTCTATATTATGAACTCAGTGTTCTCTACAAATCCAAAACACAGCCCCACACCATCCACTGCAAAGAAAATTAATTCTACCCCAGCTGAAATCAGCACAGGGAGAAAGGGTTCTAACTTGTGAGGTGATGACCCATGACCTGGAGATGGTGAGGTGTTTCATACTTTGAAGATTGGTCTTCCAATCTCCATTATGTAAAATTATTTTAAAGATGAATAATTTCCTTATTAATGAAAGAATTTGGGGAGGCCAAATGTATGTATTATTTATATGAATTGTAAGTCTAGGACTCAAATTGTATGAACCATGTGTTTTTAACCACACTGAGTAAAGAAGTAGGTTCCCTGAGGCTGTGCAATCCTCATTTCTCTGTGAAGTGTCTATATTTTGACCTCCACTGTGCCATGGGTGTTGAACCTCCCTATCTTTATTGGAGTGTGTTGTCTGTTACTCTGAGCCAAGATGTAAATCTACATTCATAGCACCCAACTGTTAGCAACTATTTGTTTTTGAGACTTTGGGGTTGATCCTCTTTACTGTTAAATGGTAGGGTTGAAAGAAGTAGCAGTGGTTTCTGATAGTTCCCCAACCTGCATGCTCCTGAAGGCTGATCCAATTCACAGCTAAGCCCCAATTAATGATTTGCTATGGCATTACAATGACTTCTGCTTCAAATAGATATAATTTTAATATGAATTTTATAAGTGTGGGAAGGAATGGAATTAAATTATGTGCTAGGAGTCACTGAGGGACTTCATCTTGCTCCCAGAAAATTCCCTGTGTGGAGCTTTTGTTCACTCTAGTATTGCAAGAACAAGTAGGCAGGAACCACAAACAAAGAGGAGACACCTAGAGCACTTGTATCCTTCCTCTGTGCTCAGATCATTCCAGCCTCTTTGGAATCACACAGTGCTGTCATCATCTGGGGAAATGGACATTAAGTACTTACTTCTCAAAGTCATGCAGGAGGAAACAGATGACAGTTATGAGAACAATCCTTAATGTGATTAATATGAGCTTACTTAATATGATTAATAAGCCTTATATCTTCCCTTTGCATTTTTATTTTTAAGTTCTGAATAATTTAAAGTCAACCGCTTGGAATAGCATAGCAAATCTCTGTTGGTTCTGACTTTGTTCTTATTCCACATTTGCCTTTATCTTATAAACTACCTATGAGAAGACAAAACAGTTTCATCCTGGGACTTCTAAAATGTATGTCAACTTTTTTAGATTTTTTTAGATCTTTGTACAAGAAAATTTGATATTTAACCCAACCAATGTTCATGAATATGCAAGGACAACTGAAAAAAACAGGCATAACCCCCCCCCAAAAATGACATTTACTAATAAAGATATATTTTTGGTTGATTCAGAATTCATTGATCAGAGAGTGACTCCACTTCTGTGTTACCTGTGTTTTAAAATCTTTAATACAGTAAATAAAACTGGTTTTGGTGAAATTGTGGGCAATATTCACAAGTTTCACCATTAAAAAAACCCCAAGCCAAACACCACCACACTCACTTTCACACTGTGGGAAACCCCAACCTCCCACCCCCACCCCGAAATAGGAATCCCTACTGAAACTCAGTAGTAACTTTGTGATGTGATGGTGATTATTGCTGTGGTGGTGATTGATGACAAGCACATTGTCACCTGTCAGTGGTACAAAAAACCAAAGATGTTTTCTGCCTTCCTCCAGCCAATTGCTTTTTCTTGTTCCTCTGCATAGTACAACATAGACAGCAAGACCAACATCTGCTTCTTTCTAGCTGCTGCGTTGCAGAGCAGCAGTTTCTCCTCTGGGAAGTCTTCTCCTCTGGCAGAAATTATTGTTTTCATCCCTGTCACTTTCCAAATTTTTAATCTGCCACTGTTGTGATTTGTTTTTTTCCTTTTTGTCCTCCACATTGGAGTGTCTCTGGATGCCTATTAGTGCTCTGGGCTTAGGAGACATCATGGCCCAAAGTGTCAGAAATGAGACGTGTACAGCACATAAATATCATTAGGGGTAAAACACAAAAAAAATCTCTCCAGAAGATCTATGTGTGTGCTACAAACACCTCCACAACATAATGATTCCTGTACTACATAACTCAGAAAATTCAGCTATGTTTCTGTTGCCTGTGTTCTCCTTAGCAATTAACATGTTTATTACCTACTGTCTTGCTTATAGATGTTGCGTTTCTTGCTGATTTTTTGCACATAGTGATGTTCTATAGCTGTATTACAACCACTTAAAGTATATCTGTCATTCTTGCATGTTTCTCCTTTTTACCTCAAAATGTTTATGGTTTTGGGGTTTTTTTTTAATGTATGTGCAGAGTAGAAAAATGAATGGATGGATCTTAAGTTCTTTCATTATTATTTTTAACTATATACTTTTGTTAAAGATACTATTATTTTCAGAGAGATACAAAATGATTGTTACAAGTGTGTGGAAAAAAAATCTGTTTTTCCTAAGAGTTCCAGATTTCATCTTATGTCACTAATGACATAGTAATGGCAACAAAAATTATAATTAAAATTAAATAAATATTTAAATTAGTCATTATGATCACTAAGGGAAGTCTCCAATCCATAATTGATGCAGCAAAATCTGACTTGCAAAAATCTGTAAAAGGAAAGCAATGAGATGGTTTATCTGTTGCCATAAGTTTTGGTCAGGAGTACAGGACACTGCTTTGTTAGTTTTTATGTTCAAAATGCTTAAGAAATAAAGAAAGGGTGTCATACTGAGAAGATCTTGAATATTGGTAGGCTTTTAATATCAGACAAACTGGTTAATGAAGGATGTTGCTGGTTGTATTTGCTTATAGGACAAAACTTAAACCCATTAAAAATCCCATTGAAACCATAATTCTCTATTTTCATACCATAATTTCAGTAGGAAATGATTTCTGAGGTCATTCGGGTCTGCTTCCTGCTCTTAGCAGGTGTAACATTAATGGTTAGGTTGTCCATGGCTTAGCCCACTCAGATGATGAAAATCCTGGAAGACAGATATTCCATGAACTCCCCTTCCACCTTTGAAGTCATCAAGTTTTGTGTGAGTATTTCCATTGTTTATATGATCTCAATCTCCTCTTTCTTGTTTTGGATTGAATCAACCTTTTTGAAAGACGGACTGACACTTTACATTTTTCTGTCTTTAATGCTGTCTTCTCACTGTACAGGGACAGTGGTGAAGGGCAGCTACACCCCCAGACCAGCAAAATGTCACATACAGTACAAGAACTTGTGCAATCATGTGTCACAGACTGCAGCCAGAACACTGATGGGGAAACAACTGCAGAGAGATGTTGTTTCTGTATCTACCTGTGCATAACAGTACTGAAAAAGCAGTTTGATTGCTCTAACTGTAAGAATTTCAGGTACAATTCAGAAGATTCTATAGACTGTCTTACTTTGAACAAGTTTAAGAACTAAGTTCACCTCTGCTTTTTCTCTGTGTTCCAAAAAACCTCTCTCAGAAAACCTTTTGTCATTGTGTGGAGTCAGAGCTAGCTCTGTACATTGCAGAGAGAGATATTTATAAGTTCTGCAAAGATGTTCCATAGATTGGTCTTACAACAAGCTGTACTCCTCCAGTCCAGCACATGAATCACTCACTGTACTTTATTAGAGTTTGGATCTCCAGAATAACTCCTGCAGGGGTAGAATTACTACTGAGCTACTATGTGGAGGTGGCTGCTTATAGGTAAAAGACACAGTTTTTAACTAACTTCAAGTCTTCAACATAAAAAAAAACCCAAATCCAAACATATATGCTGGCTGATGCTTATTCTCATTCCATTGTAAAAACACTGCAATATCCAAGAGCTACATATCCTTTTTAATAGGCTTGCAATTTTAAGCCAAATTTTCTCTACATTTTCACTTTAGAAAAATATGAAACTCGTTTGTATTTCATTAATCCAGTGAGGATGATAAAAGGGATAGACAGTAAGAACTGCATGGTATTTACAAGAGTTATCCCTGTGTGTTAGGGGGGTGAATAAACATAAGAACTGAGAAATGGAAAGGTCCAAGACCTCAGCTGATGTAAACTGGTGCTGATACCAGAAGAAACTGTGCCCCTTGACCATCTAGATTCCAGTGTTACAGAAGATTGTGAAATAAAAGGCATAAGCAATTGCTATTGAAATGTAATTTGTAAGCTCAAATCATGGAGATAGGCAAAGCGAAGCTCTATGGCTTAAAAAGGTGACATATTTCTGGTAATGTTTCTTCTTTGTGGGGATTTGCAAAGATACAAAAACTAAACATAGCCTTTAAAAAAAGATATAGAAGAAAGATGTAGAATTTAAACTAGTGACTCTGAACGCAGCTTCTGGGGATATTAAGAAAAGATTATGCAAGCCAGTCAGTCTTGGCTAATTTTCTCTGACAGATCTGGTGGATTGTATTGGATGATAAATCAGAGAAGACAAAAGAATAAAAGGGAAAATCATGGTGATAGATAACAAGTTTCCAGAAGTGGAACAGCATATAATGGAGAAAAGCTCTGTTATAATGTTGATTCCAGCTAGCAAACATTCTCCTCTATCACATCCACACCTCTTTTTGCCTTTCTTTTCTCTGTTGCTCCTCTCTCTGTGCTGGAAATTGCTACCTCTCAAATCACAGTGTTTTCATTTATTGATAGAATTTTCCTAAAATAATTTTTTAAATGTTCTTAAATAAGACTGATACCATGTCTAATAGGACTAATTTTCCTGATCTTTTTTTTCCTTGAATTGTTTTTCCCAGAAAATAGACTAATATTAAAAAGGGAAATACTTTATTTTAAAGAATAAAATTTGAATCTAATCTTAAAAATAGGTCTTTGCATCTTCAGATAATCTACTAAGTGAACATGCATGTTGTCAAAAGAATTACTAATTTTTCATAGCAATAATAAGAAAGAAGGACATACTTTTTTTTAACTGTTTCATAAATCATATTTGCTATCTATTTTACCAGTGTTAACAATGACATTATTTTATTGCATTTTGAACACTACAGGATTAAATTCATAGAATGACAATGTGTAGATCTTTTTTTCAAGTTAAAGGATGCAATCTTTGATAATTGAGAGAAAAGTGACCTCAGGATTACATTAACTATGTATTCAGGAAAATGTGTTCTGGGTGATTAGTGTAGACAACTTTTTATCTAAGGATAGCTACTGTGTACACAGAGCACTAGGCTGACCAACCAGGTCTGTGTATTTCAGAAAATGCTTTTCCTTGTGAGTCAAGTAAGTTCTAGAATTTTTATCAGTAGACAAGTTAGAAATGAGTCTGATTTAAGAACCCCTAAAACTGTGTAAGCTGAGGCAAAAAGGAGGGCATATGGGATACTGAAAATTTTCCTGCCTGGAAATCAATGCAGAAAATCAATTTAAAAGGCTTGAATTAAAGGGAAAAAAATGTATCTAAAATGAACATTAAAAAATGAAGATGTTTAGACAGCATATTTAAAAAAAAAAAATCTCTGTCTTCACACTAATTCCAAGTAGCTAGCATTCTCTCCTTCTACATTTGCTACTGTTTTCTTTTTCCATCTAGGTTAGAGATTGGTGCTACCTAGAACTCTGAGTCAGCATGGAGATAAGAAAGTAAAAGGTTGATAGTCTAGAAAATCTTTATTAAGGAGTCAGTGGCAAGCAGTGCCACTGTACTTTTGGGATTCAATTGGAACCTGTGGTTCTGCTCCTGTCTTTTTGATCACTGACCTTGCTGTATGACTCCTAGGCTCTCCAGGGGGCTGAAATCAGAAGAGTGTAAAGGCACACTTTAGTGTGATGTGAAAAATTAAGGTAGCACTGTTTCCCATTTAAAATTCAAGGTATTCCCGGTGGCACCGCTTGTCTCAGATCCAGGGAAGGAAAAGGATGGTGGTGGGTTTGGAAAAGATGAACTGCATAAAATACAGTACAAGTCAGTGTCAGCCTGTGCTGTGCTGAGCATCTGTGTGATCTGATGTTGAAAGCACTGCAGGTTCCTGCTCCCAGGCACTGAATGCTGGTGTCAATCACTGCAGTGCATTCCTCCTAAGGCCAAGGTTTCAGAATCAGCACAACTATTACCACTTTGCAGTAGATGATAATCTGTCCTAATGTCTCTAGTAGCTTAAACTGCTTTGTTTGTTTGATTTTGTGGCTAGTGATTAATCAGAAAGGTAGAATTATGAGAGTGCTAGTACCACATGCTTTGTTCCTCATGCATACACAGTGTAACTGTTTGATAAAACCTGCTCTTGAGACTGTCCAAGGTGCAGACTGGAGAAACAAATGTCACCTCCTCCTGTTGAGGAAATGGGGTCTGGTTCCACTGAGACCCATGAGTAAGTAAACACTGCAAGAAAAGTTCTTACATAAATTTGTTGAGTGTCTCTGATGAACTGTAAGTACAAGTTAAGTGTTTGAAGGCTTAAGAAATTCTACTTCTTAAAGTTCCACAGCTCAGCCTGTGTTATTGATTTCCTACTTTTTCTGTACATTTATAGTAATAACTTCTGACTCAACTATTAATAAAATAAAAAAATTGAAGTTGCAATGATTGATTTGGGATAATTAAGAGATCCTTGCTGAGCTGGTCCCATTGTTTGAAAAACTCTGACACACACACACAGGGAGAGTTTATCAGTACTTCGCACAGCAAGTTCATCCTGGGATTTGGTGCTTGAGCCTTGAACTTGGTAATCTGCTCTGATTTCACAGATTTTTCACTGTGAAAAATTGTCT
This sequence comes from Urocynchramus pylzowi, assembly GCA_013397555.1. Taxonomy (NCBI): domain Eukaryota; kingdom Metazoa; phylum Chordata; class Aves; order Passeriformes; family Fringillidae; genus Urocynchramus; species Urocynchramus pylzowi. The sequence goes on along the minus strand of VZRH01005613.1, from coordinate 249,767 downwards.
AAATTCCTTACACAGTGTGGGCTCATTCCTCAGGGTGTAGAACAACTGTGGCTCCTCAGCAAAGCAGAAGCACAAAAAAAATGGAGCATTTTACAAGGAGCAGCTCTCTGCCATCCAGACACCCATGTGCATTAGCCCTACCTTCACATCAATCTCAAACAAGTTCACACAGGGGCTCCCTCTGCACTAGGACCACGTTCCCAGGCACTGGGACACCAGTGGGATCACATCAACTCTGCTGGAGAAACCATTTACCTTAACACACTTGAGTAGCTCTGTGCTTCCAGCTAATGATTTGGAGTCAGAAAGTTGCAGAACCACAATAAAGCTTCAAACCCTGTCAGAGCCAGGCTACTTAGGCATGTATCCTTGTAAGTGTCTGAGCACTCCAACCCTAGAAGAGACAACTGTCTAGGTAACATGTGAGGGTTGTGCAGCCCTGCACCTCACTGGAGGTGATGGCAGCACTTTGCTGGTTTTGCAATTGACCTGAGAGGATGGAGAGTGAAGGCTTGCACTGTCTCATATGCACATGATGCTGGGTAAGTGTGCTAAAAATTACCTGTCTCTTTTGCATTTACATCTTGGGTGTTATATAGGGAATTTATTCAAACCCTTTTCTCTGAAATTTCTTTCATTCATATGATGAGAAAAACTGTTGGGTTTCTTTTAATGTTGCTAAGAGGAATTAGGGATTATGCTGATACTTAAATTTAATCTAAAATACATTTATAGCAAAGCACATGAAAGTGAGTGTAGAGAATTTTGTGGGTTTTACGTATATGATATTATCTTTTAATATTTTCTGATGAAGAAGGAAATAAAAATTTATAACTTAAGAGCCATGATTATGCTTAAGGTGGTATTAAAGGCCAATTGGTAACTTTTGAATTAATGCTAACTTCTAAACTAATTTTTATTTAAAGTAGCTCAGTCCTGCAGCTGTGTCTCCTGATAAAGCTTAGTACAGGAGGTACTTGTGATAAAAGCTTAATGATCACAAGTTGTATGAAAATATATTAAAAATTGGAGTTTGTGTAGTTGAAATTCCAGAGATTTCATTTTAAAAAAAATTTATTACACATGGACTCTTTATTTCTTTCTCAATTATAGTGGAAGTGCTGAGACAATTTAAGACTGTGAATAAACAAAGTACTACAAGCATTGGAGGGCTTCTTGATTTCACTGAGGTGTTGTATTTAGAAAGCAATAGCTAGAATATTAATAGGGTTATGTTTGTGCTGCTCCTCTGTGTATCTGTGAAGACACAAAACTTAGAAAAATTTTAAAATCCCCATGACAAAATTCTTATTAATGCCACAGCAACACCAGTTTTCTGGAGGTCAGGTGACTTCAATTAGCTTTTCCAGTTATGTATGTCAGGCTTGGTACAGAAAGAATAAAAGCTGTTAAACTTGTTAAACTTCAATTTGTAGAGTGCAGCCTCGTATTTGCAGCCTGCAGCTCAGAAATGTCTCAGAAATCTGTTTTGAAATGGATCCAGATACTTTCCATTAGACCTTGCAAATCACAGGAATATTTTAATAAACAGACATTTTAGGAAATGTCTGTTTATTGACAACTTAAAAACAAGTTTATAGAGATTCAGTATTTTTGCTTCACACCAAATTCAGGAGATAAAAAAGGACAAAACTGAGAATCTTCCCTCCAAGTGCCTTGTGCATATGCCCCTATTGGAGCCTGCAGGAAGCCCTGAGGTCCCCACCTGCCTTTGGCAGTGAGCATGGTCGGCTTTTGGTCAGGAAAAGGAGCACAGGGTGCTGGCATGACTGTGTGTGCTTTCCTCCAGTAAGTCTGCTTTTTCCTAAGGTTTCATCTTAAGCTTCCCTTGAATGCTAATGTGACATCAGTGTATGAGCTTCTGAATTCCACTCCTCTATCTTCTGTCTGGAAGGATGGGTTTTAGTCTCTTCATGCTGACAGCTTGCATGATGTAAGAATGGTCAGCACAAGGCTGGTGTCAGTGTTTGGTGTGGCAGGACAGAGAAGAGCATGGGTTTAAGGAAAGTGAGGTGAGGCCACTCGCCTGCCACTGATGCCTTTTGACAAGGACTGACATGGACAGTCTGGCTGTAAATTATCCTTAATTTAGTGAAGCATGTTGGCTGGCCAGACTAATTAGTTCTGTGCTTATTGAATGTAACATGCTCCATCTCCCTGAAACAGCAACTCAGTGACCATGTCATCCATTCAAGCACCAGGTCATACAAAGATTGAACCACGGATGGGAAAAAAACTCCACTCATTGCTCCTAGCTTAACCACAAGAGTGTAAATCATTGCACTGGTTTGAGTGGTCTTAATACACATATTTTTAGGTATGTTAATAACTATGTGATTTTAGTGAATAATGCTATTTAGTTTCTTTGGCAAACAATTTTTCTTGATGAGTGATGGCACCTTTTTGCTGACACTTCAAAGTATAAGGGTTTTTTTTTTTTGTTTTTTTTGATAAGGTTTCAAAAGATAGCTCACTTTAGATACATAGTAATTCTTTTCTAAACACCAAGCTGACGCACTCTTCCCCAATTCATTAAGTGTTGCAATAACCACCACTTCTGACAAACAGGGAAATGTGGCATTTATAAACATCTTCAGCAAGAATGCTTATTTAATAAGCTTCTGTGCCTGGATCCCAAGAGATTACAAACTTATCACTACAGTAATAATTAAGCAGGTAAAGTACTAACGCTTTTCATGGATTTCCATAGTAATTGATCCAGAATTTAAGGAATGGAGAACTTCCAGTTCTTAAAAATATTTATTTTTGCTGTGATTAACAAGCCTTTCTATGTGAAAATTGAAATTTAAAAATCCACAGTTTCTTATTGGAATCAAAATTAATTTTCCAGTAATTGTATGTTTTTATGTCGTACTAATGTACACACTAACTGTATGAACTATTTAATGGTGAAAATAGCAGGAAAATTTTGCTTTGATATAGCCCATAGAATAGAAAAGTGGCTTATATCTCTTTGGAAACCTGATGTTTTTTGTAGTTTTCAGGCTTATATATTTCCTTTACTTGATAATATGATTCATGAGTATTGCTCTTTTGAGCATGGTTATGAACTTGCTGTGTTGTAACAGCATTAAAGTTTGCAATATTTAGTGCGTTCTAAAATGTAAAGCCAAAATTTAATTAAATTTTAAATCAGAGCTTTTTGATGATGTGTTGGCAAATTCAGTCGTTTTCTAAGGAAGTCTTGATTTTGAACCACTTTGAATTGAAATCAGATCTCTCAGGATAATTTTCTTCTATCATCTTTTGTACCTTTATAACATTGTTATTTCAATCTTGTCTTATATAAGGGAATATAATTGATATTTTCCAAGAAACATAGTGTTATTATCATGAAACATTTCTATATTTCCAATAAGGCATTTTTCAGAACTGCTTGTAGTAATATTATTAGGAATTTTGCTCCATCCTACCAATTAATTTTTCCTGAAAAAAGTGAAATTCCCTTTAATGTTTGCTTAATTTCAGTCTGCAAAGGAAGCTACCAGACAGATAAATTTTTTTTAAGGGGATGTAGTGGCTTTGTATGGCCAAGTTTTGTTTGTGGGACTGCTATAGGAGTGGCTTCTGTGAGAAGATGCCAAAAGCATCCTCCATGTCCCACAGATCCAGTCTCAGCCCATCAGAAATGGTGGTAGCAGCTCTGTGATTACAGATTTAAGAAGAAAAAGAATTACTTACATGTGTAATTGTGCCCAGAGAACAGTAGAGTGAGAATATGTGAGAGGAACAGCCCTGCAGACACCAAGATTGGTGAAGGAGGGACAGGAGGTGGTCCAGGCACCAGAGCTGAGGTTCCCCTGCAGCCTGTGGTGAGACCATGGTGAGGCAGCTGTGGCCCTGCAGCCCATGGACATCCAGGGGGATGTAAAGATCCACCTGCAGCCCCTGGAGGACACCCAGGACAGAGCAAGTGGATGCCTGAGAGGAGGCTGTGATTAGGGAAATAGGGATGTCATGCTTTCTTTCAGTAGAGGGGCAGAAAGCTAAGTAATAGTTTTGATAATGAGATTATCCTTAGCTGGGTTTGTAAACACGGGTTCAAATGTCTAAATTTGGACATTTGTAAATAGTTGTAGTTTTAAGCCCTTGCTCATTTTTATTCACTTGAAGTTTCCGGTTGACCTTGACAACGGGACTGTAGCCATAAATGAATTCTGTAACAGAGATGTGGCTTAAGTATATTCCAAGAAGTGTTTTCCAAAGGATTTACATATCAATTTCTTACATTTTATAGAGCAAAATAATATATTTATTTATCCATTTATAACTTTCCAATGTTTTCATAGCAACAGTTTTGCACTGTTCTGTTTTCCATACATGAATTAAGAGGACTAACCAAAATAAAAGTATTTTCCTGATCTGTTCTGAACACAAGACTGTAAGTTTGCTAAGGCCAGCAGAAGGGAGGCAGGGAATATGCAAATGGTGTAAGTCTCCCTTTTTTTGGTAACAAACCTCTCATAGCCCAATTTATGCAGCTGACTATAAGCTTCCAGCTATGAAAACAATGCTTGCAGCCTAGTAAAACAGTTTTGGGGCCTGGGACTGTCTTGTCTTGGTTATTATCTTCTTGCTTGGTGTTGCAATATGAACTTGCTGCATCCTACCATTGTTCCCCTGCATGATGCTCTGTGCAGTGGTGCCCATCTGAGGGGCAGGACAGGTGTGCAGTACTGTCAGTGCCTGCAGGTTCAGAGGATGGCCCCCTCTGCTGGGGCCATGCTAAAGATTGATCAGTTCTCACCACAAAACCACTAAGTGTTTCACAGCTTCTTAGTGAAGACCTCAGAAAGTTTAACATGTGCAAACCTCAATTATGAAAATACACAATTCACACAGTTCGGATTTGATCTTTCAGTGACCAAAGCTTTTGCATCTTATTTGGTGCTTTTGGCAAATGTGAAACCTGTTGAAAAAAAATTACTTGTGGACCCACAGTTTGTGAGTGGAAGGAGGGAGACAGAGAGGAGCAGCTAAGGTTTCTCCAAGGGATTCACATCCCAGGCTTTGAAGCTAAGTTAATGGGACTTTGCTGCTGATAAGTGATATGTAGTGCTTCAAGAAGAAAAATGAAAGGCTGCCAGGCCTCAGTAATGCAAGCTTTCAGATAGCTTCAGGTAGGTTGCATCTGAATATAAAGGCAAATTTGTGACAAGTAATTCCAATGCATGCTTTTTGTTTTTTAACCAGATCATTGATTAGAATAACAGAAAGTAGATTTCCAGACTTACATGACATGTTATGAGAACACTGAAAGTTCTTCAGTTGTTTTTTGCAAGGTATATGCAAATAAATCTGAGGAAAATATTTGGGTTTCTCTTATTTCAATGCTGAATTGTTTTTTGTAAAAGCTAAGGCTTCACAAGCATTGTTGACTTCAAACCATGGGCCTACAAATGCTTGCAGAAGGGAAAGATACAGTAAAATTATTTTCCTGGTATAGAATTATGTTTCCTCTAAGATTTAGTAGAACTAGAGAAGACTATATGTTTACTCAGCAGGTAAGAAATGACCAGTCTTATTTTTCACAATTAGCCACTTCAATATTCAATGGCAATTTGACACAGTTGGAGTACAGCATCTGACAGACAGAGCCTGAAGGGAGCAGGTTTTCTGACACATTCTACATAAAAGACATCATAACACACTCATTAGTGTTGGGCACATACTGATTAATGTATGAGTAACGGGGCACGTACTGATTATTCTGCCACAGCACAGAGGTGTTACAATAGGGAGGGGGAGAAAGGGCACACACAGCACACTGGATGACTGGATTAAACATCCTTGCCCTGATTTCATCAAGTTCAGTCAAATTTCACTAGAGATTAATAGGGAAAAAATTGCACCAAAAAATCTCTGCACAGATGATATTTTTAAAAATTGTCTCAAATTATCCCAGGATTTACACAGGCATTCACTGGGTACAGTCATTTCTGCACCATAGTCTGCCACTGATTTATTCAGTCATATATCGAGTCTAAATCATGTTAGTGCTTCAGAGGAATGCCAAAATGCCATTATGCAGACTACAAAAATATAGAATGTCTTTACTTAATTAAAATAAATAGATGGGAGCATAGCTGTAGTGCAAGATTCTCCAGGAGGCTCTCCTGGCCCTTTTCCACCTGCCAGGATCCCTCAGGGCTACTGGCTGTGAATGCTCAAGCATGCCAGTTTGTCCAGCTGTTTTAAGCACTTTAACTTCAATATTCACTTTAGTCCCACTGATTATTGTCCTGTGTTGGCAAAATTTCCAGGACAGATGGAGGCAACTGAAGGACAAGAAAAGAATATGACTCTTTCTGTACAGTAAAGCACAGAGATATTGTGCAAAAAAAAAAAAAAAATTAATATACGCTAAACAGTCTTGGTAAGTTTCCAGAGCAGAAAAGGCTCTCTCCCTGTAAGGGAATATAGCCAAGCAGATGACTGGCATCTGTGTCTTCCTCAGCTTCAGACACTGTGTATGCTAGCAGTACAAATTTATCTCCCCAAAGAGTTAAATCAAGTGAGGAAGACACATGGTCTATCAGAGTCAATGAATATCACTGTAGACCCACTTGAAAAAAAAATAAATTAGTATAATGGAAAGCAGGGAATGGTATCAGGAGAGAGGGCTACACTCCCATGATCATGCAGCTGTGTCTATGGTTTGACTTGATTTAGCTTTGGCCTATCTATTAAAGAAACTCAACAAAATCTGCATCTTCAGCATGAGAGAAAGTATGAAGTAATTGATAAATTTTAGAGAAGCAATAGGAGTACCCATCATTGAGGTCAGTGCAGACCTGCTGAACTGAGGAGAAAAAGGTGCTGGAGGAGTCTGATGACCAACAGTGTTTTGACTGTTGCCCTGGGAAAGTGAGAGCCAGTCCATATAAACCCAGAACAGGACAAAGGATCCAACATAGTTTCTTTGCCTTTAAAAGTTTTGTGTCAGTTTGTGTTACTGACAGGCAAGGCTTTATAAAGGGAAGACCTTGCAACATGGCTCCTGCCTGTTAGTTAGGCTAAGTAGAAGGGAACTACAGGAGAGTGGCTTATCTGGACTAGAGAGAAGTGAAAGACATGAGAGACATGAGAGATGTGAGAGACATGAAATGTGAGAGATGTGCCGGGCGACTGCCGCATGTCCACGTCGTGCTGTATGGTGGTTGGTTGACTTGGGCTTGTTTTGCCAAAAACTATGTAAACTGATAACCAGCTAACTGCTTAAAAAGGCCAGTTTTTTTTTTTTCAATAAAGAGCACTCCTTTGCAACTGCCTGGGGTCCCTGTATAGCTCATTACCACAACAGGTTTGACTCCTAGGAGAACAGAAAGAGACTGTCCGGCAAATGTTCTTCTCTTTACTTCCTGACATAGAGATAGAGATGAGCTCCATGCTCTCAACCCAACCAGAGCCAGATCCCACCATGAATGATGGTGGGCTTGTAGCAGAAGCAGAACACAGTTCTTTTCTCCAGTCTTAATGGTACTCATCCAAATGCAGTCAAGTGTCAATGATATGCATAGTTTATGCCCATTTATATACACAGGTGAACTTTTAAAGAATTCCAACAGAAGTATGTAAAAATTAATAAAATGCATCCTGGATTTTCTGCAGTTGAAAACTCATGCTGATTTTGGCAGATCTTGTTTTAAACTTTCAAAGCACAATGAAAAAAATCATTTGGAGGGACTGAAATGTGAAGATAACTAAAATGATGTCTTTTTTTGAGAAAAGAAAGGAAAGAACCACTTTGTAAAATAGATTTTTCATGAGACCACATTTTATGGTAGGGAAACTTTACCCCTACTTCCATATACCAGCTGAGGAGTTAGCTGATATAAAGTTTTAAAGTGCATTGGGGCCTCTATCACTTGTTCATACAACTTACATCTCGATTTCTATGTTGGGAGATTCTAAAGATGTCTTCCTTGTCTCACCACAATCTACTACCTGCAGTCTGCAAAGATCTTTTCCAAGTGACTGAATAGCTTATCTGGATTCAGTGATGTCAATGAACAAACCCCTGAGTACCTTAGATGCCTTTGGTTTCTCTTGGCATACCAAACCCATGTACAAATGAGCAAAGTATTTGCCTTTGCATTGTACTTCTTATGCTTGAAAGGAAGTACCCTTGGATCCTTTTCTCTTCTGACATCTTGCCTGAATGTCTTTTTTTTTTTTTTTTTTTTTTCGAATGAGTTCGNNNTTTTTTTTTTTTTTGTGCAGAATGAGTCAGAATCATTATAACAGTTTTCTATCATGAAGAAATTTTTGAGCTTATAATCTGTAATTCCTACTTTATTACAAATATGTTATTATTCACTGTACAACCAGCCTGATAAATTGTTCCCTATTTTTCACAGGTTATATCTTACTAATACACAGTGTGACATGTTTGCTTCTCAAATATCTTGATCTACTAATATTATGCTATGAATATCTTCCATTGTGACATCTTCTAACATAAAAATATTACTTTTCTTTTAAAGAATATAAAATTTGTTTATTTTCTTATTTGCTTACCATTATTCTGTGTTTTTCTTTCTGTCTAGATAGCTCTTAAAACAACCATCATGTTTCCAAACTTGGGTACCATTACTTCCTAACAGGGCAAAATTCCTCTCACAGCTCCTCTCCATTCTCATGCACCCATCATAGAAAGACATTCAAAAAGAACACTATATATCATAGTGGTATATCCTTTTGGCATTCAAATCAGAAAAAATAAAGCAAGGAAACCAAACCAAACCAACAAAACCAAACCAACAGGTTAAACATGGTGTTTTAAAATTACATATGCATTCCTTTTTCTTGATACTTGCATATTAACTTCCGCACCTGCTTTGTAGACATGCAAAAAAAAATTACTTATAGCAATTTTTTAGAATTGCTGACTCTGATTGTCACCAACTGCTGATATATTGATATTGCCACCAGAAATTTCCTTGTGGTGATTTCAATTCAATCGTCAAAAAAAATCCAAATTTCAGTATTTTATATTTTCTGTTTAAAGTCCATTGGCATGATATTCCAAACACAGTTTTGTAGACTCCTGAGTGCCAACAACCACTCATTCTTCTGGGTACTGAATAAAACTGAAGAGAAAATTTCAGTCTTTTGATGTTCATTTGTAACTTCTCCACAAGAAACATCGTCACAAACGGCATTATCGGCCTTGCTGTTGAAAGACACTCCAGAGGCAAATGATTTAATATGCTTTGACCCTCAGCTGCATTTCTCTTAGAAGTGACACACAGTTCCATGCAGGCTGAACATATTATTTACCTTTCCTAGGCTTTGTAGGATGCGTTTATACTGACCAAAGGATTGCAATGATTATATCAGTCTTATCCTGACTTAGATCTCCAGTGCTCACCATTTGTTTCTCTTTGATCTATAACTGTTGTGTAAAAAATGTTTTCTTTGCTTTGTTGTTTGGTAGCTGGAAGCAGGATGAGACTCAATCTGTTCTACCTGAATGGGGATGCACATTTAAACCTGATCTTTTCACCTTCCAGCTGTACAGCAGATGGCTACAATGACTATAAGAGATGCTGATCTAAGCAAGCAGGCAGTGTTATGGACCAGAGTAAAAGCAAGGTGACAAAAGTGTTTTTAAGACACCATATCCTTTGATTGTGTGCTGTCACAGAAAGGTTGCCTTCTATCATGTGCTCAGTTCCTCAGATTTGAAGGACTACTACTTAGAACTTCCATTGTGTTAGAGCTGACCTGGTATACTACTTCATATTTCACAGTTGCTATTATTATTATTATTATTATTATTATTATTTANCCTCAGATTTGAAGGACTACTACTTAGAACTTCCATTGTGTTAGAGCTGACCTGGTATACTACTTCATATTTCACAGTTGCTATTATTATTATTATTATTATTATTATTATTATTATTATTATTATTATTATTATTTATTATTTTCAATTAAATTTAGTACTTGGATCAATTTTACATCAACAATAATGAAACTGAACATTTCCACTTATGCCATAGGTTCTGGCAACTTTCTGTCATCTTTCTTTTCCGTATTTGATGAATTTACATCAATAAAAAATTCTTTGAATCATTTTCATTTTCAGTAATACCACTTTGAATAAGATGGCAACAATTCTGTCTTTTTGTCTCCTTCAGCCTTAGCCTGGGGAATCAGTTTTAGTTTTGCTATTATGAGATCTTGTTGAATGTCCTGTTGAAGCTCTCAGTGTCTTCATTGACTTGAGGACAGTACTTTCATGATTCTTTGTGGATGATATTTCTTTGTCTTACAGATTTTCAGGTTTCAAGATTAATTATATGTTAACATATTAGTACATGTTCTCTTACTCTGCTGAAAATGGTAGCCAGGAATATAATTACAACAGGAAAAAGACTTGCAAGGTAAATACTGTTTATACATTTACTGAAGTAATTATCAAGGTAATAGCATAGCAGTGGCCAAATGGAGTGCAGTAAAACATCCTTGCCTATTCCTTTTAGGCTTTTCTGTGCTCATTAATGGAGAGGGCATATGTCCAAGAGCAGTGAATTGGTCTCTTCTGTGATTTGAGACTACCATAAACTTGTGTGAAATGTCCATTTAAACACCCTGGTTCTGATCTCTAGTGTGGGCTTGAAGGCTGTTCTTTTGTTCTGCCAAACCTTAATACGTGCCCCAAGTGAGCTCTTTCTCTCAGGTGTGATTGCACAGAAGGGAAAAGGGTTTTTATCTAAACCCTTCTATCAGGTGCCCAGGCTGGAGCCCTCCACCCATCCCACAGCAGACAGGCAATTGGTGGCTTGTACTCAGATGTCAGGAGCAGGATGTTTAGAGGGCTAGGAAGAAAACACACCAGCTTACCAGTTTATTCTCAAGTCTCTGGTGTTATTCTTAGGTTGAGGGCCATGTGCAGGCTTTGGATTGCATTTTTGCGCCATGTTAGAGCAAAATTTTCGCTTGTTTCCAGTACATACTTTTGAGATACAACAGAATGTATCTTGATATGCAAGTGAACACATCCTGAGATATAGCTAAACTGCTGGTAAACCACCCACCATCCTGCAGAGCCTGATACTTAAACTTGTGGTTCTGCTACAGTGATTACTTTTTCCCAACAGGAAGATGCAATCTGCTGTTCTGAAGAGATGGCCCTGCTGTTTAGTCTGTGCTGAGAGATCACATATTAACCAAACAATTTAGGTTGGAAAATACCTCAAATGTCATTGAGTCCATTGCTTTGACCAATCATCACCTTGTCAATTAGACCTTAAGGCCAAGTGCCATGTCCAGCCTTTCCTTAAATACCTGCAGGGTTAATAAATTCATCACCTGCCTGGGGTGATCCAGGCCTGGACAAACCTTTCTATGAAGGAATTTTTTCTCATGTCCAACCTGAACCTCACCATGCACAACTTGAGGCCACTTCCTCTTGTCCTATCTCTGTCTGCCTGGGAGAAGAGACTAACCTCCACCTGGCTATAGCCTCCTTTGAGGCAATTGTAGGGAGTGATAAGGTCATCCCTGAGACTCCTTTTCTCCAGGACAAACACCCCCAGCTCCCTCAGCTGCTCCTCACAGGACTTGTGGACTCTTTCTCCACTTCGTTGCTCTTCTCAGGACTGACTCCAGCATCTCAGTGTCTTTCATGTAGTGGTGAGGGATCCAGAACTGGACACAGGATTTGAGATGAGGCTTCACCAGTGCCCAGCCCAGGGGGATGGGCACTGCCCCGCTCCTGCTGGCCGCCCCGTTGCTGATCCAGGCCAGGATGCCATTGGCCTTCTTGGCCACCTGAGCTCACCCTGGCTGATGATCCGCTGCTGTCACCAGCACCCCCAGCACTCTGGGTAGCTTTCCAGCCACTCTGTCCCAGCCGGTGGAGCTGCTTGGGGCTGTTGTGACCCAAGGGCAGGGCCCAACTTTTGGCCTTGTTAAACCTCAGACCACTGGCTTTGGCCTATGATCCAGCCTGTCCAGATCCTCCTGCAGAGTCTTCCTATCCTAAATCCTACCTCTGGATACCAGATGACAAATGAGGCCAGACATCACACATTTCAAGAAATAAAACCATCAGTCTTCAAGATCAAGGACAAGCAGCTCACTTCCAGTGTGGCACAAGAATTTGCTGTCATGATGCACTTCAGCAGATCTTCAGATGTGGGCTAACCACCTCCTCTTTGTTCCATTTTCTGCCTTCAGAATTCTTAGATTGATCTCTTTGTACGAGGTGCCACATTACAGTAGATTTTAATTTATAATAATATAAATTATAAAGAGCAATACATTATTTATGAATAATATATGAAGTCAGATTCCATGCAGGCTACCTCATACTAAAATTCAAGTCACCTATGAAACTGAGATCAATAAGTGACAAATATTTTTGCAAATACATAGCACAAAAATTGCTAAGTGTCTCTAACCTGAAATAACTGGAGTTGTTCAATCCCATACAATATGCAGCACCTTTAACAACACGCTGAATTGAATCTAAGAAGTGATTGAGACTGTTTAAATGTCCTCAAAACAGCTTCTGTTATTTCATGACTACCTGGTTAGGCTAACTGTTGTGATATTCTGTGAAACAACACTAGCCTTTCTGCAGTGTTTGTGCCCAACAAACTTAAGCAATATTCTGCCTGCGGTACAAAACCCATTTGTTTTCAGGCTGAAAGGTAACACTCAATTAGTCATACTTTTCTGACATTTCACCTCCTTTTTGTGCATTTGAAAAATAATTGACACCCATATTTAATTAGGATGTGAAGTTTTCTGATGCACCAAATGTGGGTGTGAGCTCCTGGGGCTGAAGGGCTGCAGCCCTTCCATAAACAAGAGTTAGTGCAAGTACAGGGTATCACATCATGTGCTGCTGCCCTGACAGTCTAACTGCAAAGGTCCTTTTAGGAAGAGCTTATTTTACTTTGATAGTATAAATAAAGAGATAACTGTAAAGAGATACACAACTGTGGCAGTTTTTTAAGTTCAAAACCAAATATCAGCAACCTCTTCTATTCAGCTCTCTCAGCCCTATGATACCAAACTTTCCCTGATCTTTGGAATATTTGGCCATGGCTGAAAGATATATTTTTTTAAAGGCTGATTGCTGCTGACAATACCATATGTAGCATCATTTTAAAGATTTTAGAGGTCTAAAGTACTTTTACTTGGTCTTTGGGATAAATAAAAGAAGAATTTTCCCATAAATTGGCTGTTAAGTTTTATGAACTCCCTTGTGTTTGAAAATATATTAACAAGAAAATATTAATTTTTCAGTGATCACAAAATCGCTGAGATATATGGAGAAGAGTTAACACACAAAGAGAGACAAAAAACATATTCTCTTAAATAATGCATCACAAGTTTTGGTTCATCGGTGAATGGTGAATTCTTCACGGTATTCTCTTTTAAGGCAGACAAAGTTAACAATGTATATAAAAACACCATAGTCATAAGAGAAAGTCTTAAAAATACCAAAGGAATAAGTATGTTCTTTATTCTTATTATTATTTTATTGATGTGTTAGGGATGTATATGTAAAAGTAACTTATTGTATTTTTTTCCTAGATAGCAGTTTTTCCTGTGTTTTAATCATTCTTTGATGTTTCTGTCAACAAGTTGAAATTGTTGGGGCTGTGGTGCTTCATCCTTCTGGCTGTTTTCCCTGTTACTAAACTCTCTAAATAAAAAAGCTTTGGCTGCATTATCTCTAGACTTTCTATCAAAACAAAAATAAAACTAAATAATTGTCTAAATTTGTATGCAGGATATGATTAGAATCACTAGTAAAAGTTTGCATCAAATTATTTTCCTTTATATTCTACCTCAGATTGAGCAAATGAGAATCTCTTACACCCACTTGTGCAAACTTTGTTTGAATGACTGGCTTCATATCAAACACTTGGCTGTTTTGCCAGTACAACAATGACAAACAAACAGAAGAACAGAAGAACATAGGAGGCCCAAGAAAGTCCTTTGTGAAATTTGTATATTGCAAGACCCTGTAAATAGACTATAAACATAATTCCAGGGCTGGCCTTACCATGTTTAATTTGTTACAAAGTCTTTTTATGTTTTCATTAACAGGTTGCCAACTTGTCTAAGCTTTAATTTTTTTTTCATTTTAAAGAATAATCCTATGAAATTTGAGACAATGTTAATTAGATTATACTGATAGGATGTCATAACATGCAGAATACACAAACATGATTATTTATCAGTTCCTTTGAGTGTGAGGGCAGGTCATATTGGAGGCATTTATTCTTAATTTCAAGTCTTCTTTTGCTTGTATATTACAGACTTAGTATTACAAAGTAACTGCTCTATTGTTTAGACAAGTCAGGCCAAAGACCATTCAGAATCAATTAATATAGTTTTAAGTTTCATCACAGAACAAGATCCCAGACATGGATCTCTGGTGGCTGCAGGAAAATGCTTTTTTGACTCACTTGCACATCTCTGGGACAGAGTTGGGGGCTATTTCCCTTACTGTTCTTCTTCTTTGAGTTTTATTTACAGAACAATGTTCAATATTTTGATGAATAGTTGAACACTTAGAAATGTCAGAGACCTGTTTTTTATTAATTAAAAAACTATGGACTAATGATACTGTTCTACACCAGCAAACTAGTTTTTTGTTAAGTCTAACAATGCTTAAAAGAACTTTTTCATCTCTTTGCTCTGTTCATGTATTACTACATTAACCAGCACAGCGATGCAACTCTTGATAGAACGCCTTGTAAGCATCTGTCCTAGTTAATGTTATACACTGAGTCAGTCTGAGATAGCTCTTTGGGGCTTTACAGGTGTTACTTTTTTTTCATTCATGATCACAGAGGAGGCCTAAATTCCATACATGAGTAATAAAAATGATGTTTTTATCTCTCTGCCTTTCATATACATACAGAATCCCATTTATTTCAGTTGTACATAAGATATAGCCAAGTATGTTTGTACTCAAAAGTGTACTTACAAGGCTGAGATAAACAGAGACCTTAAAATAATTTAGGACGATGACACCAGAAGTGAGTCACATTTCCAGTGGACACAGTACATCTAACCTGACATACACCAGAGGACAATCTGAACACTGCTTTTATCAAAAACTCTTCTGAGATAATAAAGGGTTGTCCCAGATAACAAATAATATTTTTTCTTGCTATTATTCATCCTGTTCTGGGTATGAAAGAATCATCTTTTCTTTCCTGGGTCTGTTTATCTTTCGGTGATGTGGTTACCTTAAAGTGAACATATTGGTCTTTGGTTGTGGTGCACTGAACTAATTCACAGTGTTCAATAGATTCAAAATTCATAAATTTTGTTGGAAACATGGTAGATATTAAAAGAGATTAATTTTGTTGAATTTTTTTTTTTTTTTTTTTTTTTTTTTTTATGGCCCCACAAG